>JAYESA010000005.1:47277056-47877056 GCA_036927795.1 Iris macrosiphon | reverse complement strand
TATGAAACTTCTGTCCTATCTTAATCTGCTGATCCATCTACCCATTATGGTCTATCTAAGCGATCATCAAAGAAAATCCTTTCTTTTCAATTTATTATTGCCATGCCTGTTCACTCTTTTGATTTGAATAATTCCATTTTTATCCTTTTTTTTATCGCATCTGCATACTTTCATCCTCTTTATCTGGCTTGCTAATTGCTAACTCAACGATGGATTCGCTTTTGAGCTTTTTTCATTAAGTAGTACAGCTATGAGATCTTTGACACATTTAGATCAAGAAAGGAATTCGTCCACAGAGACTATTAGTAGACTTTAGAGGACTACGACTGATCCTTAAAGGTAAAAAAAAGTGCATGTCGTCTTAATTAAGAACTCTTAGAATACTTTTTATAACCGGCCGAATTGTGAAAGAAAGAATATGGTGTGGAAGGGTACAAGATACTACACTACACGTATAGACTCCCCACCAGGAATGGGTTGATCTTACCTCGCCGAGGGAGCTGAGTAGGTCGGATCATCCTATCCTGCAGAAAGGAAGCTCAAGCTCACCGAAGATCATACTTGGAGTGTCGACCGGGGGCATAGTCAGCCGAACAGAAGGATCAAGCTAGTCAACCACAAGAAGATAGGAAGACCCGCTTTCAGGTTTTACTTTATCGACACCCTACAACTCTTTTGAAAGAGGAGCGTGCATCGCATCGGTTCATTCGCTTTCATCAAGCTCTTGGGAATCGGAGATCCAGCCCAGGACTCCCTAATTTCACTCTATGAGATTGCGGTGAAGCGAAAGCGGTGTTCTATTCTAAATGGAAAATACGAGTGATGAAGCTCCCGATAGCTTTCCTTCTGATGAAGTGGCTTCATTACTTCCCAGCATGGTCACCGCGGAGTGGGCTCCCTAAAGGTCGCCTTCGGGCACCTCACTAGCTCTTGCAGAACCGCGGAGTGGGCGACCTAACGGTTGCCTTTACCTTCTTCCTTGGGAGGGGTCTCTAGCACATTAGAATGCGAGTTCGGATGCTTGTATAGGGATTCCCTAAACTTTCGTGAGATTAGATGGGCTGGGTCGGTCTGGATGAATGCGAGTGCATGAAAGGTCTGATCGGCTCATAGGTGGCCTTGAATTAGCTCTTTTTCTCTTTCGCAAGCGCCTCCGCTTGATTGAATAGTTTAATGCACGAGCTCCTTGCTTGCCTTCTTCACAGGAGCTCGCCAGATCTATCACTCATCCAGGTAAGGAGTCTTCTCTTTCTTATAATCATTACTTCGAATTGCTCGAGAATTCTTTGATAGTGACTTTTGCCAGGTTCTAGGGGGGGCTACTCTACTACTCTTTTTTGTCGATCTTCCTTCGGGCGCCTAACGGTCACCGCGGAGTGGGCTCCCTAACGGTCGCCTTTGGGCGCCTCATTCTACTCGTCCAACCCTCTTCATGAACTTGTACAATCAATGCCAGAAAGATAGCCAACTCTATGATCGAAGAAATAAGAAAAGGAGCGACGATTTGGCACAAGATATCTGGAGGTGTGGAAAGAGCTGCTGTGAGAAGGAAAAAAAGCATCAAAAAATGACGATTGCTCGTGAATCTTTCCACAGAAAGACCCCTTCTTTCTGGCAAAGAGATCACAATGACAGGTACCTGGGAGCATAGCGATGAAATGAACGAAATTCTATTGTTTCTGCTCGAGTGAGAATATTCGATGCAGTTAACTCAAAAGGGAGTTCGTTCAGTGACCCAGTTGAGTCACCTGAGGGATAAGCTATGATGGCTCTTGTTCCCAGACCAGGAGTGAGTTGATGCCGAGAATAAGCTCTTAGGTAGGCTAGAAGGGAGAAGCCTTAAGTATAAGTAGTAAGCCTTAGGGCATTTCGGAAGGCGCGCAGCGAATCATCGATTTAGGAGTTTCCGGTGTAAGGCGCGTAGCGACTAAGAAATGAAACTATAGCAATTCTTGTGATTCTTGTTCACTCGGAGTTCTTTCTTCAACTCTGGGTTTCGAAGAGATGGGCCTTGAGCCTGTGATTGGATGCCCTGATCCCGGAGGAGCTGAAGAAGAATTAACAGCTAGTAAAAAAAAAGCTAGCCACTCATTTCATAATTCCATTTCGGTCCCTTACTGGTGCGCAGCGGGAGAAGAGGGAAAGTCTTTAAACCGGGATACCGTGAATCCTAGCTCTAGCTACGATCTGTCTTCTCTTATGAGATTTCCTGACCAGAGCGGTGTCGTACTTTATTTATGTTGATTGATACCCAAGTGTCACTGAACTCACTTAAGCCGAATCTTACTCCCTCTTTATGGCAGCTATCTCTTCCTAAACAGTAGAGAAAGAAAGCCCGCTTACTCCAGCACCTCTATTGCTTTTGAAAGATAGCTATTTCTCCGCTTTGATGCTTTCTTCCGCGGATTCAATAGCAGCTCCTATTCCTGCAACATTCGTTGCTTCCTCAACAAGAGATTTGATCCTCATCTCTGGAACTCTGGGCTTCTTCAACAATAGTGGATTCTACCCCGCCCGTCAAAAGAGAAAGAAGCAGTTATGCCATTCTTTCTTAAGGCTCATAGGAACAGGGATCCCTCTTACTCAAGGCTCATAGGAACAGGGAACCCTTACGTAGTGGGATGTAGGCTTCAGTTGTTTTGGTACTTTTGAACTACGCTTTTTTTAGTAACCAGCTGTTCACCGTCAGTAGGCCTTTTTTTAGAAGGCGAGCGAAGTGAGGGTGAGGTGAGGCGACCGATAGGGAGTAGGGAGGGACGAAAGTTCTCCGCGGGCGCTAGCGCTATGTTGTTCGCTTTTGTCAACTGAAGTCGCGCGTAGCGCCAACAAACAGATAGCTGATAGAGCAGATAGAGCGCGGAGCCCCGTTTGAGTCATCGCGAGCGGAGCCGTTTCTTTCTACTGTCGTACTACTAAAAGAAAAAGAGTACCAAAGGCGAACGACATTCTGTTGTACAGCGACTTTTGTATAGTTACAAAGGTAACCGGTAGGTGACTTTGGAATCGACAGTAGTGACGAAAGGGGGAAATATCTCAGTTGGTTAGAGTGCTGGTATGTCACGCCAGAAGTCGCGGGTTCGAACCCCGTTTTCCCCGCCCGATCCTCCTCTTCCTGCCCGACCCATTTTGTCTTCACTAGAAGCTGTTGATCCAGGTGTAGCATTCAATACAATTCTTCTTTCTTCGGTCTCCCCCCACCCCCTTCGTTTGTTATGGGTCGCGTCTCACCGCAGGCACAACATGAATGAGTGGATATCTGCCTTCTTTCAGAACCTTGCATCTTACCAAGGCGAGCGAAGTGAGCTAGTGGCGAAGAAAAAGTCTACCATCCCACCCGGCCCCCCTGGGGGGGGGGGGGGGTTAAGGTTCCTCTCGGAGACTGCCAGTCTACAAGAAGCTGGCAGAGCTTTAGCCATTGGACCACATCCATCCTCATACCTAAACAATCACCCTTTTCTTGTTCGTTCTTCGAATTACGCTAGTGGAGACTAATTCCTTCCGGCTAATAAAGATGCTACTCCAGTCTTCCCATTCATTCCCAGTGGATCCTTCTTATCCCTTTTCATTGAACGAACCAAGTTCACCTATACGAGAGTGAAGAAGACATTTCCAACATTTTGATGTCCCATTTTCCAATTCTGCTGCGTCTTTTCAAAAAAGAAAGGCGAGCGAAGTGAGGGTGAGGTGAGGCGACCGAAGGGAGGGTGAGGTGAGAGTGAGAGTGAGAAGCGGCGGAATCCCAGGGGTCGCTAGGTCAGAAAAGCTATAACTAGAAATTCGAATGTTGAAAACATCAAATCTCCCCAAGTAGGATTCGAACCTACGACCAGTCAGTTAACAGCCGACCGCTCTACCACTGAGCTACTAAGGAAGAACTCCCTTAAGGAAGCCGACTCTCGTTCTTTGGACCAACCAACCTATGACCGAAAAGAGAAAAAGTGCTTTCTCTTTTTCACATACACCGGGAAAATAATTGTCTTTAGTCACATCCACCTTCGCCCTACAAAGAACGTGGTATATATATAAATACACACACACACACACACAAACACACAGAATACTCCCCAATATAAAGGTTATTTATAACGTTGGAGGGGTATTTTGATAAATTATAAATTATCCATCCAACAACCATATTTGTCTAAGGGAGTATTTTTACCAAAATACCCCCAAAATTGTAACTGTTTTAACCCTTTAAGGATATTTTGGTAATTTTGTAAAAAATGATCAAAATATCCTTATAACAACTATATTTTAAGGATATTGAGGTTAATTTGGCACCCAAAAATTTCTATAAATAGGATACAATTTTTTAAATTTATCACAATAAATGTTCTTCCCTTTGTCAATAGTTACAAGCAATATAGTGATATTCAGTGAAGATGCTACTTCCTGTTACGAAAAATGATCAACCACCACAACAACCTCAAGATCAATAGCCTCAACCCACACCGTAACCTCAGGGGATACAACGAACTCAATTCGAAAGAAGATCATAAATTCAGTATCACTTTAGCGAAGTTTACAATGAGCGTGATACTGAAAGAAGAAAACTGCATGAAATTCTCGTTGAATGCTTGCATTCTGAAAAATGGCTCCAATGAAAACCTAACTGTGGCACAAAAAAATTAACATAGGCATCTAGACAAGTGTATCTAGTATTTTCAATTTTTGAAAAATATATTATTTTTTAATATCTATTATTATTCTTAGATAGATATATTTAAATTATGTGACTTACAGTGGAGGGAAAAAATCACTTTTTTTATTTTTTACTATTGGAGTCAATCCATACCTAGTCCGTCCTATCCTACTATAGCCAACCCCAATTCGAATTTTTGGTTCCGCCATTGGGGACTTATATTTGAGTTTTTGTTTTTGTTTTCACTCTCTCAACAAAACTTCTTTGTAGTATTATAAAGAAAACTTTAAGAGAGGGTAAAAACAAAAACTTAAACATAAGTTGTTTATTTTTTAATATTACTTATGTTTGAGTTTCTGCTCTGAACCTCACCACAAAATTTCTTTTGAAATATTACAAAAAATAAAAATTTAAAGAGAGATTGAAAGCCGAAACCTAAACATAACTTATATGACTTATGTAACAAGAACAATATATAATAAAAATTATTAAAATATTAAAACTATTTTTAAAATATTGGCTTAATTTTTTTTCCTTTAATATTGTAATCCATGTTTTTTTTAAAAGTTCATATTTTTAATGCCCACCACAGGCTTTTGGTTTTATTTTAGAATTTTTTGGGAGCCCAACCCAACCAAAAGCATTTATTTACAATTTTTTTCATGAACTAATTAGGACCTGACTCTGAATTGGTTCGGGCCTAGCCCGATCATGCCTGAGTCCACTTGCATTTCGAGTTCGGGTTCGGGTTGAACTATGTTTGATTTTCATAACCTCCGGTCTGGGCTGCCCCGGCCCACCTTCTATTCGGACTAATTCGAATTCGGTTCTGTTCCGACCAAATCCGATAAAATCTGAACCCGGACCGGCCGATACTCGCTACAGTTTATCCTCAAACACAACAAATCTTGACTCAATAAACCCCAAAACTAATATACTCCAACCCATACTCCAAGACGAATACCCCCTCCTCCTTAGTTCCTCAACCACCCGTTCATCCTCTCTCCATTCCCTTTTTGATGACCCACCCACTTCTCTTGGTTATTCTCCTCCCTCCTCTGATCTTCTCAAATCCACCAAACATCACACCAAACTCTAAGGACAAAATTATTATTTACCTGATTTGGTTAAGATTAACTCTAGGTTTAAGTTACATCACACCAAACTCATATGATGTTTTCCACTTGGCTTTGAAAGTTTTAGTCCCACATTGAAAAACCACCAATATGTATATCTCAATATATAGCTATGTTTAGTATTGGTGTATGCACATGGGATAGAGGTCCATGTGGGTTGACTTTTCCTAGAGATATTAAGTGTGAACTCTATTATGACAATCTTTGTTTTGTCACCACCTTTGAAATATTTTTCTTAGGAGCTAAGTCCCGCAGGGCTTAGCGACTCGGACTCGGACTCAAACTTGGGCTAGGGCTCGTGCTTGTGCTCAAGGGCACAAAGTGGCGCTTTGTTGGCGCACTTTAGACTTAGCATCGTCGCATGGCGCTCATGCGCTCTTTTCTTGCACGGTTGCTAGCTCGGACGCATGCTTCGTGGCACTATATAGCCAGGTGCCCATGTGGGCATTGTCGCATGGCGCTCATGCACTCTTTTCTTGCGCGAGTTGCATGCACGGTTGCTAGCTCGGACGCATGCTTCATGGCACTATGCGGCCAGGTTCGTATGCGGATCGGTGCCCATGCGGCTCGGTGCATATGTGGCTCGGTGCCCAAGCGGCTAGGATCACATGCGGCCTGGTGCCCATGCGGCCTGTTGTCCATACGGCCAGGGCCTTGTAGCTAGGTCGATATGAGGCAAAGTGCTATGTAGAGAGTCTGACGTGGAGGGGACAGGGCCTGCTTTCAGTGTTTGGCGGCGCTATCTGCCTCGTGCAGTACAGCGTATCAGACGACGAGAGCGGCTGCTTTTGGCATTTGGCGGCACTGTCTGCCTCGTACAGTGCAGCATGACTTGCGGCACCGATGACTCTGAGACCAGAATTTGGGAGATCTAGTCGGTCAGCGCTTATGCGGCCTAGAGTTTCCTCAGGCCGCATATGTGCTATTTTCTTCTATATATAGATGACCTCCTCTTTCATTTGAGAAAAAAATAGATGGAAAAACCGGAAACACCAGATAATATGCGGCCCAGAGTGTCTCCCTCTCACATGGTATTTTTCGAGTGTTTTTTCGAAGGTGACATTGAGCGTTCCAGAATTTATTTGTGAACTTGCTGGTTCTTGGGGACAGATCGTCTGTACGACGAATCTTGCTTTGAGTAACGATGGTTTTGACCACTCCGGCAAGGAGCTCTTCTTCAGTCTTTTCTTTGCTTTATTCTTTATCATTGTAGCATCTGCGAACGTAAAGAGAAGAACATTTTACTTGTTGCTTGTTGTAATCTTCATTTTCTTCGGAGCCTGTTTATAACCTGTTCTTGATTCATGCTTCGTTGGAATCGAGAAATATCAGATAACGAACTCTTGTGTGAATCTCTGATCTCGACGACAACTTGGGTTCCAGTTTAGAGCGAACCTTCGGGTCTCGCTAGTAGCTCTGCTATGGCCCATGTTATACCGTCTTTGATCAGTCTAGGGACTAACAATCTCAAAGAAAGATCTGAATAAAGATTTAGAATATTTGATCAAATCTTCTCGGCAACAAGTTTTCACAAACTTGAGAAGATTGACGGAATACACTTCGAACATTTGGATGAGGAAAGAAGTCCTTTGTCAAATGTTGAACGTGAGTTGTCAGAACCTACCATTTTCTAGGATGGAGGAGTTAGCATTTGAAGGACGCACATTCCAGTTGGAAGGAAGATTACAAGTTGACCACGGATTGCAGAGTATGCGTATAACAAGACTAAGCACATGACAGTTCTTGGCGGTTGGCAAGACTTGGCAGCATAACAGACTCTTGCCGTATGGAAACGCATTGTACGTCTCTTTGCATAGCAAAGTTGGCTGCATAGTGGCTTGTCACGCCCCAGTACTAGAATACGGAGATGAACATGGCCAGCTCTCCCGTACAAGGTATAGAACGTCGTACGGCGGTCACGGCTGTATCTAAACAAGGGAGTGCATACTACAAGCAAGTCACTTAGGGTCACACAACACATATATTGTCTCAATCAGTCAAGCAAGAACAGTAAACATAGAACATATATAAAAAGGAAGTAAGGTGTCCCAAATGCCCTGCCATGATATTCTGGAAACCAGCTGTGCAAAATAAGAAAGCTGACAGAGTATCAAAAGTACATGACTATGATCAGCTGCAGTCTGATTAATTACAATCATGTAAAGGAAACTAATTGTCCAGATTCACGGCTAACAAGTGCCGGTGGCTAAACGCCCAAAATAAGTAAAGTGTGCAATAACGAGCATGAAAGAAGAAACCCACGCGTTCCCTTCAACGGTCATCCGTCTGGTGCGTGCCATTGTTCAGGGGGAAGTACGCTTGATCCTCGGGCGCTGGCTCTAAACCTGGCCATGCAAAACCAGTGGGGTTACACCCCAAATAGCAAGTATCACAAGGGAAGCACGAAGGAAGAAATAAAACCAGGTTTATGAAATAGATACACACACACACACACACACACACACACACACACACACACACACATATATATATATATATATATATATATATATATATATATATATATATATATATATTTTGTGTCGTAGTTTCGGTTCATAGTCTATCGTGACACAACAATCCAACCCTACAACCAAACAAGGACAAGGGTTAGGCCATCACACCATGATAGTCCATGTCCCTAGACTATTTGACAACAGGTACAATACACAAACAAGCTCAGTTACATAATCGGCCAATCACTTGTACGGATTACTAGATGGAGTCTGGGTTATCCCATAAATATTATGCATATAGGAATCCTCAGATCAAACCAGGTACTAGCCGGGTTAGCCGAGCCATAAATTGCCATATAGCATATAGTATTGCGCACAGGTCCCTCGTAAGGCCACCGTGCAAAGATCGCATATAACACATAGTATAGTATAATAGTCGGATATTGCCATCCACTAATGGCGATTTAAACAATATCCATGGGGACTAGTGTGCACACCCCAATTCAGATGACTGGAGGTAGCTAGTTAGGCACGATCTCGAGATTTTATTTTCTTCCAATGCTCTATAAGTTTAGTTGCCTAGTTAACCTTATTATTAACTGGAATCACATGGCATGGTCACATGGTATTCTCCTTATATGATGTACCATAGTACGACCACACTAGATACAAATCTATTTGGAACACTTAGCACGTAGGAACACATAACACGTAGTAAGTGTATCAATACGGATACAAGTGGTAGGGTCATGCCACATAGATGGGTCTAATACTCTTGTGATCATCAAAGTCATACATACATACCATAAAGTCCAAAGGAATATTCAAACAAAACCAGTCCAATAAGCGTATACAAGGGGCCGCATGCGTGCATAAGGATCAAGGCCGCATGGGGATCAACTGCCGCATTGAATCAGTTTTCGTATAGGTCTAGGCCGCATAGAATCAGTTATCGTATAGAAATTTGGGCCGCATAGGTCGCTGACTGCAGAGGTCGCATGAGCTCAAGGCTGCATGACCGCATGAGTTCAGACTGCACGGCCGCATGGTCGCATGAATTCAGGCCGCATGGCCGCATGGTCGCTGACCACAGAGGTCGCATGAGCTCAAGGCTGCATGACCGCATGAGTTCAGACCGCATGGCCGCTTGTGCTCACTTGCCGCATAGGACTTCGTCTTCTCCAGGTAGCAAGTTCAGCCATGGCGAGTACTCCTAAAACCAAACATTTATTTTCTTCATAAAAACTTTATTTTAACTTCGAATTAAGTGAACCAAAAGCCAAAACGCTCGAAATGAAGTGCTACATCCATCCCAATTTTTTTTTTGAAAATACTATGTTTTAGTAGATCAAAATCACCAAGAACTCAAGAAATCCATGAAAACCCTAAACTTATAATGTAGATCTACTCAAATCCATCCATTAAAACCGAAAATCCCAAGTACTAAAAGTGTTTAAAATTATCATGGGCACATAATAGACTAATAAAATACAAGAAAAAAGCAATAATTGAAAATTAAGAGATTTCTTCATGTGGTGCAAGGTGTACTTGCCTAAATGAAGGAAGAAGAGGAAATATAGAGAATGAGGGAAGGGAGAGAAAGATGTTGGATTTTATAGTTAGGGTTTGAGGTTTAGACCATGGGCTTAACTCATTAATGAACCAACCCAACAATTAAACCATGGGTCTAATTGAACCAAAGAATGTGTCTAGTCTCCATGCATGCAACCTAATTAATCATGCAAGCAAGAAATACTCTAAGCAGAAAATAAATACAAGCAAGAAATAAATATATCCCAAAATATATATTTTGAAAATGGGGAGTGACATGGATTATGCGCATGGAGGACGCATGGAGGCTTATAAGCATGACATGACTTAACACTTGGCTGGAATTGGAGCTTGAAAGCAGAACCAATTTGAACCAATATAGCAAGGTATAGCTAAAACTTGATTCCTTTGATTACTTAACTTGGTTGCTATGATTGTGCAGGTTGAGTTATCAAGCATGGTTACTGACTGGTGGGTAGACACTGGTGCATTCGGCCACGCATGCTCTGTGAAAGAGCTATTCACCAAGGAATAGCACTATCTAAGAAGGAGGTCTCTATGGCGAACAAGTGTCAAGAAGAAGATCTAAGGACCAGGATGATGATTCTGGACTTCCGGCTTGAGGAGGAGATTGCTCTTATTGAGTTGTGACGCATCTGACTAAGATATATCTTTTTAAATAAAGATGTCTAAGTTCAGGGATATCTCCAAGATGTGGGGGTAAGGAGGTGGAGAGACGTAATGGCTATGTTTAGACATAGGTAGTCAGGAAGCCGTTTAGAGGGATGACTATAAGTACAGATCCTCTCGAGCTGGTGCCCTCAGATATCTGTGACTTCTATTCTCCACAAAGGACCGTGGTGAAGTTTATTACTTCTTTCTTTGACAATTTCTTGGAAAATACGTTCGTGTATCTTCTCATAATCGAATAGTGAAGCGTTCGAGAACCTCAGGGACTTTAAGTTTGGAGCTGAGCGTCATGCCGGTCTAAAACTTAATAGACTCAGAAGTTATCAAGACGAAGGGGATCGTTCTTTGGATTCACATCGTTCAGCCTAGAACATGGAATTGACTATGAAATAACATCTTCGTACTCTCCCAGTCCTTTGAATGTGCAGATAGGAAGGACCAGCAGTTGACATTAATGATGATTTCTATATTGCTGTACAAAGGGTCTTCCAGATTGTCCGTGGGAGAAGGTTACACTGATGGTCAGGTCCTTAGTACCGTTCGTCACTTATGATTTAACTATGGTTCAAAGTCAAATCTACTTGAAGATCGTTCGATTATATAGGGGTTTTTCGGAGGACCTATCAGCCAGAGTTGTTGGAACTTCTGTAGAAGAAGACGTAGTCCAGGAAGGAGTTATCTTTTAAGAGACAATATTTAAACCAAAACTCGAAGACTAGTCATCTAGAAGAGTCAGGAGGTCGAAGGACCAAAGATGATCTTATCACCTATCATATGGAGGTGGTACTACTTACCAATGATGAAGTGATGAAGAGCAGGGACTCGGTCTGCTGAGAGGAGGCAGTCCATGAAGAGATTGACCCCATAACAACACTTGGATGTTGATCAATCTGCCTAAAGGAGATAAACCTATTATATGCTTATATATATCTTTAGTAGAAGAAAATGGAAGCAGACAGAATAGTTGAGTTTAAGACTAGGCTTATAGCCTAGGGGTTTTTCTTAGATACAGGGACTAAGTTTTGTGGTACCTCGTTGAAGTGTCATATATCAGGATAATGATTGCTGTACCTGCTATTCATAAGCTGATTGTTTATCAGATAAAGGGAAGACAACAGTCTTGGAGGAAGACAGTCATGAGAGATTCACGGACAATAGTCAAAATTATTGTTATTCAAGTTTGAAGACAGTCTGCGGGTTGGTGATATCTCAAATACAGCCTGAAGTAAATCTCAGGATATGGCAGCAGATGTTTGACAAGTCATCTAGTCAATGTTGTCGCAGGATCAGCGAGACAGACGTGTGTGTACACAAAGTTCGCTGATAAGAAATGAGTCATTTTTTGTATCTATGTGGACTTCTTGCTAAATTTTAGCTATGGATATTGAAGTGTCACTAGAACAAAGATGTCCTTTTGTCCAGTCTCAGGACATAGGATTACGGATATTATCCTTAAGGATATAAGATAATTTGGATGCCAGGGGGGCTTGCTCAGTCACAAGCGCTGTGCATGAAGAGCTGATCACACGCTTTGGGTATCAGGGACGATACTCGTCAGGTGTGACATGGAGATGAAGCCTTATCCAAGGGAAAGTATCAGACAGTTGGTGTACTCAAGCATCATCAGGTGCATGATTCAAGTTGCGAGTTCCACCAGGTCTGGTATAGATCTTGCTGTATGGATGCTGAGTCAGTTCACGAGCAGTATGTGTATTGTTGAACACTGGAAGCTGTTAAGAGAGTCGTCAGAATTCTCAAGTAGACTCAGTAGTAAATCCTGTACTATAATAGTTATTTAGATATGATGGAAAGATTCAGTGATGCTAGTTGGTGCTCAGGAAAGATGAGTGAAAGATCCACAGGAGGACGTGACTTCTCCAGGAGTGGTGCTGCTATATCGTGGAAGTCGAAGAAGCAGTTTTTACTCTCAGAGTTTTTTTGCACTATTAGCTGCAGCATATTAAGCATGATGGCTCTGGAAGCTCTCAGATGATCTTCCTATGGTTAGTATACAGCTTCAGGTGATACCGACATACTGTGAAAACTAGGAAGCTACAACAGGGGCATCTATTCATCTCTTCAAAGATCTGAAGAGAACTGTGTGGAAAAATACAAAATACTGAATGAGCGCAGTTAGCGTGGATCATTACAGTGGTTAATATTCGAAGCCAGATGATTCTGGCAGATCCATTTATAACAGGCCAGTACAGAACACTGAATGAGCACAACTTGCATGGATCATTACAATAGTTAATGTTCGGAGCCAGGTGATTATGGAAGATCCGTTCATAATAGGCTCGTACAAAATACTGAATGAGCGCAGCTAGCATGGATCATTGCAGTAGTTAATGTTCGGTGCCAGGTGATTCTGGCAGATCCGTTCATAACAGGCCAGTACAGAATACTGAATGAATGTAGCTAATGTGGATCATTACAGTGGTTAACGTTCGGAGCCAGGTGATTCTGGCAGATTCGTTCATAATAGGCCTTAAGTGCCAGCTGATCGTTAGCACTATAGAGGAGCATAATACTCCACGCTACCGTGGGATGACACCACCATAAGGTACCTCGACAGGGTAAAGCCTCGACTTTGGGCTATGTCACAGCGGCAGTAGCATCGCATATAGTCAGAGTCCACTATAAAGGAGCGTAGTACTCCATGTTACTGTGGGATGACACTACTATGAGGTACCTCGATAGGGTAAAGCCTCAGCTGTAGGCTATGTCACAACGGAAGTACAACGTACATAGTCAAGGACACAGCATATATGGGCTTGGAGGACCTCTGGTATTGCGTCTCTACAATCCTACCATTTAGTTTTATGCTATTGGTTCAAAGAGAAATCTACCAGGCATTTAGATATTGGTTCAAGGGAGGACCATTGACCAGAAGAATATCAGGTACAGTAGGTAGTCCTCAGGGATATTGTTGGATATATACCTGAAGCCACAGTGGTCTACTATTTGTTCTTGATCAGAACGTTTCCTGTGGGAGGATGGCTTTGAGTCTTAATAAGTTCTCAGGCAGAGTGAATGTCTGGCGTGCGTTACAGGAAGCACGAGTAGTTTCAGCACTACAAGGGACATGTATCCCATGCTACAGTGGAGTGACACCACACAAGGGAGTGAACCTCGATTCTGTTCCATGTCACAGCGGCAGTAGCACCGCACATAGGCAGGTAGCTTAATGTTGAAAGAAAATAAAGAGTGGTAGTATAACACTACAAAGAGGCCTGTGACCTCATGCTACAGTGGGTTACACCACATGAGGGAGTGAACCTCGGCTTTGATCCATGTCACAGTGGCGTAGCACCGCATGGAAGCACAAGGCTTTATGCTGGAAGGTAGTACAACACTACTAAGAGGCCTATGACCTCATGCTACAATGGGTGACACCACATGAGGGAGTGAACCTCGGCTTTAAGCCATGTCACAGCGGCGTAGCACTGCACATGAGCACAAGGCTCCATGTTGTGTGTAGTAACGACACTATTAAGAGGCCTGTGTGCTTATGCTACAGTGGTATGACACCACAAGAGGGGGTTCCTCGGCCTTGGGCAGCCATGTCATGCGGTGTAGCACCACACAGAAGCGTAATGCTTCATGCCAGATAATAAACTCTCTATAGTGGAAGAACTCACCTAAGTGTATGGATAGAGATGTAGGCCGTCTCTTGAGAGAAAGCTTGTAGACGCCCAAGATACGTACACTAAGATCAGCTCAGCTCAGGGCCTTTAACGTGCGACCCGATGACACAACTGAGGTCATTATGTGAGTGGGAAGAATAGCAGCTATGGTACAGAATTCAAGGCCTAGTCCATTCTTGAATTGTATTATTGTTTGACCCATGTAGAAAGATTCAAGTCGTCGGCGATATCTATCCTAATGCATGATAACAGTCACTGTGAGGAACACTCAACCATATATTGTGATATATGTGGGGTATTATTGGTATTTTCTACTAGGCTTTGGGAGTTTTAGTCCCACATTGGAAAACCATGTGCATATACCACTAGGCTTTGGGAGTTTTAGTCCTACATTGTGATATATGGCAGTCACTGTGAGGAACGCTCAACCGATGTGTATATCTTAATATATAGCTATGCTTAGTATTGGTATATGTACATGGGGTGGAGGCCCATGTGGGTTGAATTTTCCTAGAGGGATTAAGTGTGAACTCCATTATGACAATCTTTGTTTTTCCACCACCGCTGGAAAGTTTTCCTTAGGAGCTAAGCCCCGTAGGGGCTTAGCGACTCAGACTCAGACTCGGGCTCGTGCTCAAGGGCGTAAAGTGGCACTTTGTTGGCTCACTTTGCACTTAGCACATCAGCATTTTCGTATGGCGCTCATGTGCTCTCTTTTTACATGAGTTGCATCCACGGTTGCTAGCTCGGACGGATGCTTCATGGCGAATGCGTCCAGACGTTATGCGGTCAGGTGCGCATGCGGCTTGTTTCCCATGAGGCTAGGTGCGCATGCGACTTGGTGCGTATGCGGCTCTGCGTATGCGGCTCGGTGCCCATGCGGCCAGGAGCTCATGTGGCCTGGTGCCCATGCGGCCTGTGCTCATGTGGCCAGGGCCTTGCGGCCTGGTCAAATTGAGGCAAGGTGCTATGTGGAGAGTCTGACGTGGAGGGGACAGGGCCTGCTTTCGGCGTTTAGCGGTGTTGTCTGCCTTGTGCAGTACAACGTGTCTGGCAGCGCAAGCGGCTGCTTTCGGCGTTTGGCGGCGCTGTCTTCCTCGTGCAGTGCAGCGTGACTTGCGGCGCCTACTGCTCTGATACCCGAAATTGGGGGATCTGGTCGGTCTACACTTATGCGGCCTGGAGTTTCCTCAGGCCGCATAGGTGCTATTTTTTTCTATATAAAGAGGACCTCTCTTTCATTTGATAAAATAAATAAATAGAAAAACTGAGAATACCAGTTCATATGCGGCCCAGAGTGTCTCCCTTTCACTTGGTATTTTTTGATTATTTTTTCGAAGGTGACATTATGCGTTCCAGAAGTTCATTTGTGAACTTGCTGGTTCCTGAGGGCAGATCGTTTGTACGACGAATCTTGCTTTGAGCAATGGTGATTTTGACCACCCCAGCAAGGAGCTCTTCTTCAGTCTTTCCTTTGCTTCGTTCTTTCTCATTATAGCGTCTGCGAATGTAAAAAAAAGAACAATTTACTTGTTGCTTGTTGTAATATTTATTTTCTTCGGAGCCAGTTTGTAACCTGTTCTTGGTTCATGCTTCGTTGGAATAAAAAAATATCAGATGATGAACTCTTGTGTGAATCTCTGATCTCGACGACAACTTGGGTTCTAGTAGAGAGCGGACCTTCGGATCTCGCTAGTAGCTCTCCTATGGCCCGCATTCTACCATCTTTGATCCGTCTAGGGGCTAACAAACTCTAAGGACAAAATTATCATTTACCTGATTTGGTTAAGATTAACTCTAGGTTTAAGTTAGTTTAACTTAAACAGATGCTAACTAAGGACTTATGTTGAGATAAAAAAAAATTAAAAATTTCTGAGGAGCTTAAGTCAAAATGGACAAAATTTGAAGAACTTGTATATAAGAATAACCCAATGGTTTATCACATTACTCTTATGAAACTTTGGAATCAATATACAAGCAACCTATATTACATGAAAACAAACACTAACACTACTAAGTGCACAGGAAGCAAAGCGACAAACATTTTTGAATATATAAAATCATTAGAAACCTATAGGATATGATACAATTGCAAACATAATACCCCCTTTAGACCTTGTTTTGTTCGCGAAATCATGGCATTAGGAAGGAAAATCTTTCATTTTCTATGTTTGGATGCAAAATGAATGAAGGAGGAAAAAAAAGTGATTCATGGTTCCCTCTGTCCATCCAAGGATTCACTTTTCCACTTTATGTATTCACTTTTACTTCCAATTTTTTGGCATTTCCAAACACCGACAAAAAAATTGATAGAAATTACAATTTTTCAAAGAAAAGAAAAGTGTAAGGAATTGATTTTCTTTTCTTTTCTAGATTTTTTTTATCGGGGCACATCATTTCTTATCTGGGGCTATCCTAAAATAGTTGCTTTTATTTACAAGTTTACCAACATAAAAACTTACTCAGTGCTAGTCCACTCCCTAGTATAAAAGCCAACTTTGTATGTTTTTTTCCTCCTTTTCATATTTTGATTCTTCTCTCTCCCAAATTCCAAATATGTTAGGGTTCCATTTTCATGCATAGATTTCATCTTCTAGAGAACACAATATGGTTAATAATTTATTTAGAGATAATTTCTGAAGTTTCGAACCCATTTTAGCGTTTTGACTATCGAAAAATCATGCCCAATCGCTACGGGGACGATGATGGATTGTCAAAATTTTGACAGTCCTATAATACGTGAAAAAAATATTAAAAACTTAAAGTATCATAGGATTGTTAAAATCCTTACTTCATGAAGGACAGTAGCCAAGGTTAGGACTATATAAAATTTTGACAATCCTATTATTCCAGTAGGTTTTATTTAGGACTGTCAAAAATTTTGACACTCCTAACTATTGGTAGGATTGTCAAAAATTTTGACGATCCTAAAAATCCAGTAGGTTTTATTTAGGACTGTAAAAAATTTGACAGTTCTAGGATACTAATTTTTGGCAGTCCTAGGATATTAATTTTTAACAGTCTTAGGATACTATTGGATACTCAAAATTTGACATTCTAATGGTGTTCCAAAAATGGCCAAAATATTTGCTAGTAGTAGGATATAAAGATATATAATGTAGCATTAAATTCAATACCAATCTCTTAATCAACATCACATTTCAAAAAGGTATCACACAATTAGATCAAAATTTTGAATACCAACAAAGTGTCACAAAATATACCATCAGAGTTTTAAGTACCAAAAATGTTTGTACGTAGACAACAATCATGACCATCAACCTAAAGTGTTTAATTACAAATTTAAATTTTTTTACTTATCATGACGACTCTTTGTACGCCTCTCCCTATCTTCGAGGAATGAAAAATTAGTAGCGTTGTCGATGTTCTGCAATTGCTCACCAACTTCAACATAATTCTCACCTTTGCAACTGACGAGACATTTTTCCAACTTATTGGCTTTCTTAGTCTGTATGAGAAGCACACACAAAAAATCAGTAACTTTAATAAATAAATCAAAATCTTATAATTCAACAATTAATTTCTCACCATCTTCAGCAGTGCACCATATAAGACCGATTTGAGTAGAAGAGGGGCTGCTACTGGCACATTACTATCTCTTCGATTATCAGGGTTTAACAGCATACCATGTTCGGCCTCCGCATAGTATGTCATGTAGTCCTTGCTACAATCCGACATCTCAACCACCGGGTGTCGTTCGGATGCACCGATAATATGACTTGCCACTTAGAGAAGAAGTATGAGACCCAATGGTATTGTCACACCTCAGTCCCAAAATATGTGGGACCAGACACATAGCAATGGCTAGCTGGTACAACACCGTAGAATTTTCTAATTTAATTAACCCTTTAAAGTGTACTTATGATGTCCATGATCAAGTGATCAAACTAAATATCTATATCTATCATCCAATAACTAACTAAATATCAATCAATAATAAATAAATATCAAGAAAGAGCGGTATACATCAGTAGTCTGTAGCCCAATAATACATTCGTTCGAATAGGCCAAGAGAATAGTATAGTCCTATAAATACTAGGCTATAAAAGCATAATCATAATGGAAAATAGTACATAACTGTGATAAACGAATGATACAATAATACCTGAAATAATGTCCAATACTCCACCGGATCGAGCATCACCCAACATGCTCAAATAACCTGAAAGGGAACCAGGTCCTCAGAGGGACATAGCAAGATAGAAAAATATATGCCGAAAGTAAATGCTGAATAAACAAAATCAGGGTGAACTATCCATCTAAGTGAATGAACTTTCAAGACCACCTTGGTGCGTATGTGTAGGTAAAATTAGTATAAAGCGTAGCGTATTTCAAGAGGCTAAGTATATATACTAGCATACATCCCGATCAAACCTAGCACAACTAGCAACCCTTGCCGGATATATCCACTAGCATATAAGCCCATAACGTAGTAAGTATGAAGCCCATAACCGGATAACACTGAGACTCATGACCCCGTAGTTTACTCTGAAACTACGATAATCAAATGTTTGTCCCATACGATTACTAATTGTCTTCTCCATCCAATGCCAATGTACAAGTCGTAGATATGACGTGGACATCACGAAACTATAAATGCAAGTCATAATATAAACAAAAGAACTATACAACTATGCTAAGTACCGTCACACGTGCTACTCGTTCCAATGGCCAGTCGAGTGCGTAAGCCCGTGTCTTAACATGAACTCACTCTGTGACATAAAATGATATATGACAAGGCCTTGGAAGATATAATGATAACTCCATAACTTTTGGTACGTCCACTAGAACCTTGGTCAAACACAAGATCAAACATCGACACATTCGTCGACTGCACCGAGGTATTCTAAGACGCGCACAATTATATATTATTCAGAGCAAAAATATGTGAACAATAATAACTAAATTTAAACAGTACAATAAGACATGATATACTTTCCTAGAACTCTGAGGTGAGCAAATAATAATACGGAACCCGCAACCAAGATCGAACCGTCCTAGGTGCCTTTGAATATATAATAATAACGTATCAGTCACTACGTTATGCTACACTAAGCTTGCACAAGAGTACAAATTATACAATGTCACTAGTCATTTAGAGTCTAACTAATCGAGGGTTTTGACTAAGTAGGTTGACTAGGGTTGAATAAATAAGTACCAAAAAAAGTATGTAATCACCAAGCCTACTAGTCATATAACATCCTCAAGTTCTCTAAATGTACAACTTCTCACAAATGCATTTACATGATCATAACTGTAGCGACCCATTCCGTTCAAGCGGATAGCCGATTCAAACGGCGCAAGTGCAACGACCCGAACCACTTTGCTCAGCGAGAAGACTTGCTTGAGGCAAAGGATTCCAGACTTGTCCCTTCAGGAGTTCAGACTTGGACTTTCAAAGGCTCGCTCGGAGTATCGCTCGACCGAGGTGAATCATCGCTAAGGTGGGTGACTACGATAAACTTGTCTTTGCTTAGCTAGCACACTTAAAATATGGACGATACATGCTAGTCGCTAGGTGAATCACCCCTTGCATGCTAATAAAGAATAAAATTCACCTGGCTAAGAGAATAATCCCATCTTGTATTTCCTGTGTTAGAAAATGGAAATAAAACTTGGCTTATAGTTGGACCCTCACATGCTACCTTAGCTTCATGCAAGTAGACCCCACTATGCCTCGAGTAGATCAATATATACTCTTCGTAGTGCACTGCTTCACATGTTTACACTGCTTTCCTTAAGAACTATGTCGCTCGATATGTCCCTGTATGGTTTTACTCCTCGTACTATCCCTTAGACCTGTGAAAACGTAAAGGCTTATGTTCTAAGGTAGACTATACAATATGTTTCCTTATGATTATGTTTCCAACAAATGCATGCTTGCCTGATTACATTGTAACTGGTACTCGTTTGCCTAGTTTAATGCTTGTCACTTATATACATGCCATAAATTATTGTACTTCACTATCTATGATTCACTCAGTTGAGGCAGGAATGCTATTAAGATAGTCGTTCCGAGCCAAGTATAGAACATTAAAAGTATTCGGGACCGTTAGGTCACCAAGATATTTCCCGAACAAGGGGACTGCATCATGGATAGTTAAGCAAGATAATATCACAATATCTCTAAAAATCAATACTCGTTTTGTACTGAATCTGACGGATCAGGGAGTCGATACTGTACCTGATAGATCTTGACTTGAACCCGTACTTGTACCCAAAATCTGTATCTGCACCTGTACCTGCAAGAATCTGTAATACTTGAGGATATGTGTGATCACGGACAACTTGTGCACAAGGTAGATTTTTGAATCTAGTTCCGCGGATGATCGCCCGGGCATTGGGGCTGATCTGATCTAGACAGAACTGTTTGGTAGTTGTCTGTTATGGGAGGGATGGGTGCAATGCCACCTGTATCTTGCTTGTACACCATCTTTGCCTCAAGACTACACCGTCCTTTATGGCGTCTTGCCAGTGATCTTCTGTCATATAGATTAAGTTGGCTCGATTGCGACAACCCGCGTGCGAGTTATTTCATTATAGGCAACTGCTCTGTGTAACACACTTGTACCTATAACTGTATCTGAATTCCTGAGAATCCAATGCAACACACCTGAGTAATCCGTGTAACTCGTGCACCTAAAACAGAACCTCTCTCACGACACTCGTATTTGCCTATGCAATTTGACTTGGATTCATTATATATACTCATGCTTGGTTTAACTTTGTTTACCTTGGACAAAGAAGGACGAATGGTAAGTTGGTAAGTATCGTCGTGTTCCTTTTTGTATTGCACGGAGCACTGCCACACGAGTAGGCTTGTACATTATGCCATAAAACTGATCCTAAGGCAAGACTAGAAAGATAACTTAATAGATGGTGCAAGGAACCTATATAACGTGTTTGGATTTGTCGAACGGGCGAGAAGCCTCCCCACCAGTGCATTCATGTACTGATAACCCACCAGATTGCTTGCAGGGTGCGGGAGAACCTCGTTCGATGCAGAAACTCCTTCGTGCGAGCTAAGGTATGGAGTTTGCTTTGGAGCCTTAGAGCGCTGCATCCGGAGCTGAAGCGCATATACAAGACATAATGTTGGAACATCATCTATGTATCATTCCACAAATTCTAGCCACTTGGCACGCTTTTATTGTTTCAAGAGAGGGACTTGAGTGACTTATAATCTTGGCCTAGCGACGCTTGTAATACTTGTGCAATATCAATAAAGTGCTTGTTTTACTTCTATACTTGTGTTATTTAATGCTTTCGCTATTGACGACTCTGTAAACTTGTTACCAATCTCCTGTTCATTTCTATTCTGCTGCATTCAGACCATTTGTGCGACTCTGTGGCTTAGATATTTTATCGCCTATTCGGATTATGGCGTTGTACGGGCACAACTTGTGCTCGTGCGATATCATGTCCAAATGTAAAAGATCGTCCCGCAGGAGCGTTGGTGCGGTGATTCGTGCCTAGCGGGGATGACCGATTACCTGCGGGAGATTAGGACGTGACAATAACTAGGGTTCATGTAGTTGCTAAATTGCTCCTTAAATACGTAGGTATTAAGTGTCCTTCCAACTAGGGTTTTCTTGTACAAGTATGATATACTGTAAACACACAAATTTTTTAGTAATTAAAAATAAATTTTTGGGAATTTTTTGCTATTTTTAAATAATTAAAATAAATGTTCTTCTGAATTAAATATTTTTAAGTATTAAAATAAATATTAAAATATTATAAAAATAATATTTTTTGGTGTAAAATAAAATATTAGACATACAATAATTTTTATGGAATTTATTGGACCCCGAAACTATTTTTAAAGACCTAAAAATTAATGTTTTAATTAAACCAAAATAAACCTAATTGAACCAACCGGTTTAACCCTGAACTGGTTTAATCCTGAACCAAACCAACCCACCCGAACCGGACCAACCCCTAACGGGTCGGATCCATACCCGACCCGTACCAGCGACCCGTACCCGACCCGTATCCTATTGGGTCGGATCCGGACCCGTTAATCAACCCGACCGACCCGACCTACATTCTCTCTGCTACAGTAATCGAAGGGAATTAATTTCCCCCGACTCCTCCACCGTTCCCTTCCCTCCGCCACCGTTTTCCTCCGCCGCCGGCGGTTACGCCCCCGCCCCCGCGGCGGTTATGACTCCCCCGCTCTCCGGCCTCCCTATAAAACCCCCTTCACCTCGGCTCTTTCTCCATCAGCCACCTCCGCCAACACTGCACCCCAACACCACCACTCCACCGATCTCCGCCACCTTCTCCTCCGGCTACGAACCCGAGCTCGCCGCTGCTACCCCGTCTGCCGACGACTAACTTTGGCCACCTTCGCCGACCACCACAGCACTCGCAGCAGCCACGCCGAGCACAACGCTGCCGGCCGAGCACCGCCGTAGCCGCGTCGCGCCTCCTCGCGAATGTAATTTTTAGTCGATACCGACCCCCTGTTCATATGAGAATTTCTCTCTCCTCGCTGCCTCATTTTCCGTTCTGTCAAAATATGCGCGTACCCTGCGTGACTCTCTCGAACCCCGTGTAACTAGTTTGGGGTATCGCGTCCTGTGGCGATCGTAAACTGCGACGCAAAATCAGAAAAATAAATCCCCTTTTAAATGTCCCGAACTCCCCAGTTCGCGACCGTTTTACGAATAACCTGTTAAATGTTTTCAAAATTGGCTTGAACAATTATTTAGACAGTATGACCAAGTTTTAAACCCTGTTTTTAGTTTAATTTATCGTGCTGTAATTTGTAATATTTTTTAGGGTGAAAATTACCAAAAACTTGGTCTTTATAAAACCCTGATTTTGCCAGAAATGGGTGCACCCCGCTAAACAAGGCGACTTGGTCGTGTGCGAACTTCATCGAAAGGTGCGCACTGTCAATACGGACGTGTGGGATTTTGCGAAAGTTGATTTGGATGTGTATGCACACCGGAATCAACGCGTATCCGTCGATAACACCCCATATCGGCACTATTCTGAAACTCATTGTAATTTCGTGTGTGCTCGTCGTATCGAAACGAAACTTGCGCCATCGGACTCAAGTTTGGTTCGATTCTGAGAACGTTTACAAAATCCCGTATCGTGGGCCCCACGGCTCCATTTGACGGACGATTTTGTGATCGGCTCATCGGAATCCAGTTCTGGATATTCCGTTGGGTTCGTATCGTCGTTCTGGACTTGTAGACACTAAGTTTGACAAATTTGGAGGACATTGTCTCTGGCACATTTTTTGGTACGAAGTGGGCCACATGTGGATCCAGCTTTGACCAAAAATTGTCATTTTTGCCCCTGTGTCCAAATTGGACTTATGGACAGTCAATTCTAGCTATTTGATATCTTCTGAACATGATGGTAATATTTATTTCAGCATTCGGAGGAGTACCTGCCGATTTCCCTGATACCAGAGCAGTACTTGGTATTCAAACCCAGGTAAGTGTACCTTGCCAATCTTGCAGTTCTTGTTACATAATATTCCTTTGATTTATTTATATGATGTAATTGTTCAACCTAGGACCGTGTTATATTACTTAACTTCCGAACAAGATTCGGGTGTCAACGCCGTACGTGGAGTGGTGTAACATCACCTAGAGATGGATATCGAGACACTATACATTCTCGTGCTTGCATTATCAAGTACGTCATACCACAGGACACCTGACACTGTTCATGAGACAGAATCTTCCTGAGATATTTATGGTGATTCTGTATAGGCTACATGACTTGTGACATAAACTTTATATTCATAGCTATCATATGATTTGCTGCATTAGATATGATCTTGCGTGACATGGACATGAGACGTGTGATTACATTGGGTGGGGAGAGACACACAGGCTATAGGCTGATTTTATATATGTATTTATTATTGTGAGGTTGTAGACTCTACATCAGAGCTAGGCATATTACGTGATATTACTGCTACCGGCTCCCCGACACAGAGCTTGTAGTGGTCTCAGCTTGAGTACTAGTGATGCTCTCACTTGTATTTCACATAGATGGTTACATAGTTACCCTATTATTTTATTTATTATTGTACTGCATTTATTTTGGCTTGAGTTATTTTATACCTTGCTATGTCTCCTAAGGACCTGGATCCGGATTATGTCCCCAGGTATAGCAAAAGAGTTATATCCCGAGGTATACGGGGCAGGAGCAGAAGCAGAAGCAGAAGCAGGAGCAGGAGCAGACACTGGAGCTGAACCGATCCCCAAGGACGAGGTGATAGCCGAAGATTTCTCCTGAGTATCTGTTATCTATACTCAGTATTTGCTATTATTAGACTCTTTCATTTATGGTTTAATGAACCATTGTATTAGACTATTTATCGGGTTGTTCCCCGATTTACTTTATTGAGACTCGATGATGGTTATATTTCATTTTGCTGATATTGATCATATTTATCTTCCATGGATGAGATTAGATTGGGACATGTTTAGTAGACTTTATTATTGTGTTACAGCTTAAGTACACCTTGCTGATATTGATCAAATTTCAAACTAATCCTAGTAGTGTTTATACTACTCTCAAGTCTTCATAAATACATCAAGGGATAATGGTAAACCAACCTATAGATAAGGGACGCTAGGGTTCATTAGGTATTCAGATCTTAGTGCTGTGTCAATACTCTAGTTGTATTCTTGGTAGGATTATTACCCTAATTATCATCATAGTAACATGGATTCCTATACTCTTGGAGAAGGCTATACTCAAGGAACTATTAGGGAAGTACATGAATCAAGCATGATGCAATTATTCAAATAGAACAGATAGAAGGAAGATGAATCATAGTCAATTATGGATGAGATCCTATACTCTATTCCTAGGTGCAGGCTTGCTCGGTACAGTAACGTAACCGAGACAATATGCTCTCGACCTGCATGGGCCACCACTAAAAACATGTCACGCCCAAGTCCCAAAATACGTAGGACTAGGACATGTAAGCATGCCAGCCGCATGGATATGGCAACTCCAATATATGGAAACCAAAATCCACACGTACGCTGTAATATGAATAACAATTCACAAGTGGTATAAACTATCTCAAGTCACAGGGTATATTCTAAATCTCATCCACAGAAAACATATATAAATAAATAACCAATATCTATGAAACTAGATCTCAATATAAAATATCTTAAGATGACAGTCGGATGGAAACATATCCACTGTCGAACTAGAATATAAAATAAACACAATATAAGTACATCCATTAATAAGCAATAAGGCTCGAAGAGAAGACCTCCTCGAAATATAAGTAACCAGTCCGGATCTGCGCCCCTGCGAGTACTCATGAATATCTACACCTAGAAAGGGACCAGGTCCTCAGAGGGACATAACAAGATACATAGAAGCATGCCAATAAAGTATTGAAATAAATATCCAATGGGGTCGCCTAACCATCTACGTGAATGCAGTTTGAGAACAACTTTCTAACAAGTGGGCTATCTGGCCATAAAATAGGATTGGCGTTATTCTCTCGGAGAATCAGGGGCCTACAAAGCATGTCACCTTTTGAACGTCAGAGGCCGCCAAGTAGTATAGGGATCATCACGACCGCGTATCTCCGGCGGAGCGTACGGGTTACATAAAAGAAAAGTGCAAAGGAGCCCAAATGCGATACTTGTTGTTCTCACCACCCCATGCTCTAAGCATGTCACATCCATGAAATGATTTGGTTCATAGCCTATCTTTAGTACAATAGCCCAACCCTGCAACCAAACAAGGAGAATGATTGGACCACCGTACTACAATAGGCTATGTCCATAGACTACTAATAACTACTAAGTCCACTAGCATGCAAAGTTTCTAACAGCAGTTATCCCTAACGCACGGCTCATACGTACAGGAGGCCAGACCTGTCACGCCGTCCGTGATCTATATGAGACTCACACTCGTGTAATAGCTGTGTCACGGCCAATAAAACCTAATGATGCTTCATGATAATGGGGCGGTCTCATAAACAAGGTCAATGCATATACATAATAAAAACAACCACGACGACACCGTCGTTGCACCCAAGCTTCCTTGGACGCGCATTTTATATAGCAGTTAAAATATATGAACTAAAGACAGAAAATAAAGATGCATGCAACATATGGAATATGAATAACAGTACAATGGCAAGGTATGTCACGCCCTAGTCCCAAAATATCGAGGGTCTAGACACGTGGCAATGGCCAGCAGCACACACCGATGGACAAATCCAATTTAATGGACCCATCAGGATGTACTTAAGCTGTAAAACAACAATAAGGTCTAATATACTAATCTCATCCACAGAAATGAATACAATAATACCAGAGTATAATGCAATATCAAATCTCAATAAAACATAACTCGGGGAACAACCCGATAATAAGTTTGATACAATAGTCAAGATACAAGAATAAAGATAACAACAACAAATACTGACTATGGATAAAGCATATACTCAGGAGAAATCCTCGGCGATCACCTCGTTCTCGAGTTCTGGTACTGCTCCAATGATTGCTCTTGTTCCTGCTTTTGCTCCTACTAATGCTTCTTTCCCGTATACCTCGGGATAGATCTCGTCTGCTATTTCTGGGGACATAATCCGGAATCCAGGTCCTCAGGGGGCATAGCAAGGTACAAGAATAACTCATGCCAAAAATAATGCAGTGCAATAATAAATGAATCAATAGGATAAACTAGGTAACCAGCTATGTGATATGCAAGTGAGAGCATCACTAGACTTAGGTTGAGATTACGACAAGCTCTGTGTCTGGGAGCCTGTAGCAGACATACTATGTAATTTACTATATAATTTACTATGTAGTGGGCCTATGGCACCATAATAAATATATATATATAAAATCATCCTGTAGCCTGTGTGTCTCTTCCCACCCAATGTAATCACACGTCTCATGTCCACGATGTCTCATGTCCATGTCACACAAGATCATATCTAATGCATCAAGTCATAATGATAGCTAAGCACATGCAATATCTATGTCATGAAACCTGTATCCTATATAGAATCACCATAAATATCTCAGGAAGATTCTGTCTCATGAATAATGTCAGGTGTCCTGGGTATGACGTACTTGATAATGCAAGCACGAGAATGTATAGGGTTGCGATATCCATGTCTAGGTGACATTACACAACTCTACGTACAATATTGACACCCGAATATTATTTGGACGCTAAGTATTGTCACACGGTCCTAGTTTAAGCATGTACATCATATAAATAAATCAAGATAACAATATGAAGCAGGTACTGCAAGTTTGGCAAGGTACACTTGCCTAGGGTTCTGACTCCAACTGTTGCTCTGGTATCAGCAGGATTTGCAGGTACTCCTCCGGTTGCTGAAATAAATATTACCATCAGGTTCAGAAGATATCAATTAGCTAGAATTGCTTGTCCTTAAGTCCAATTTGGACACAGGGGCAAAAGTGATAGTTTCTGGTCAAAGCGGGGTCCACATGTGGCCTGCTTCGCACCGAAAAATGTGTCAGAGACAATATTCTCCCAATTCGTCAAACTTAGTGTCTACAAGTCCAGAACGACGATACGAACCCAATGGAATGTCCAGAACAGGATTCCGATGAGCCGATCACAAAATTGCCTGTCAAGTGGAGCCGTGGGGCCCACGATACGTGATTTTGTCAACGTTCTCAGAATCGAACCAAACTTGGGTCACATGACCAGCGTATTGCTACGAGTCCGATGGCGCAAGTTTAATTTCGATACGACGTACGTACATGAAGTTACAACGAGTTCCAAAATAGGGCCGATACGGGGTGTTGTCGACGGATACGCGTTGATTCCGGTGTGCACGCACATCCAAATCAACTTCCGCGAAATCTCACACGTCCGTATTAACGGTGTGCACCTTTCGGTGAAGTCCACACACGACCAAGTCATCCCGTTTAGCGGGGCGCACCCAATTCCAAGGAAAAATAGGGCAATTATTTTCCTGATTTTGCATCGCAATTTGCGATCGCCACATGATGCGATACCCCGAGTGAGTTGTACGGGTATCGAGAGGGTCACACAAGGTTCACGTCACAACAGACGGAACAAAAAATGGGGCAGCGAGGAGAGAGAAATAGTCACCTGAACAGGGCTCCGAAGAAGACTGAAAACACGATCTTGCGGGGCGGCGCGACACGGCATGGCCGATTAGGGCACGACGGCTAGGGTTCTGCGACGGCCGGAGGTAGCTGCGGCAGAGTCGGATGGGTCGAGGTCGGCCGGGGCTGCTACGGGTCGTAGGGGGCGGAGGCTAGGGCACGACGGCTGCTCGTCTTCGTCGTGGCGGGGTAGTCGAAGGAAGAAGTTGGCGGAGGAGCTCGGGATACCGGAGGAGAAGTCATCAGCTCTGGGTCTCGGCGGAGGACGGGTGGCCGGTAAGGGTGAAGGGTGATGGTGGTTAGAGGTGCCGAAGGAGCTCGAGCGGAGGGAAGGCGGTGGAGACAGTGGTGGTCAGTGGCTGTGGAGTGTGGTGGTCGGTGAGGGTTTAAATATGGAGGAGGCCGGCGGCGGTTAGGGAGGTGGTGAGGCATGGGGAGCGGGGAAGCCGTGTAATCGCCGACGGAGGAGGCGGGGGCGGAGGCGTAACGGATGGGGACTGAGGCCGTTGGCCGAAAATTGCGGAGAAAATAGCCGGGGAACGAAGGGTTCAGACGGGTCGGGTCAAAGCGGGTCGGGTTCTGGATTCGGGTCCGGATCCGACCCGCTAGGGTACGGGTCGGGTACGAGTCGCGGGTACGGGTCGGGTATGGATCCGACCCGTTAGGGTTGGTCCAGTTTGGTTCAGGATGTTCTGGTTCAGGGTTAAACCGGTTGGTTCAACCCGGTTCAGGTTAATTTATTTTGGTTTAAATAAAAACTTAGTTTTTAGGTCTTTAAAAATGGTTCTGGGGTCCAATAAATTCAAGAAAAATTATCCTATGTCTAATATTTTATTTTACACCCAAAAATATTATTTTTATAATATTTTAATATTTAATAAAAACATTTAAATTTATTTAATTCCAAAATACCTTGATTTTAATTAGTGAAAAATTACAGAAAATTCTGAAAATTGATTTTTTAACTTCTGAAAAAATCTGGGGGTTTAGAATCTACCCCCCTTAAGAGGATTGCGTCCTCGCAATCAAAGAAATAACCGGTCAGCCGAGATGACACGGTTTACAAAACAAGTTCGAAGCATGACACCATCAAAGAATCATGATCAAGGAGAATCAAAGAATGAGGGTTTAAGCAAAATACATAGGGAATGAAAAATATCATTTCTCTAAGCAATAAAAGTTATGCAAATACAAGAGTGAAGGAAATCTAGTTAAAGCAAGAAAACTACAGCTTAAAAAACTAGGTTATCAATTGTTAATAAGTTCAAAATACCAGGTTTAAGGCTAAGGTCACGAACTAACAGGCACGTGCTAAAGCAATACTAGGAATAGATAACTATGAAAAACTTATGCGCATTTGCTACTCCACGAGTCTTCGCGTCCTCCAAGGTCATTGCAAAAGCTTGTCCGTGTCCTTGTGGTAGATTCCTCTGATGCTGCTGGGCCTGTTGGAAGAGTGCTGCATGTGGTGCCAAGGGTGGCCTCGGCTGATACCCTCCTGGGGCTAGTGGTCTGACTTCTCCAACTCCTGTCTGTGGTACTCCCAATGCTGGATAAACAGGCCTTGGTGCTGGTAAATCTTGTCTGTTTAACATTAGTGCTCCTTCTCGATGCTCAGGACAATCCTTGGCTAAGTGTTGATTGGATCCGCAAATCAAGCATAATCCCAACTTGCGTCTGCATTCCCTCTCAATATAGCCTACCTTGCCACAGTATTGACATGTAGGTAGTATCTGCGGAGATGCTTTGGGTGGTTGGTGAATGTGAGGTCTCTTTGCAGCTTCTTCCTGTGATGCTCTGGCTGGTACGGATGTGGAAGGCCGCTTCAGGCTGGTCTCTCTCCTGGTGACGCGCTCCATGCGTCATGCTGCAGCAAGGACGTCCGAGTAAGAAGTAGGTACAACGGATCCGATCAGTCTCTGTAGCTCGAAGTTTAGTCCGTCGAAGAACTTCTCAGCCTTATCTTCTTCTGTCGGGATCAAGGTAGGGGCGAAGCGACTCAGACGAATGAACTCTGCATTGTACTCTTCCACTGTCATATTGTCTTGAGTGAGGCGATTGAACTTGTCCCGCAGTTCTGATCGAGCAATGGCTGGAATGTACATCTCCTAAAAGAGTCTAGAGAACTCTTCCCAAGTGACTCGGTCTGGTCCGAGCCGTGTCTCCTCAGATAGCCACCAGTGATGTGCATTGCCCGTCAATTGCATTCTGACGGCAGTCATCCAACGTTCCCGTGGAAGCTCAGCTGCTTCTAATTGATGTTGAGTATTGGTGAGCCACTCATGAACTTTAGTGGGATTATCCTTGCCTGAAAAGGTACGAGGCTTCAGTTGGCGAAAATCGGTGATAGAGCCCGTCGTTGGCCGTCGTGCTGGTAGATTCGCCTGCTCTAGTACGATTGCTAGGCTGTGACGCAGAGCCTCATGTTGAATCTGCTGTTGGGCTTGCATCATTGCGTAGATCATTTGAAATATCTGTTGCCCGTCCATAGCCTGCCCTTGTGGGAATACGGGCATTGGTGGAGTAAATTGCGGTGGAGGTGGGATGTCATCTTGCTGGATTCTCGAGGCATGCTGATTTGCTTGACTGCGTTGTTGAGCTGATTGACCTTCACCTACTGGTATCTCTTCATCTTCGTTGGTTACCACAATACCTCATGGTGATCCTACATGAGTCTCTTCATTTGCTTGTTGATCCATTACTCTGCATCCAAAATAAACTATAAGAGGCACACAGAGGAATCAAGGCAGGATGCAAGTCAATAAATTCGAATCCGATATAGTGATCAAGAACGATTCAAGGAAGTAGATGAGATCCTATAACTTATCATATCCTTGTCGCAGGTTTGCTCGGACCCTAAGTTAAAACCGAACAATTTAGTCGTTGACCTGCATGGGCCACCACAAAAATTATGTCACGCCCCAGTCCCAAAATATCGAGGAACTACAGACGTGGCAATGGCCAGCACCACACACCGATGGACAAACCCAATTTAATGGACCCATCAGGATGTACTTAAGCTGTAAAACAACAATAAGGTCTAATATACTAATCTTATCCACAGAAATGAATACAACAATATCAGAGTATAAAGCAATACCAAATCTCAATAAAACATAACTCGGGGAACAACCCAATAATAAGTTTGATACAATTGTCAAGATACAAGAATAAAGATAACAACAGCAAATACTGAGTATGGATAAAGCATATACTCAGGAGAAATCCTCGACGATCACCTCGTTCTCGAGTTCTGGTACTGCTCCAATGATTGCTCCTGTTCCTGCTTCTGCTCCTGCTAATGCTCCTGTCCCGTATACCTCGGGATAAATCTCGTTTGCTATTCCTGGGGACATAATCCGGAATCCAGGTCCTCAGGGGGCATAGCAAGGTACAAGAATAACTTATGCCAAAAATAATGCAGTACAATAATAAATGAATCAATAGGGTAAACTAGGTAACCAGCTATGTGATATGCAAGTGAGAGCATCACTAGACTTAGGCTGAGACTACGACAAGCTCTATGTTTGGGAGCCTGTAGCAGAGATACTATGTAATTTACTATGTACTGGGCCTATGGCACCATAATAAATATATATATAAAATTAGCCTGTAGCCTGTGTGTCTCTTCCCACCCAATGTAATCACACGTCTCATGTCCACGATGTCTCATGTCCATGTCACGCAAGATCATATCTAATGCATCAAGTCATAGTGATAGCTAAGCACATGCAATATCGATGTCATGAAACCTGTATCCTATACAGAATCACCATGAATATCTCAGGAAGATTTTGTCTCATGAATAGTGTCAGGTATCCTGGGTATGACGTACTTGATGATACAAGCACGAGAATGTATAGGGTTGCGATATCCATGTCTAGATGACATTACACAACTCTGCGTACAGTGTTGACATCCGAATATTATTCAGACGCTAAGTATTGTCACACGGTCCAAGGTTGAGCATGTACATCATATAAATAAATCAAGATGACAATATGAAGCAGGTACTGCAAGTTTGGCAAGGTACACTTGCCTGGGGTTCTGACTCCAACTGTTGCTCTGGTATCAGCGGGATTTGCAGGTAATCCTTCGGTTGCTGAAATAAACGTTACCATCAGGTTCAGAAGATATCAATTAGCTAGAATTGCCTGTCCTTTAGTCCAATTTGGACACAGGGGCAAAAGTGACAGTTTCTGGTCAAAGCGGGGTCCACATATGGCCCGCTTCGCACCAAAAAATGTGTCAGAGATAATGTTCTCCAAATTTATCAAACTTAGTGTCTACAAGTCCAGAACGACGATACGAACCGAACGAAATGTCCAGAACTGAATTCCGATGAGCCGATCACAAAATCGCCTGTCAAGTGGAGCCGTGGGGCCCACGATATGCGATTTTGTCAACGTTCTCAGAATTGAACCAAACTTGTGTCACAGGACCAGCGTATTGCTACGAGTCCGATGGCGCAAGTTTCGTTTTGATACGACGTGCGTACACGAAGTTACAACGAGTTCCAGAACAGGACCAATACGGGATATTGTCGATGGATACGCGTTGATTCCGGTGTGCACGCACATCCAAATTAACTTCCGCGAAATCCCACACGTCCGTATTAACGGCGCACACCTTTCGGTGAAGTCCGCACATGACCAAGTCATCCTGTTTAGCGGGGCGCATCCAGTTCTGGGGAAAAATAGGGCAATTATTTTTCTGATTTTGCGTCGCAATTTGCGATCGCCACAGGATGCGATACCCCGAGCGAGTTGTACGGGTATCAAGAGGGTCACGCAGGGTTCGCGTCACAGCAGTCGGAACAAAAAAATGGGGTAGCGAGGGGAGACAAACAGTCACCTGAACAGGGCTCCGAAGAAGACTTAAAATACGATCTCGCGGGGCGGCGCGACACGGCACGGCCGACTAGGGTTCTGCGGCGGCCGGAGGTAGCTATGGCAGAGTCGGATGGGTCGAGGTCGGCCGGGTCTGCTACGGGTCATAGGCAGCGGAGGCTAGGGCACGGCAGCTGCTCGTCTTCGTCGTGGCGGGGTCATCGAAGGAAGAAGGTGGCGGAGGAGCTCGGGATACCGGAGGGGAAGTCGTCAGCTCTGGGTCTCGACGGAGGACGGGTGGCTGGTGAGGGTGGAGGGTGATGGTGGTTAGGGGTGCCGGAGGAGCTCGAGCGGAGGGAAGGCGGTGGAGACAGTAGTGGTCAGTGGCTGTGGAGTGTGGTGGTAGGTGAGGGTTTGTCACGACCCGCACCCGGTTATTCGGGCACGAGTGCGTGGGCACGTCCAGCCTACGCCGTAGTGTCGGCGATAGTACGCTGTCTAGGTCATAATCACTGGTAATTTTAAATCTATCTCATCCACAATAAATAGACAAGGAAAGTAACAAAAAATAGGAATGCTAACTTTTATAAACAAATTGTGACAACAGATCCATAGTTAATACAAAGCCAGAAGATAGATCGGGGACAAACCCGAGTATGTGCTGAAAGGAAATAAAATAATAACTAACTGGCTACTCCTCCTCAAAGGTAGTCTCCTGAGTGGGAACCGGCTCCTCAATGTGTCACCTGCTAACTCATAGGGGCCATAATAGGTAGGGGCAAAGTTCTCATCATCGCCTAAAACAACGGATCCAGTCAGGAAAGGAGCAAAGTACACAATGCACAACAAGATTAAACTAAATATTCATGATAATTAACTTGAGTATCATGTTGAGAAAGTTGCATAGAAGAACATCAATATCTCAGAGTTAATGCTATAAACAGGAATATGAGAAATCAGGAAATAAATGAAACAGGAAATGAAACTACAACAGTCAGCAAGAACTATAACCAGACCAGAAGCTATCTGTGTGAACTTGTGTTTATTTTAGAATACATAGTTGGCATGTAGGGGTTTATAAGGCTAATCCGGCCGTCATAGACGGCTATTAAACATGAATAATCGAGATCCGGCTGAGGGTACAGTCGCGTACCAACAGCTATTAAACATGATAAGGGGAAGGGTAAACTACATGCCTTCTAGTATTCTCCCACCCGACATGAAAAGCAAGACATGAAATACAGTATCCAAGACATAAAATTCAGTATTCTAGCACTACGTGTAATCATCAAGGGTACTAGTAGAGCAGGGAATTAACTATCACAATATAAAGATTAAACTTGAAGTGCAGGTACTTGCCTGTTGTTTGGATCCAATTAATTATCCTCGGGGAAATATCCAGAGATGAGCCCAGATGCTGAAATAAACATTACCATCACGCTCAGAAGATGTCAAATAGCTAGAAATGCCTGTCCTTGGGTCCAATTTGGAGACAAGGGCAAAAACGACAGTTTTGGGTCAAAACGGGGTCCGCCGGTGGGCCCGCTTTGCACCGAAAAACGTGTCCGGGTCAAAGGTCTCCAAATTCACCAAACTTAGTGTCAACAGGTCAAGAACGCTGATACAAACTCAACGGAACTTTCAGATTTGGATTCCGATGAGCCGAACACAAAATCGCCCGTCGAACGGGGCCTATGGGGCCCACGACACGCGATTTCGTCAACGTTCTCAGAATCGAACCAAACTTGACCCACAGGACTAGCATATCGCTACGAGTCCGATGGCGCAAGTTTCGTCTCGATCCGACGAGTATACAAGAAGTTAGGACGAATTGCAGAAAGGTCGAATACGGGGCGATGTTCGCGGATACGCGTTGATTCCGGTGTGCACGCACACCCGAATCAGCTCCCGTAAATTATCACACGTCCGTATCGACGGTGCGCACGTATCTGTGAAGACCGCACGCTACCAAGTCATCCCGTTTGGCGGGGCGTACTCAGTTCCGTGGTGAAACAGGGTCTGGTTTTTCCTGTTTTTGGATCGCGGTGTGCGATCGCCACAGGACGCGATGCCCCGAACAGTTTATCCGGACACCGAGAGGGTCATACAGGCTTCGCAACGCAATTTACGGAATTAAAAATGGGGCAGCGAGGAGAAAGATATGAGTACCTGAACAGGGCTCTGAAAACTAGGGTTTCCTCGTGTCCGTGTCGTGTCCGACACGACACAGGCCGTGTCCGATCGAATTAGGGTTAGGGTTAGGGCTTCTCTCAGGCGGGATGCGGCGGGGGCCGGCGTAGGGGCACCGGGGAGGGTCTGGGCGGCTCGGGGCGGCGTCGCCGGGGACGGATGGAGCCGACCGGGGCACGACGAGGGCTGCCGGCGTCGGGAGGAAGCAGGGGAAAGAGGGGCGGCCGCTGCTCGGCTGTCGACGAGCGGGGAGGAGGAGGAGGAGAAGAGGTGAGGGGCTGGCCGCGACGGAGGGGTGCTGCGGGCAGGGTGGTGGCGCCGGAGGCGGTGGCAGCGGACGGGCACGGTGGGAAGGAGCGGGTGGCCGGAGAGGGGTCTGGGGCGGGTTTTAAATGGGGGAAGAGGAGCGGGGGAGGCGCCGGCCGAGGCGGTGACGTGGGGGGGGGGTCGACGGCGGAGTCGGAGGCGCGTGGCTGCGGCAGCGCGGAGATCGGCCGCGGGTCCGGCGGAGGCGCGGGGCGGGGACTGGGTCAGGGTTCGGGTCGGGTCGGGCGGCGGTGGATCCGACCCGACCCGCTAGCGTTGGCGGGCTGGGCTCGGCCCAATGGGCTGGGCCGGGCCGGATTCGGGGTTGGGCTGGGCCGGCTCTATTAATAATAATAATAATAATAATAATAATAATAATAATAATAATAATAATAAATCAATTAATTAATTAAATAGTTTTAGGTGATTTAAAAATAGGTCCGGGCTCCAATAAATTCCAGAAAAATTACCCTAAGTCCAGTTTTTCATTTTACACCCAAAAATATTATTTTCATAATATTTTAATATTATTTATTAACAATAAAAAAATCATTTAATATTTAAAAACCCTGATTTTAATTACAGAAAATTCCCAAAAAATTCCAGAAAATTACGAAAATCCCAATTTAAAAATTCTTGCAAAATCTGGGGGTTTACAATCTACCCAACTTATAAAAATTTCGTCCTCGAAATTTAAAATTAAGCCATACTCTATTAATCCTTCATGTACATCAATCGCAATTTCCTTGCGATAATTAGAATCCCTATCATATCCACTGCAATCATTTTATGTTTAAGATGACTATTGTTCCAATCAAGATTCAACCTAGAGTTATTACTTCTTACTTTTTCAAATTATCCACAGGCAGATTTTTAATTAAGTCCATATAACATCTTCGAGAATTGCATATGCTTATAAATTTGTCCCACGATTCTAACTGTCATAATTTTCTCCAGAAGTGATTCGAGTCCAGCAGTATTCCCATTCACACTTGTATGCTTTAACTCTTTAAATTTCATTCACCTCCTCAATAATCCAACTAGGTAATCCAACCATCAAGTTTTAATTCTTAATTCAAATCATCAAATTGAAAAATAATTAAATGTAGTCCACCCATGTTCAAGTCTGAAATTCTATAAATTTCATCTTCAAAATTCAAATTGATGATTTTACCTTCATTATTCAAAATCATAAACCTAAGATATAACTGTTAGGTCCTCGATATCAATTCACTAATCATCTTAGTCACTCCTTTAAATTTTCAAAATTATAATGGCTTGCATCTTCCAATCTAACCTTACTCGGTCACAATCCAAAAGACATTCCTCTCGAGTTGACAAATGCATTGCTACCCAACTTAGAGTTTACCCATTCATCACAAAAGACTATATACCTTAAGAAAATATTCCTTAATATGTTTACCTACGCCATTCAATCCTCGAACTTCAACGCCGATTATGTCACATATGATATGTCCTCAATTACGAAAGTTTAATCCTCAAGTATGTGATCGGCCTATGTGGCATATCTAGTACTATCTATGTACTAACTTATACCAGGCACGAGATTTCGTCTTTCCGAAATAAGGGAAGACGAAGATCAATAATAAAGAGTTCAAGGGTGGGGTGATAGAAAAGAAATATCGGGGTCAATGCATTTTAAAGTATTCATGTGGGAATTGTCAAGCGATTGTGGATTGAATCCTATCTCGGTAATTCCTATTCACATGCTCGTATTAATACAGTTATGCTCAGACATGTCTAGGACAGGTATACTAGTCAACTGTATATCTCAATCCACGCAAAGTAGTGCGAAGGGCGAACCAAATGCACTAAGGTTGATCAGACCGTAATACATTGATTCTGAGTAGACAATTGTATTAGTGTGTCGACCCACTAATACATATGTCATGAACAAGCTTGATAAAAGGATAAGCTTGCAAAACTAGGCTATAAAATAGCAGCATAAGTCAAGTACAGCAAAATGAAGTGCGCTAGATGGTGATGAAAGAAGATACAATTTATTTAAGTTCACACAATAAGTAAAATAACAGAAGACTCTACAATCTCTACAGTTATTAAATATAAAGCATACCAGGTTATTAGCAAGTTTAAAATTTACTAGGTTGGGGCTGAGGTCACGAACCAATGGGCACGAGCTAAACAATACTAGGAACGGTATCTACAAATCACTTACGCGCCTTAATTGCTCCAAGAGTCTGCGCGTTCTCCACGGTCATGCTGGTAGAGCATCTCGTGGTGATCTTGTAGGAACCTCGTCGCTTGCTGGTAGATCTTTTACTCTGCATCCAAAAATAAACGATAAAGGCACACAGGAATCAAGGCATGATGCAAGTCAATAAAATGATTCGAAGCCGATATGAATATCAAGAATGATTCAATTAAGTGGATGAGCTTTTTCTAAAATTCTCAATTCTTATTGTAGGCCTGTTCGGTCCCTAAGTTGAAACCGAACAACTTAGTCGTTGACCTGCATGGGCCACCACAAAAACGTGTCACGACCCGCACCCGGTTATTCGGGCACGAGTGCGTGGGCACGTCCAGCCTACGCCGCAGTGTCGGCGGTAGTACGCTGTCTAGGTCATAATCACTGGTAATTTTAAATCTATCTCATCCACAATAAATAGACAAGGAAAGTAACAGAAAATAGGAATGCTAACTTTTATAAACAAATTGTGACAACAGATCCATAGTTAATACAAAGCCAGAAGATAGATCGGGGACAAACCCGAGTATGTGCTGAAAGGAAATAAAATAATAACTAACTGGCTACTCCTCCTCAAAGGTAGTCTCCTGAGTGGGAACCGGCTCCTCAATGTGTCACCTGCTAACTCATAGGGGCCATAATAGGTAGGGGCAAAGTTCTCATCATCGCCTAAAACAACGGATCCAGTCAGGAAAGGAGCAAAGTACACAATGCACAACAAGATTAAACTAAATATTCATGACAATTAACTTGAGTATCATGTTGAGAAAGTTGCATAGAAGAATATCAATATCTCAGAGTTAATGCTATAAACAGGAATATGAGAAAGCAGGAAATAAATGAGACAGAAAATGAAACTACAACAGTCAGCAAGAACTATAACCAGACCAGAAGCTATCTGTGTGAACTTGTGTTTATTTTAGAATACATAGTTGGCATGTAGGGGTTTATAAGGCTAATCCGGCCGTCATAGACGGCTATTAAACATGAACAATCGAGATCCGGCTGAGGGTACAGTCGCGTACCAACAGCTATTAAACATGATAAGGGGAAGGGTAAACTACATGCCTTCTAGTATTCTCCCACCCGACATGAAAAGCAAGACATAAAATACAGTATCCAAGACATGAAATTCAGTATTCTAGCACTACGTGTAATCATCAAGGGTACTAGTAGAGCAGGGAATTAACTATCACAATATAAAGATTAAACTTGAAGTGCAGGTACTTGCCTGTTGTTTGGATCCAATTAATTGTCCTCGGGGAAATATCCAGAGATGAGCCCAGATGCTGAAATAAACATTACCATCACGCTCAGAAGATGTCAAATAGCTAAAAACGTCTATCCTTGGGTCCAATTTGGAGACAAGGGCAAAAACGGCAGTTTTGGGTCAAAACGGGGTCCGCCGGTGGGCCCGCTTTGCACCGAAAAACGTGTCCGGGTCAAAGGTCTCCAAATTCACCAAACTTAGTGTCAACAGGTCAGGAACGCTGATACGAACTCAACGGAACTTCCAGATTTGGATTCCGATGAGCCGAACACAAAATCGCCCGTCGAGCGGGGCTTGTGGGGCCCACGACACGCGATTTCGTCAACGTTCTCAGAATCAAACCAAACTTGACCCACAGGACCAGCGTATCGCTACGAGTCCGATGGCGTAAGTTTCGTCTCGATCCGACGAGTGTACAAGAAGTTAGGGCGAATTGCAAAAAGGTCGAATACGAGGCGATGTCCGCGGATACGCGTTGATTCCGGTGTGCACGCACACCCGAATCAGCTCCCGCGAATTCTCACACGTCCGTATCGACGGTGCGCACGTATCTGTGAAGACCGCACGCGACCAAGTCGTCCCGTTTGGCGGGGCGTACTCAGTTTTGGGGTGAAACAGGGTCTGGTTTTTCCTGTTTTTGGATCGCGGTGTGCGATCGCCACAGGACGCGATGCCCCGAACAGTTTATCCGGACACCGAGAGGGTCATACAGGCTTCGCAACACAATTTACGAAATTGAAAACGGGGCAGCGAGGAAAAAGATATGAGTACCTGATCAGGGCTCTGAAAACTAGGGTTTCCTCGTGTCCGTGTCGTGTCCGACACGACACAGGCCGTGTCCGATCGAATAAGGGTTAGGGTTAGGGCTTCTCTCAGGCGGGATGCGGCGGGGGCCGGCGGAGGGGCACCGGGGAGGGTCTGGGCGGCTCGGGGCGGCGTCGCCGGGGACGGATGGAGCCGACCGGGGCACGGCGAGGGCTGCCAGCGTCGGGAGGAAGCAGGGGAAAGAGGGGCGGCCGCTGCTCGGCTGTCGACGAGCGGGGAGGAGGAGGAGGAGAAGAGGGGAGGGGCTGGCCGCGGCGGAGGGGTGCTGCGGGCAGGGTGGTGGCGCCGGAGGCGGTGGCAGCGGACGGGCACGGTGGGAAGGAGCGGGTGGCCGGAGAGGGGTCTGGGGCGGGGTTTAAATGGGGGAAGAGGAGCGGGGGAGGCGCCGGCCGAGGCGGTGACGTGGGTGGGGTCGACGGCGGAGGCGGAGGCGCGTGGCTGCGGCAGCGCGGAGATCGGCCGCGGGTCCGACGGAGGCGCGGGGCGGGGACTGGGTCAAGGTTCGGGTCGGGTCGGGCGGCGGTGGATCCGACCCGACCCGCTAGCGTTGGCGGGCTGGGCTCGGCCCAATGGGCTGGGCCGGGCCGGATTCGGGGTTGGGCTGGGCCGGCTCTATTAATAATAATAATAATAATAATAATAATAATAATAATAAATCAATTAATTAATTAAATAGTTTTAGGTAATTTAAAAATAGGTCCGGGGTCCAATAAATTCCAGAAAAATTACCCTAAGTCCAGTTTTTCATTTTACACCCAAAAATATTATTTTCATAATATTTTAATATTATTTATTAATAATAATAAAATCATTTAATATTTAAAAACTCTGATTTTAATTACAGAAAATTTCCAAAAAATTCTAGAAAATTGCGAAAATCCTAATTTAAAAATTCTTGCAAAATCTGGGGGTTTACAGGGTTTAAATAAGGAGGAGGCCGACGGCGATTAGGGAGATGGTGAGGCGTGGGGAGCGGGGAAGCCGTGTAACCGCCGACGGAGGAGGCGGGGGCGGAGGCGTAACGGATGGGGACGGAGGCCGTTGGCCAAAAATCGCGAAGAAAATGGCCGGGAACGAAGGGTTCAGACGGGTCGGGTCAAAGCGGGTCGGGTTCTGGATTCGGGTCCGGATCTGACCCGCTTGGGTACGGGTCGGGTACGGGTCGGGTACGGGTCGCGGATACGGGTCGGGTATGGATCCAACCCGTTAGGGTTGGTCCGGTTTGGTTCAGGATGGTCCGGTTCAAGGTTAAACCGGTTGGTTCAACCCGGTTCAGGTTGGTTTATTTTGGTTTAAATAAAAACTTAGTTTTTAGGTCTTTAAAAATGGTTCTCGGGTCCAATAAATTTCAGGAAAATTACCCTGTCTAATATTTTATTTTACACCCAAAAATATTATTTTTATAATATTTTAATATTTAGTAAAAAAATTTAAATTTATTTAATTCCAAAATACCTTGATTTTAATTAGTGAAAAATCACAGAAAAATTCCAGAAAAAATTCCGAAAATTGATTTTTTAACTTCTGAAAAAATCTGGGGGTTTACAAGGTATACTTGCTTGGCAAGAGAGCTGCAAAATATAACTTCCAGATGAACGTCTCCGGATGTTGAAATAAACATCACTAACGTTCCCAGAATAAGCAAAATAGCTAGAAATTACAACCCTTTCGTCCAATTTGGACGCAGGGACAAAACGATAATTTTGGGTCAAAGTGGGGTCCACATGTGGGCCACTTTGCACCGAAAAATATGTCAGGGGTAAAGGTCTCTAAATGGGACAAATTATAGTTCAAACAAACTCTAAATGTCAGTACAAACTCAACGGTATGTCCAAATGTGGATTTCGGTTAGCCGAACATAATTTCGTCCAAAAAGTCAATCGTGGGGCCGCCAATAGACAACTTGGTCAACTGTCTCAGAATTTCAGAAAAATTGGGTCACAGGACCAGCGCGATACCACGAGTCCAGTGGCATAAGTTTTGTCGTATTCTGACGAGCGTACACTAAATGACGCGGTATTTGGCAAAAGTCGCGATACGAGGAAATTTTACGGGTACGGGCTGATTTTGACGCGCACACGCGTCCAAATCAGTTTCTGCGAAAGCTCACACGTCTGGGTATACCGCGCGCACCTTTTGGTACACTTGGTACATGACGGGGCGGTCCCGTTCGGCGGGGTGCGCTCCGTATCGCAATTTTTGGAAATTAAAAAAAATAGGTTTTCAGAATTTTAACCTATTTTAATTTTACATACAGCAACAAATAAAATATTAAAAATGACAAAAATTAAACTAGGTTAGGTGGTCTTCGCATACCAAAAAGAAAAACTAGATTCTGATCTCTATGATGGGAGATACGAGTCCGTGAACATGGGTCATCGCAACAGGATTTCTGAATTTAAAAGTGATCATTTTTTCTCGACTTGGCGTCGATTTTTGCCTAGGTTTACGCGTTGTTCGAAGTAAACTAACATACAGATATGGAAGGGGGATAGGTTATGAACATACCAGTGAAGTCGGGGTCGAGTTTGGTCGAGCGAGGATGCGAAAAACAGCGCGTGAACACATGTAAGTTGTTGTAATTTCTGTCGTGGCGCGGGGTCGCGGTCAAGGCTGCGCGGCTACTCCGGTGAACGACGGCGGTCTGCGACGGGTATCCGATCGGTGGTATGGCTGGAGGCGGCACGGCAGTGTTTGGGTCAAGGTCGAGGGGATTTAGGGTTAGGGTTTGGGTTTTACTACTATATATATATATATATATATATATATATATATATATATATATATATATATATATATATATATATAAGGACAGCGGGGGGGGGGGGGACTCGTTGAACGCGCGGGTTTTAGATTAAGCTGCTGCTGCTGCTTCATTTGCATTGCGGGTTGCGGGTCTGCTAAAGGGTTTGGGTTTTAAAGTAAGTGGGTTTTGGATATGGGTTTTTAGACCCATTAATTTAATTCCTTTCATTTCTTTTTCTTTCTTTATCCTTTTCATTTCTAATCTATTTTAAATTCTATTTTCTTTTCCTTATTTTCTATTATTCTTTTCTATTTAAACTATATATATATATATATATATATATATATATATACATAGAAATTTTTAGAAGTTATATTAGTGCATACCATTAAGCTATCAACTGTCAACAGGATCTCCTACATGTAAATAATTAAGAAAAAAATTTAATTTCTCCAAAAATCCTCTAAATGCACCATCACCTAAAATAAAAATTAAATAAATTATATTTCCTCTAATTAGGTCATAATTACTATAAATTAATTAAATAATTAATAAAAAAATTAATACGATTTTTAGAATTATGGGTTTTACATTCTACCCAACTTATAAAAATTTCGTTCTCGAAATTAAAACTAAGCAATGATAGAAAGTCAAGGATGGTATAAGATAGAGATTTGCAGCTTATTCTGTACCTTCCTCCATCCTAACATCCATGATTTTTCAATTACCATGGGGATGTTTGGAGGGCTATAATTTGTATTATTTAAAATGCAAGGCTAGGTTTAAATAGGAGGACGATGTTGTGCGTTGCACATTCCAAAAATCATGGAAAAAATTCATATGGAGGAGAATTGGGTTTCTTCATGTGTCATATCCAATGGTGTGGACACTTTATTGCATTTTTTGTATAAAAGCGCCCAACAATTGGAAAATCTCACAAAGATGAAAATTGGATTAATTTAATCAAAATTAATGCACAAGGTGTTCTGGAATTAATTAGAAGTACATGGGAATAAAATTAGGTGGGACACAAGTGTCATGGACATAGAGGGCTCAGGATAGGATATCATCAAAAATTGGGTTGCACGAAATGGGTCAAGATTGTGTCTCCAATTTTGATTGGAACGCTCAAGGATACAAGTTGGAATTGATTTAGAATTAAGAAATAACGTTCGCGACGAATGTTGTGTGACTAAAATGTAGCACAAGGGAGATTAATTATAAGTTACACAAAGATCAGAATAGAAGGCAGACATGTCTAGGACAAGGGTGTAGAATTTGTAGGTAGGCAGTGGCTAGTGTAGTGCTCCAATTATCGAAGCAACGATAATGTGCACTAAGTGATATAATGTTGTTTAAATTAAATAAAAAATACCGTGTTCTCTTTCTAATTGGATTCAACTAGCCCTAGTCTCACTATCTAAGCCAAGTAGGCCTAATTTTGGGTGAGGGGGTTTATAATCTACCCAACTTAAAAATAATTCTATCCTCAAAATTAAAATAAGGCATAATTTGTTAATTCCTTCACATTCGCATATAAGGCAAGTCAATCGTAATCTCTTCCAAAATTTAAAATTTATTCAAATCCATCGTAATCACCTTCAAAATTAAGGTAACCTCTGTTTAATCAAAATTTTACATATTGTAATCTCTTCTCGATTTTTAAATAATCACATCCAAATTTAAGCTATATCTATATGACATCTTCAAGATTTAAATAACCCATATCAAATTTTACATCACGATCTCCAACTATCATAATCTCCTCTAGAAAACAATTCTAATAAAATATTATTTCTATTTTTCACTTAAGAATTTTGTACTCTTCAAATTTTAGTTTCAATTTACATCCTCAATATTTTAAATAGGTAATCCAGCAATCAAAATTTAACCTTTAATTCAGATCATCAATTGTAAAATTTTATCTCTAATTCACCAATTGTTCAAGCCTAGAATTCTATATTTATCCTCAAGGTTTAAATCGATGATTCAATCTTCAACATTAAAACTTTAAATCATGTGCTCAAAGTATAAATATTTGGTCCTCACTATCAAGATTTTAAAATTCATTAAATCCTCATCATCTTAGTCATTCTTAAAAATTTCTAAAATTAAAATGACTTAAATCTCTCAATTTAATCTTACTTGATCGCTTGATCACAATCAAAGAATCACCTCAAGTTGACAATCTGACTTCTACCCAACTTAGAATTTGCCTATCTAGCACACAAGGGTATACATTTAAGAAAAATATTCTTTAATTTATTTACTCATGTTATTCAATCCTCAAAACTTTAACACTAATTATATTATATATGATACGCCCTTAATCAATTATAAAAGATAGTCACCAAATAATGCGGTTGGCCTATGGGGTATATTTAGTACTATCAATGTATCAAACTTATACCAAGCACGAGCGTTCATCTTTCCAAAATAGGGAAAGACGGAAAACAATAATAAAGAGTTCAAGAGGGGAGGTAATAGAATAGAAGTATGGGAATCAAGGCGTTTAAAGAATTCAAAAAGAATTGTCAAGGCAGTTATGGATTGAAATCTATTTGGTAATTTCTTACTCGCATGCTCGTATCAGTATAGTTATGTAATCGATACGATATGCTCATACACGTCTAGGGGTACGTATATTCGTCTACTAGTCGACTATATATCTCAATCCACGTAAAGTAGTATTGCGAAGGGCGAACCAAGCGCACTATGTCTAACTAGACCATAATACACTGATTCTGATTAGACAATTTGTATTAGTGTGGTTGATCAGGCCCCAATAACACATATGTCATGAACAAGCTCGATAAAAGATTAAACTTACAAAACTAGGCTATAATAGTAGCATAAGTCAAGGTAGTACAGAAAATATAAGTACGCTAGATTATGATGAGAGATGTTATAAAATAATTCAAGTTCACAAAGAAGATAAGACTCTACAATCTCTACAATTGTCATACTAGCTCCTTGTCTAAGTTGCTAGTCGACCAAATAGGGTATGGACCTCTAATTTCTACAGTCTGAATAAACACTATCTTCTTATACAGTCTAAAGTTGTGTCATCCTATTACACTTTATCAATGGATCAATAGGGCTATGTGATACTATGTTGTGAGGCATACTACCCAACTTAAAATAATAAACTAATACTGTGACAGTCTTAAGGGGATCCTACAAAATAATATTGTTCTTATAAATAAAGTATAGACTCTTATTGGGGTATATGCGAAAAAGATCTTGGTACTTATTAGGGTCTTCTATTGCATTATATAGGTAATGGTCATCTTAAGTCTTAATTATGGTGCTCATAGAACAAGTGTTAATAGTAAGGATAAAATAGTTACTGGCCTTCAAGGGGAAAGGGGATATAACTCGTATCGAGGTGGGGGTACATGTTACGCGATTTAAAAACCAAGGGATAATCATCAGGTCGTAATATACAAGAATAACTTAAACTGTTAAGTTCTAACTACCAATCACATAATTCAAAATTCAAGAGTAACAACTATAATCCTAGCAAACTATATATCCTTAACATAAGATAAAATTACTTGGTCTATTATCAGAGGTGTCAAGTGGCACAAGTTAAAAGATGAAGGGAAGAAACGTAATTAGTCGTCGCACAATAGCGAGCGCGATGGGTTCAGAGGAACAAGACATGAAATAAAATAGAGAGGCTATTGATAATCTCTGTGTTTGAGGTATGATCAAGAAAATATTCTATGCATTGCTCTTGGCTTTCTATGGTACTGTCTGCTAATATCAAGACAAGAATATATAAATTTATAGTTCTCTAATTCTATCTCACCATGAAAAGCTAGGTTAGTCCTAATATTCAACCATGAGTTTCTATTGGTTCCTCAATACTAAGGTCAAACAATATGATCAAATTTTAAACTAATCCTAGTAGTATTTATACTACTCTCAAGTCTTCATAAATACATCAAGGGGTAATGGTAAACCAATCTATAGATAAGGGACGCTAGGGTTCATTAGGTATTCGGATCTTAGTGCTGTGTCAATACTCTAGTTGTATTCTTGGTAGGATTATTACCCTAATTATCATCCTAGTAACAGGGATTCCTATAATCTAGGAGAAGGCTATACTCAAGGAACTATTAGGGAAGTACATGAATCAAGCATGATACAATTATTCAAATAGAACAGATAGAAGGAAGATGAATCATAGTCAATTATGGATGAGATCCTATACTCTATTCCTAGGTGCAGGCTTGCTCGGTACAGTAACATAACCGAGACAATATGCTCTCGACCTGCATGGGCCACCACTAAAAATATGTCACGCCCCAGTCCCAAAATACGTAGGACTAGGACACGTAAGCATGCCAGCCGCATGGATATGACAACTCCAATATATGGAAACCAAAATCCATACGTACGCTATAATATGAATAACAATTCACAAGTGGTATAAACTATCTCAAGTCATAGGGTATATTCTAAATCTCATCCGCAGAAAACATATATAAATAAATAACCAATATCTATGAAACTAGATCTCAATATAAAGTATCTCAAGATGACAGTCGGATAGAAACAAATCCACTGCCGAACTAGAATATAAAATAAACACAATATAAGTATATCCATTAATAAGCAATAAGGCTTGAAGAGAAGACCTCCTCGAAATATAAGTAACCAATCCGGATCTGCGCTCCTGCGAGTACTCATGAATATCTACACCTGAAAAGGGATCAGGTCCTCAGAGGGATATACCAAGATACATAGAAGCATGCCAATAAAGTACTGAAATAAATATCCAATGGGGTCGCCTAACCATCTCTGTGAATGCAGTTTGAGAATAACTTTCTAACAAGTGGGCTATCTGGCCATAAAATGGGATTGGCGTAATTCTCTCGGAGAATCAGGGGCCTACAAAGCATGTCGTCTTTTGAACGACAGAGGCCACCAAGTAGTATAGGGGTCATCACGTCAGCGTATCTCCGACAGAGCGTACGGGTTACATAAAAAAAAAGTACAAAAGAGCCCAAATACGGTACTTGTTGTTCTCCCTACCCCATGCTCTAAGCATGTCACATCCATGACACGATTTGGTTTATAGCCTATCTTTAGTATAATAGTCCAACTCTGCAACCAAACAAGGACAAGGATTGGACCACCGTACTACAATAGGCTATGTCCATAGACTACTAATAACTGCTAAGTCCTCTAGCATACAAAATTTCTAACAGCAGTTATCCCTAACGCACGGCTCATATGTACAGGAGGCCTGACCTGTCACGCCGTCCGTGATCTATATGAGACTCACACTCGTGTAATAGCTGTGTCACGGCCAATAAAACCTAATGATGCTTCATGATAATGGGGCGGTCTCATAAACAAGGTCAATACATATACATAATAAAAACAACCACGACGATACCGACGTTGCACCCAAGCTTCCTTGGACGCGCATTTTATATAACAGTTAAAATATATGAACTAAAGACATAAAATAAAGATGCATGCAACATATGGAATATGAAAAATAGTACAATGGCAAGGTATACTTGCCTGGCAAGAGAGCTACAAAATGTAACTTCCAGATGTCAAACACCAAGAGTCAAAAACTATGGCCTCAGAATGAACGTCTCCAGATGCTGAAATAAACATCACCAACGTTCCCAGAATAAGCAAAATAGCTAGAAATCACTACCCTTTCGTCCAATTTGTATACAGGGGCAAAACTGTAATTTTGTGTCAAAGTGGGGTCCACATATGGGCTATTTTGCACCGAAAAATGTGTCAGGGATAAAGGTCTCTAAATGAGACAAATTATAGGTCAAACAAACTCTAAATATCAATACAAACTCAACGGTATGTCCAAATATGGATTCTGGTGAGCCGAACATAATTTTGCCCAAAAAGTCAACTGTGGGGCCCGCCAATAGGCGACTTGGTCAACTATCTCAGAATTGCGTAAAAATTGGGTCACAGGACCAGCGCGATATCACTCCAGTGGCGCAAGTTTTATCATATTCTGACGAGCGTACACTAAATGACGCGGTGTTTGGAAAAAGTTACGACACGGGGAAATTTTTCGGGTATGGGCTGATTCCGACGCGCACACGCGTCCAAATCAGTTTCCGCAAAAGCCCACACGTCTGGATATACCGCGCGCACCTTTTGGTATACTTGGTACGACGGGGCGGTCCCGTTTGGCGGGGCGCTCTCCGTATCACAATTTTTAGAAATTAGAAAAAGCAGATTTTCAGAATTTTTAAACTATTTTAATTTTACATACAGCAATAATTAAAATATTAAAAATGTTAAAAATTAAACTAGGTTAGGTGGTCTTCGCATACCAAAAAGAAAAACTAGATTCAGATCTCTATGGTGGGAGATACGAGTCCGTGAACATGAGTCATCGCAACAGGATTTCTGAATTTAAAAGTGGTCATTTTTCCTCGACTTGGCGTCGATTTTTGCTTAGGTTTATGAGTTGTTCGAAGTCAACTAACATACAGATATGGAAAGGGGATAGGTCGTGAACATACCGGTGAAGACGGGGTCGAGTTTGGTCGAGCGAGGACGCGGGAAACAGTACGTGAACACAGGTAAGTTGCTGTGATTTCTGTCATGGCGCGGGGTCGCGGTCACGGCTTTGCGGCTACTCCGGTGAACGGCGGCGGTCTGCGACGGGTCTTCGGTCGATGGTCTGGCTGGAGGAGGCACGACAGTGTTTGGGTCGAGGTCGAGGGGATTTAGGGTTAGGGTTTTACTACTATATAATATATATATATATAAGGACAACGAGGGGGGACTCGTTGAACGCGCGGGTTTTAGATTAAGCTGCTGCTGCTGCTTTATTTGCATTACGGGTTGCGGGTCTGCTAAAGGGTTTGGGTTTTAAAGTAAGTGGGTTTTGGATATGGGTTTTTAGACCCATTAATCCAATTCCTTTCATTTCTTTTTCTTTCTTTATCCTTTTCATTTCTAATCTACTTTAAATTCTTTTTTTTTACTTTTTTTTCTATTATTCTTTTCTATTTAAACTATATATATATATATATATATATATAGAAATTTCTAGAAGTTATATTAGTGTATACCATTGAGCTATCAATTGTCCACAGGGTCTCCTATATGTAAATAATTAAGAAAAAATTATAATTGATCCAAAAATCCTCTAAATGCACCATCACCTAAAATAAAAATTAAATAAATTATATTTCCTATAATTAGGTCATAATTACTATAAATTAATTAAATAATTAATAAAAAAATTAATACGGTTTTCAGAATTAGGGATTTTACAGATATTCATGGTGATTCTGTATAGGATACATGACTTGTGACATAGACTTTATATTCATAGCTATAATATGACTTGCTGCATTAGATATGATCTTGCGTGACATGGACATGAGACGTTGTGGACATGAGACGTGTGATTACATTGGGTGGGGAGAGACACACAGGCTACAGGCTGATTACATATATATTTATTATTGTGAGGCCGTAGACTCTACATCAGAGCTAGGCACATTACGTGATATTACTGCTACCGGCTCCCTGACACAGAGCTTGTAGTGGTCTCAGCCTGAGTACTAGTGATGCTCTCACTTATAGTTCACATAGATGGTTACATAGTTACCCTATTATTTTATTTATTATTGCACTTCATTTATTTTGGCTTGAGTTATTTTGTACCTTGCTATGTCCCCTGAGGACCTGGATCCGGATTATGTCCCCAGGTATAGCAGAGGAGTTATATCCCGAGGTATACGGGGCAGAAGCAGAAGCAGGAGCAGACACTGGAGCTGAACCGATCCCCAAGGACGAGGTGATGGCCGAGGATTTCTCCTGAGTATCTGTTATCTATACTCAGTATTTGTTATTATTAGACTATTTCATTTATGGTTTAATGAACCATTGTATCAGACTATTTATCGGGTTGTTCCCCGATTTACTTTATTGAGACTCGATGATGGTTATATTTTATTTTGCTGATATTGATCATATTTATCTTCCATGGATGAGATTAGATTGGGACATGTTTAGTAGACTTTATTATTGTGTTACAGCTTAAGTACACCTTGATGGATCCATTAAATTGGATTTTTCCATTAGAGTGTCCTGCTGGCCATTGCCACGTGGCTTGTCCCTTGGTGTTTTGGGACTGGGGCGTGACACATACACATCCTCAAAGTACATGCACACATGTTAACCTAACTCAAGTATTTATTCAAAGTATGTTCTAGTGTCATCAACAAGTTCATGGATAAGTGAAACTCACTAAAACTATCCTCATTCCATGCTACACATGCAATATTATGTATATTTTTATCCCCAACATGTTAGGGTTTTCAATTATCAACTACAACTTTTTTATATAACTACTTCTAGGTTTTATACTTAGCCACAACTTCTCATATAAACCTTTCTATATACATGCTCCTCAACTTTATATATACTAACACAATGAACACTAACTAGCATGGCATATATTATTCTCTAACATGGTGTTTATGAATACAACATGCCTATCTAAAATAATACCTAGGTATGTGCACGACTAAGTGTAGAACATTATTCAAGTCTCAAATATCTATAACCATGCATATATATAAATATAACACTCTAAACATCTCATAAATATTCTGAAATTTAAACATAAATGGATTAATATGGATTTTAAACAAGTGTTTATATGGGTTTAATCATGGGTTAAACTTAAGAGAATGAAATATACATTCATAGTTGAACAAGTGCAAATAAAATGAAGATGGAGATGAAGAGATGAGGGTGTATCCAAGGGGAAGAGGGGGAGGTATTCGGCCTTGGGAGGGGGAAGTGCTGCTCACAACAGTTGCTTTCATAAGCAGCAAGCATCAACACAACAACAACAACAACAACAGCAAAGGCAGTGGCTGTAGCAGAAGTAAAGGTAGCAGCAGTTGCTAGGGTTTGAGGGGAAGTAGGGAAGGGGTAGAGGGAGGTGTTGGGGTGGTTGTGGAGGTAGTAGAGCTGTTATGGGGGTGGCATCAAGGTCGAGAATGGAAGAGAACTTATGTCAGGTTCAACAGGGAGAAGAGACGTATTGTTGTGAAGTTGGGGCTGTTGAGGGTGTGGTGAGGTGTTGTGATGTTTTGGAGAGGTAGTGGGGAGGTAGAGGGAGAAGAGAGGAGGAAGAAGAAAGAGTTTTGAAGAGGAGATATAGTATTTTTGGTGTACCACGTAGAGAGGGGTGTGTGTGGGTGATTAAAGCTAGGGAGTGATGTGAGGGTTGTGTGTGAGTTTAGAATTAGGTTTAGTCCAGGGTTGAGTTGATGGTAGAGTGTGAGTGTGTTGGGATGAAAAGTGAGGGGGATGGATTCCCACCATTGTTCTTGGCCAAAAATAGAAGGTTATTAATGTGTGAAGAGAGGGGGTGAAGTAAAGGGTTATACCCATTTAGGGTATAGGCTGAATTCTTAATTCAAATGGGTTAAAAATAGGATTTGGTATAAGAAACTTGGTGTTTGGTATATTGTAAAGAGGGGAATGGGTGTATGATGTTTTGTGTGAGTCATAAGAGTTTGTGTGAGGGTTTGGGTTGGGTGTTTTGTCTAGTTTTAGGTTGGATTTGGGTTGGTTTTTCATCATGACTAGAAAATGTGTCATGGTGATTGTTGTTGTGTCGAAAGCATGTAGGGGTTCATTTGGGTGTGACACAAGTGCCATGGATATTTTAGGCTTAGTGTAGGTCATAGTCATTTAACTAGTTGAAGGGAATAGGTTGAAGTTGTGTCTCTAATTTCGATAGCAATGGGCATAGGTGCATGGTATAGGTTCGAGTTGGGTGTTTTGTCATGAATGTTGTGTGATTAAAATGGGACACAAGAGGACAAGTTTATGAGTGACATAATGATCGGGATTGTAGATTGGCTTGTCTAGATCAAGGGTATAAAATTTGTTGAAATACAAAGGCTAGTATAGTGTTCCAAGTATCGAAGCAACGAAAAAAGGGTATAAAATAATAAATAGGCGTTATTAACTACTGATAATTAACCCTATTATATCTATAATCCAAGTAAACCCTAGAAATTAATTGAGGGAGTTTACAGGTATACCAGTGGGACATAGTTTAACAATTTTGTCCCTCTCGCAACAGTCACTAATTTTAATGTCTTCGGTACAGTTTATACGTAGCCAAACTGACGAAGCACTCTATCAGGCATCTAAGGCTTCTCGATATCATGACAACTTATCATACCATGAAATAGAGAGATTGTTTGCAAAGGATAAGTACTATTATGCATTTCCCGATATGGATGCCAAACTATCTATAACACAGTACATGGATCATAATTTAAGTTAGTAATTAATACAAAATAGTACAATGATAAAACAAATTAAGGTTCTCGACATAATTTAAGTTAGTATCATTTTACCTCCTCTGTGCGCATATCTTCAAATGCAATATGTTGGACGGCAAACGAATGCAGATGTTTGGCATATTCCTTAGCCGGCTTCCACCTGCACATTCTAGGCAGGTGCTCGTCATAACCTCTATTAAGGGTAGCCCTTTTAAGCATCAAAAAATGCTAGTATATCCATGCATGTACGTAGAATAATATCAATATCATGTTAAATAACCAAAATTTATATTATGTATAGAAAGTGTACAAACATATTTTCAAATATGAAGTAGAGTTTGGCATCCTGCTATTGTCTTTGAACTGACGTGAGATACCGTACCAAGTTCGCGGTAAAGGTATGCTAGTATATCGCTTTCCCATGATATTTCATCCATTGTGGATAGGTCCACAAAGTTGTATAGATATTTGACATGTATCGACATTTCGGACTTGTTTGAAATACCGATAGCCCCTAAGATAAACTGCATATATCCCCGCACATCATCATTATCATTGAATGTCTCATCCAAATATTTCAAAGGAAGACCATATGACTTCTTTGAAGTTGGGGATGGTTGTAAAACTCTCATCCTCAACTCGAAGAGAATTGGAGACATGTTCCACAATCTCATTGTATAACTCAAAGTCACCCTTAAAATAATCATGCATCATTACACGACCATCAACCCTAAGGCCCAAAATATGATGGACATCATCCAGTGTGATCTTCATATCCCCTGCTAGAAGATGGGAAGTGTTGGTTTTCTGGATACAAGCGCTCTACGAATGCGAATATGAGTGCCTTATCCACCATCTTATACGAGTATTTAGTCAAATTTTACAAACCGGTGGAGTTGATTTTGTTCTTGACGGGTTCTCCTGTCACTCCCTGTTCCCAGTATTCATATTAATATGTATACTGTTACTGGCATGACTGCCAGGTCAGCTTGAGACTAGACCCATCCTTCTTTAGCCGTGGTTCATGGTTTAATTGGATGGTTAGATTGATTGGAAGAGCACATGGATTAGTGACATGGCTAGATCCATGGTTAAGCATCACACCCTCACTTATATATAAACCCCGTTCCTTCTCCCCCCTCCCTCATTCCACTTTATTTCATTTTTCCTTTCTCTTTCTTCTCCTTAGAGCTAGTCAAGTACATCTTGCACAATTGGAGAAACTTGTATATTTTAGTTCTTTTATTTTTTCTTATATATTATTAGTCTATAATGTGTATATTATGTTCCTCTACATCATTAGTACTTGCTATTTTTGGTTTTGAGAAGTATTTTTGAGTAGATCTAAGTTTTAAAGTTAGGGATTATTAAATTTGTGGGAATCATCTCTTAAAACTTAGTATTTTCAAAAACTAATTATTTCATGTTGTAGAGAATTAAATTTCGTATGATTTTGACTTTTGAATCACTTAATTTGGATTTAAATTGAAGGTTTTATGAGCAAAAACAATTTTCAGAATTCTCATGGTCTTCGGACCAACTATGTTGGGGACGACGAGCAGTTTAAGCGCATGATTTTGTCTATGCGCATAAACTTTGATACGGAGAGCATTCTATGCAGCGAGTATGTGATGCGGCAAGCATTCCATGCGGCGAGCATTTGATGCGGCGAGCATTCCATGCGACAAAAATCGACGAGAATTTTTTGCTGCAGAATTCTATGCAGAGGCAACTTCAAACCTGATTTTGACCCTGATCTATTTATATTCTCATAAAAATCAAATCATAAAGTTTTAGATCTCTGTCTTATATTTTCGAATCTTTTTGAATTATCTCATTTGGAGTTCGTATGAGAAAGTTATTCCCATTTTCCTAGAAGGTATCAAAACTGTCCAGAATATAGAATTCTATGCGGTGAGATGTCGGATTTTGACCTTGATATAGTTTGAATCGTGAAAAACTTAAAACATAAAAATTGTAGATCTATGTCTTAGTTTTCCGAATATTTTTGAATTACCTCATTTGGAGTTCGGATGAGAGAGTTATTCCTATTCCCATACGTCATTCCATATCCAAGATAAATCAAGTTAACCAAGCACGATATATATATATATATATATATATATATATATATATATATATATATATATAATGAAACAAAGAGCGCAAGTGAAACTCAAGGGTTTACAAGTGTCTACGCCATAATCAGTTTATGTATGAACTGTATAATGTGTCGTGCCTTTAAATTGGTGAACATACATATGGAACTATATTGAAACAAACGTGTTACCGTTCGGTGACTTTTCTTTATGGCCGATACATCCACCTGCACAAAATTTACTATTCACTTCCTTGTTCCAATAAAATATTGTTAATACATCTTTGGACTTATAGTCTGGGTTGGTGGTTCCACGAGCAGCGTAGGTAGCGAGCCCCACTACATACCCCCACCATACCCTTCATAAGACTAGCAATATGTTCCGTCCGGATCGGATCAGCCCCGGTGCCCCGGCGTGCCATCCGCTGGAACCAGTTACATTGTGCATAAGTTATCCAAGCTACATCATTTAAAAACTCAATCATGCCTTGATGCAATACATTGAAACCATAATGAAACACCAATAATTTATTTGAAGCAATACCGTAAAATAATAAAACACAGTAAATTAGGTATCATTCCATAACAAAGTCTATCTTGTTCAACGATTTCATAGTTCGTAGCATAGTAATTCGATATAAGTTCATAGCATAGTATGCATGTTCTAATCATTGCAATATCCAGTGTGTTCTTTTTAAAATCAGTTAAGCTGATGTTTTACTACTTATTGTAGCTCTTGTTTCGGGAGTTGCCTTGGTGACCCAACGGTCCCGAAGTCTTTCCAAGTTTCAATTACTTGGCTCGGAACGACTATTTTGATAGTCTTCCTGCCTTAGGTGAGTAAACCATGATCTGTGTCATGCTTCCATAACGTAGCACTTCTATGTGACGAGCATTTCAAACATATGAAGCAATATACTATAATGAACATATAAAGAACATAAGTCATGCTACGAGGGCGAGTCTATAAGAATTGTAAAACGAGCATGCTATTTCGTTCAACCGATCTACTTCCATATTATATGCAAAGAGATATAAGATGGGATTATTCCCTTAGCTAGGTGCGTTGACTTCTTTTATTAGCATAAAAAATATGATTTTCCTAGCGACTAGCATGTATCATCCAGGTTATTAAGTGTAAAGGCTAAGAAAAGACAAGTTCACCGAAGCCATCCACCTTAGCGATGATTCGTCTTGGTCGAGCGGAACTCCGAGCGCGCCTTCGAAAGTCTAAGTCTGAACTCCTGAAGGGTCAAGTCTGAATTCCTTTGCCTCAAGCGAGTTTTCTCACCGAGCTAGGCGGGGCAGGTCGTTGCACTTGCGCCATTTGAATCGGCTCTCCACTTGAGCATAATGGGTCGTTACAAGCCCTGCTCGTACATAGCACAATTTGAGGATTCCTTTGTATATATATATATATATATATATATATATATATATATATATATATATATATATATATATATATATATATATTTATATATTGCTTTACTGGAATAATTCATATACCTCCTAGCAAGTCGTAAGACTGATTGGCCGACTTACTTGGACTCTCTAAATTGCTTGTGTTGGATTCACTGTAATTATTTGCGTATTGTATCATCTATTAGTTGTCTAGGGTCATGGACTATCATGGTATGGTGGTCTAACCCTTGTCCTTATTTGGTTGTAGGATTGGACTGTTGTGCTACGATAACCTATGAACCAAAACTATGACACAAATGTTTTTAGCCTGTCCAAAATTATGGACTGTACTCTGTCTCGGCATACTACGACGCCTTTGTCCTTGTTTGGTTGTAGAGGTGCCCTACTACATCGATGACAGAATACACGCATATGATTTCTGTACGGGTCCTATGTTTTCTATTTTTTCTTGGTTTTTTGTTCTTTCACTTGTGCTTTCTTGTGGTACTTATTATTCGAGGCCTGACCCCGCTGGTTTTGTTTGGCCAGATATCGTAGCAGAGCCCAAGGATTCAACCTTCTACCTGACCAATGGTGCATACCAGGAGCATGGCCGTCGGGGGACTTGAGTAGGTTTTTGCTTCCCCACTTTAGCATTTCGTACCATTTTGGACCTTTAGCCACCGATACCTATTAGACGACAATTTATATACATATTTGTAATTATTCAGACTGCAGCTAACAACAACTATGTACTACTTGGCACTGTACTAGCTCAATATTTGGATTGGCTAGTTTCTTAATCATATTGATAGAGATTCGGGGACGCCTTACTGCTTTATCATACATGCTTAATTCTTATTGCTTTCTGATTGATTGATTGATTAAGACAGATATATTATGAGAGACCATAGGAGACTTAATTGTAGTATGCACCCCCTTGTCTAATAATATTTGTAATCATCGTACGATATTTTATACCTTGTACGGGATAGCTGACCATGTCCGTTCTCGTATTTGCCCAGTATTCTAGGGGCGGGTCGTGCCAAGGTTATAGTGGTGGCCCATACAGGTCTATTTTTTAGACTTGTGGGGTATTTTGGTTATAGACGTCTCAATAAAAAACATGTTCCCTTTGATATCTTGATTCGTCCTCTCCTTCACCACCCTTGATTGTTAAACTGTTTCCATCATTATTCCTTCTTGTCCTATTATTGATATCTTATATTCTTTCCTTCAGGGGCACTTTGTCCTCGGCTGTCGGAGCGACAAATATGGTAGAGCAGCCAGCAGGACAAGATTCTATGGGACACAACAGGGGGCAGCACCATCTCCTGGTCAGGTTCTGGTGGAGGCAGTTAGGGCTACTGAACCAGTGGTTGAGCAGGTGGGAGCAACAAAGCTAGTGACTGGGCAGGATCAACAATAATTGCCTCAGATACGAGTAGTTTCGACAATGCCGATAGTGCCAGCGGTACTCGATACCCCGAATTTACTAAAAAATATTAGGGGGTTATTGGTTACCCAACAACACCATATGGCAATTCAGCAACACCAATAGTTACAACAACAAGAGCATAATATCTTGCCTAACCAGGGACTACAGACAGCCTTAGAGAGGTGTGGGAGGTTAGATTCAGGTGCATTAATTAGAATTTCCTGACTCAACCCGAGATACTTTGACAACACAGAGGATGCTATTACAGCAGACACTTTGTTCCAGGATATTGAGGCTATCTTGACAGCGTCCAAGGTCCCGACTGAGGAACATGTAGATCAGATCCGCTTGCAGCTCTAGGACCTTGTCCATGATTGATGGGCATTTGTGGAGGTTGGCTTGAGGCATCCCATTCCTTGGGACAACTTCAGGACCCGGTTTAGGGCCAAGTATTTTGGCATAGTGGCACAGTATGAGCTACAACAGAGCTTCATTGGCCTCAGCAGTCCAATAGGACAATTGATGGGTATGCAGCCGAGTTCTGCAGGCTGAGTAAGTTTGCTCCGACTATGGGGCCGACAGAGCTAGAAAGGGCTATGAGATTCCAGCAGGGGATTTATGTGGAGATTCTACAGCAGGTAGAGGGACATGACTACCAGACTTTTGACTCTGTGTTAGTGGCAACTAGGAGGCAAGAGCTTACTATCCAGAGGTTGTCAACAAAGACGAGAGGCTAAAAGAGGTACCATATCCAAAGTGTAGGTGGAGAACCAGTACCACGGATGTTAGGACCAGCACATGGCGTCCGTATTCATGATTCAGCATCGCAGAGGCCGACAACATCAGTTGTGACGGCACCAGCTAGGCAGCAGCAACTGTCACGCCCCCATTTTCCACATGAATCGTTCGTCCCCGCTGTGCGTGAATCATCGTGCCAACGCTCACGCGAAACGAACGTTCCCATATGGACGTGATATCGCACGAGCACAAGCTACGCCCATGCAAGGCCATGATCCGATCATGCGATAAAATGACTAAGCCATAGAGTCACACAGATAGTCTGAATACAATATAATAAAAAACAAACAAGCGATTTGTAACATGTTCAAAGAGTCGTCAATAGCGAAAGCAATGAATAACACAAGTATAGAAGTAAAACAAGAACTTTATTGATATTTCACACGTATTACAAGCGGCGCTAGGCCGAGATTACAAGTCGCTCAAGTCCTCTCTCTCTTGAATCAATAAAAGTGTGCCAAGTGGCTACATTTATGGAATGATACATAGGCGATGTTATAATATTATGTCTTGTATATGTGCTTCAGTTACGGACGCAACGCTCCTAGGATCAAGAGCGAACTCCATGCCTTAGCAAGCATGAAGGGGTTTTCACACCGAACGAGGTTCTCCCATACCCTGCAAGCAATCTGGTGGGTTATCAGTACATGAATGCACTAGTGGGGAGGCTTCTCGCCCGTTTGACAAATCCAAACACGTTATATAGGTTCCGTGCACCATCTATTAAGTTATCTTTCTAGTCTTGACTTAGGATCAGTTTTATGGCATAATGAAAAGCCTAACTCGTATGGCAGTACACCGTGCGATATAAGAGTAACACGGTGAGACTTACCAACTTACCATCCATTCTTCCCTGTCCAAGAAAAACCAAGTTAAACCAAGCACGGGTATATATATAATAAAATTCAGGGGCAATTGCATAAGCAAACACAAGTGTCATAAGCGAGGTTCTGTTTCAGGTGCACGAGTTACACGAATTATCCAAAAGTGTTGCAGAAGATGTTTAATTGTTCAAATATGTACAAGTGTGCACATATATCTAATACTGATATCCGTTCAGGTGTTACAAGTTACTCGATGCGATACAATGACTCACACACGGATTGTCGCTAAGCGAGGATGACTTATCTATATGAACATGAGTCGTTGGCATAGCCATAAAGGATGGGTTATAGTCATGAACGAGGGTGGTGTGCAATCTAAAGTATATGAGGCACTATACGCCATCTTGTCCTGTACATGAGACTATCAATCTTAGAACGAGAATGGCACAGCGTGAGGCGCACACACCAGGTGCACAGCGTGAGGTACCCGGAGACCGTCCGTGGAACGAGATTCGAGAATCTCCCTTGTTACCAAGTTGTCCTCGACATACAAGTCTTGGGTCTTCCAGATTCACAACATGACATGATAATCCTTGATTCTTGTTCTGAACGAGTATTTCTCCACGAGCTATGATTCTTGCTTTACTTGACATAATTCTCGTTCAGAGTTAAACTTGACATGGTACAATCCCCTGGTTCAGAGATGCCTTGGCGACCTAATGGTCCCGAATACTTTCAGGTTTATATTTGCATGAAATGACTATTAGATAGTCTTCTCGGGAGAACTAGATGAATGCATAACATGGATAGTATTACTTGATTGTGGCATAAATTATGTGACAAGCATTAAAACGAGGCAACGAGTACAAGTTATAATGTAAGCAGGAAAGCACACATTTATATGAAACATAAGCATTTACGTTAGCACGGGTCTAAGGGGGTAGTGCGAGAAGTGAAACCGTACAGGGACATATCGGACGATATAATCCATAAGACAAGCAGTGTAAACATGTGAAGCAGTGCACTACGAAGAGTATATAATGATCTACTCGAGGCATACCGGGGTTTATTTGCACGAAGCTATGGTAGCATGCGAGGGTCCAACTATAAGCCAAATTTTATTTCCATGTTCTAACGCAAGCAATACAAGATGGGATTATTCCCTTAACTAGGTGTACTATATTCTTTATTAGCATGCAAGGGGTGATTGACCTAGCGACTAGCATGTATCGTACATATTTTTTAAGTATACTGGCTAAGCAAAGACAAGTTCATCGTAGCCACCCACCTTAGCGATGATTTACCTCGATCGAGCGATACTCCGAGCGAGCCTTTGAAGGTCTAAGTCTGAACTCCTGAAGGGCCAAGTCTGGAATCATTTGCCTCAAATGAGTCTTCTCGCTGAGAAAAGTGGGTCGGGTCATTGCACTTGCACCGTTCAAATCGGCTGTCCGCTTGAACGGAACGGGTTATTACAGAAGTCGAGGCATCATCAGCAACAACAGAGCCCGTGGGTGCCAATGGGTTGTACTTACTGTGGCAAAGGATGTTGTCACGTCTCGATTCTGAAGAATCAAAATTGGCCAATGGCGTGATGTCGTACAAGCCTAGATTGTACTTGTATAAGGCAAGAAGATAGACAAGTCATGGTATTTATTAGAAATATCGATATAGTAGTGAAAATAAGCAGACAAGTTGAAGTCACAACAGAATAGAATAAAAATATCTCTTTATTGATAAGGATATTTGAATACATAACTTACAACAGATTATAAAGCTTCTCAATTATAACTGATATATGGCCACTTGGCTTACATTGATATTTGTAGTCTTGGTTTACAATCTTACTGATACAACTGATTACACTGTTCCATACATTATGCCCTTTATACAGAAGACTCCTCCAATGGAAGAAGAGCTTATGCGCACCCTAACAATGCTATGATGCCTCAGAACCGTTCCAGCCACCCCACAAATTAGAGTACCTGGGGATGTCCACAAATGTAAGTTAGTACATATCGCATACTAGTGAGCAAAAATTAGCCCACTCATCTAAACCAACACTAAGTAGTCATGTGAGCATGCAGTTATTAGAAATGTGATCTTTCTATTTAGAGACTATGTTCATTTCAGTATAATCACAATTATCTAGCAGCATAGTGAAACATGTTTTAGAATCAACAACATGAATTGAATATGAGGAAATATTGCATATCACTTATCAACGATTCTTACCATCTGTCTATTCGTCGTATTCCTGTAAAACAATGATTAGCGATACAATAATCATTATGAAGAATTCATGCGAATGATCGGTTAAGCATGCATAATTGTTCTTGTCAACATGCATCATAACTATATGAGGGTCATTGGTGATATAATTCTCGCACCACGAGGGACATACCATATATGACTTCGAAGAGTGTATGAAGCATCATCCAATAGGTTTTGATCCCCAATGAATGTCTAGTTTATACCCAGTGCTACCAAAGCACTATGTTTCCTCCTAGGCCGAATGATCCCGGTGCCCTGGTGTATTTCGTTCGAGAAAACTTACCAAACCTTGTGCACAAGTTGTCCATGACCATGCAACGATTACGCAAATAAAACCTCAAGCATAAATTATATGGTAAAGAAATGTAAGTAAAGCCTCGTATTATCGATCCTTCTTGTTTTATTGATTCTCATAACGGTTGGTGACCCGTAGGTCCCAACTTACAGACCTTCTCGTGGCCCGATGGTACCAAACCACAATTATACTCGTGTATGAAGCATTTCCTTCATAGTTACTATACACTGATGCACTTACACCTATACATATATTCAATGTTCTATTTCTAGTGTTACCTGTATGTAAAGCAGTTTTGCATATAATTACTTCTTTCTTATATGAGACATACATTCTAACATTCTTGGTTCAATAGCACTAGCAGTTAACATTTATGTGTTTCATTTGTTACAACAACATTGAATATAAGGCATCACTTTCTTTATGTGGTCTAAAGCAACATTCAGTTATAGAACACAAAAGAGAAATACTAGCATTCATTTTATTAGGGCATGAAGGAGTAGAGGAGAAAGGACAAATCCACTCACTTATAAAGATATCGTCTCCATGCCACGATCCCACATTCGCCTACGATCCCCCTAAGAATGATCTGACACTGTGCACAGTCTTCTAACTTGGCATAACCATACCCTCGAACCATGCTCCATAATATATATACCGCTCGGCCAAGTTAAGCAAGGCTGTATTATCGCACCAAGCATCTCAATTCCCAACGCAACTTGTATCCCATCTGTCTGATCCGTTTAGAACTCCAGCATAATTTCTTTACGTGGAGCGGGGCATTACATAATATACCACTAAGAAAAAGTTTCGTCCTCGAAACTTAAAAAAATAACTCAATTCACTATATCACTTAAGTCACCCAACGAAGATGTTCTATGCCAGCTATAGTTTAGTACCCCATTTCAATCTCTTGTCCGTATTGCACATTCATGAGTTTTGTATACTTGTGAGTTCAATTCCAATATTTCATTTCTTTCCAAATAATTTGTTTATGTTCCACAGTTTACCAATATTCTTCTTCGGCTCTATTTGAATTCCATTCACCACTTCGCCTGGTTTTTACATATATTTTAGGCGTCCCCGAAACATAGTGTACTCGGCCAATGCTAATGGTTAGAGAATCAAACGGCTGCCTATGTAACTTTATTTCTCATTACTTGTCACTTAATGATTTCGGCCAAGATATTTTTTAACATCGATTTTCCATAACTCCAAGTTCTTGCGACACTTACTATAAACAATCCCATCAGTATCTTTCCAACACATTGCAATCATGTTTTGGTTCTAAGCACTTCTCAATATTCACCAACATCCTTTCGATCTTAGTATATGCACAATTCTTTTATCTTGTTCATAGGATTCTTTTATATGACTTGCTGCCACAATCATTATCTTCCAATTTACCAAATATAAAATCCTCAGGGACTGCCCAGGTTAGGTTACTAGCCCAAAGATGATACTTTAATCATTCCAAGCAAAAATTATCCTAACATAATTTCCATCAATTCATACTACAATATTCATTCTTCCAATGTTAATTTTGTTATTTCCATCTCTTATGAATAATTTGACCTCTCATCACTTTGTTTCGATTCATCCAACTTTGATTAATTACATTAAAAATATCACCAGCCTTCTTTTTATTATTACCTCAAGTGTATATACAATCATTCCGATAGTTCCTTAATATTTTATTCCTTCATTCAACTTCTAGTAATTTTTTCCAACATTATTGGCGTCCAAATTCTAACGAATCCAAAGTTCCCTTTTTGATCATATCACGGTCCAGTTCAACAGTCGCATTAGCCACTTCGTTTATCAAGTTTCTCTTCCCACGCATAAAATTCCTATCAAATTTCTCGAGCGACGATTTTTATCTTTTATCCCAATTTAGTCCTCATTCCAACTTGACTCCTGAAGAAACTATTCCAAGATAATCCCACCAACTGAACCCATTATTTATTTTCTAATCCAGTCGAGGCGATTAATTCCAACTCTAGTAACCGTCAATTTCCAAGATTATTCATCCAACAGTTTGACCATTCCAACACGACCTGCTATTCCAAAATACTCTCTCCCAAACCCCGCAACCAACTATCCAAACATAGGCTATATATAGGCTGAATCAAAATATAGACTATCCTCGTCTCACACAATGTTACATTACCCATGCAGCATCAATAGGGTCATCCTATGGGTCTTCGACAACCAACGTGACTCTTCGATCAAGTCTTTGTGATTTGTTATACCGACAACTAAGCCTATAGTTCATAGGCTAATCATCTTATGTTAGACAGCTGATATGGACTATACTCATTTCTATTCTTAGGGCCAATTGAAATCTAACAATCTAAGGGACTTATATCCAACTCTTATGGCCAACTTAAACCATAATGCACTACCACTGCCCAACCCACTATAAGAAAATGTTCCACAGTCTGGGTCAGGTCTATCTACCCTCGGTCAATTTCTAAAGTGTTTACCTCCAATGAAGGTTCATTCTAGACTTACCCCAACCGACAAGGTCAATCTAGAACTATCTATTCAATTCCCATATCCATCAAGTAAATCGCCAATGACCAAAATTTGAATTGCTCTAACATGTTGTTTCAAACTTCTGATGTCATAACCATACTCTAGTATATCTTTATGTCATTCTCGAGTTCTCAAGTATCTGATTTATCTAAGGGACATGGCAACTAATCCAAAACTCAAATTTTGATCGATCACCTTTATTAGTAAATCGTTCAAGATCCTTGCTCTCAATCCTTTCTCATTCATATTATGTATTCGTATGTTCAGTTTCACACAAATAATTTATAGCTGACAATGTCACGCAATCAATACATTGAAGATATCTTTCTTCTGATTCATTCCATCGATCTTACTTTGCCAAATTTATTTTGATAGGGTCAACTTTTGTTCGTATTAACCATCAACCTAATTGTATCACCTCATCAATGTCTCATAAAATTTTATCTCGCTAAGCTACATTCAATAATTATTCATGTATTCAATACATCGGTCATATCCCACTCTAGATATCATCCACAATAGTTATAATTTGATAAATTATATCTTTCATCAACGAGACTAAGTTTTCTGCCAACCAACTATTATCAACGTGACCGAACTTTTCATCGATAATATTTATCCCAACTTGCTAGACCTCAAGCTTTATTTGCATTCCCTCAATCGAAGTATCTTGAAGAACTTCCATATATCGCCATGTAATAAGGGTCATCGATTAATTTCATACAATCCCACAAGTTCATAACTAAGTAGTATCCATCCACCGATAAGTTCAAGCATTCCCACTTTACGGCTGCTACCCTTTTAAGTTAGGCCTGTAGTAAATGCTACATGCCTAAGTTCAAAGAAAATAATTTTCCCCATATTCAATCTAATTGTAAATTATTTTTAAGAACTCACAACGTAGGTAACGAATAATTTTATCCTGCCTGTGACTCCTACGCAATTCCAACCAATCTCATTCGATATATGATCTAACTTATTTGTCAATAGTAACATTCAATATATGGTGAAAGAAACATTCGATCATTACTGCAAAAAAATTTAGGAACTTTTACCCAACTGATTCCAGTCACCGTCTAACCGTATAATCTATCTCGTTGTTCTCAACTAAGGCATCTATCTTATACTTCTCACTTTCTTGCTACCTAATATAACATTAAGCCATCGAGGATCTACTATTGATACTCACACCAAAATACCCAAAGGACACTCGTATCATATTAGTACAAGGCATCGTTCCCGACTATGTCTCGGCACTACCCCATACTTATTGGTAGGCTCAATACTATCACTTATGGAAGAGTCATACACAAACATCACTAAGAGGGTAGAGGCATATACCACTCTGGGACTAAGCCATTCCTGATAATCATATTATTCTTATATTGATCCAACATCCATCCCGCACTACCTTCACATGGTAGCATTGCTAGTCACAAACATGTTATTCATTACTCATATATAAAACATATTTTCACCATCGCACATGAATTACTCAACATTATTATTGATTTTCCTTGTTAAAATTACTCAAGAATAATTCACATGATTACAACATACACATTGATTTATCTTTATTCCCATATGCAAATTATTATCACAAGTTATCCACTATGGCATCGAATTATTATTGGGTTATTAGTATCTTTTATAAATCAAGAATCACAACGAGGGCATCATAATATTTAGGCTCATTGTATAGAACATCTAGTGAGTGTAGCCAAGAGGTCAAATACTCTCGATAGCGGAAGCACCTTCGAAACATTGCGGAAGCAACAAAGAATGATCACATATGCAATTTCGATAATCGCAGAAGCAACTTTGAATACTCGCAGAAGACAACTTTGGATACGCACTGAGATGACTCTGACTATTCACAGAAGAGACTTTGAATAGTCACCGAAGCAACTTTGAGTATTCGCGGGAGCATCTTTGAGTATTCGTGGAAGCAGCTTTGATTTGGAATTTGTCGAGTCCAAGGACACATAACCTGGCTCTGATACCAATTTGTCACACCCCAATTCTGAAGAATCAAAAGTAGCCACGGGCGTGATGTCATACAAGCTGAGATTGTACTTGTACAAGGCAAGAAGATAGACAAGTCATGGTATTTCTTAGAAATATCGATATAGCAGCGAAAATAAGCAAACAAGTTAAAGTCACAACAAAATAGAATAAAAATATCTCTTTATTCATAAGGATATTTGAATACATAACTTACAATAGATTGCAAAGCTTCTCAATTACAACTGATACATGACCACTTGGCTTACATTGATATTTGCCGTCTTGGCTTACAATCTTACTGATACAACTAAATTACACTGTTTCATACATTATACCCTTTATACAGAAGATGCCTCCAATGGAAGAAGAGCTTCTGTACCCTAACAATGCTTCGATGCCTCGGAACCGTTCCATCCACTCCCCAAAGTAGAGTACCTGGGGATGCCCATAAACGTGGGTCAGTATATATCGTGTACTAGTGAGCAGAAACTAGCCCACTCATCTAAACTAATACTAAGTAGTCATGTGAGCATGCAATTACTAGAAATATAATTTTTCTATTTATAGACTAGGTTTATTTTAGTATAATCACAATTATCCAGCAGCATAATGGAAACATGTTATAGAATCAATAACATGAATTAACTATGAGAAAATATTGCATATTATCAACGATTCTTTCGTCGTATCCCTACAAAACAAGGATTAAAAATATAATAATCATTATGAAGAATTCCTGCGAATGATTAGTTAAGCATGCATAATTGTTCTTGTCAATATGCAACCTAACTATATGAGGGTCATTATGCACCACGAAGGACATGCCATATAGGACTTCAAAGGGCGTACAAATCACCATCCATGAGGTTTTGATCCCCAATGAATGTCTCATTTATACCCAGTGCTACCAAAGCACTATGTTTTCTTCTAGGCCGAACAATCCCGGTGCCCCAGTGCATCTCATTCGAGAAAACTTACCAAACCTTCTGCACAAGTTGTCCATGACCATGCAACGAATATGCAAATAAAATATTAAGCATAAATTTTATAGTAAAGAAATATAAGTAAAGTCTCGCATTATCGATCCTTCTTATTTTATTATTCTTATAACAGTTGGTGACCCGTAGGTTATATCTTACAGACCTTCTTGTAGCCCAGTGGTCCCAAACCACAATTATACTCGTGTATGAAGCATTTTCTTCATAGTTACTGTGCACTGATGCACTTACACCTATACATATGTTCAATGTTCTATTTCCAGTATTACTAGTATATGAAGAATTTTGTATATAATTACTTCTTTCTTATATGAGACATACATTCTAACAATCTTGGTTCAATAGCACTAGCAGTTAACATTCATGTGTTTCATCTATTACAGCAATATTGAATATAAGGCATCACTATCTTTATGTGGACTAGATCAACCTTCAGTTATAGAACACAAAAGAGCAATACTAGCATTCATTTTATTAGGGCATGAAGGAGTAGAGAAGAAAGGACAGATCCACTAACTTATACAAATATCGTCTCCATGTCACGATCCCACATTCGCCTACGGTTTCCCCAAGAATGATATGACGCGATTCACAATCTTCTAACTTGGCATAATCATACCCTCGAACTGCGCTCTATAATATATATACCGCTCGGCCAAGTTAAGCAAGGCTGTACTGTCGCATTAAGCATCTCGATTTCCAACACAACTTGTATCCCATCTGTCTGATTCGTCTAGAACTCCAGCGTACTGCCTTTACACGGAGTGAGGCATTATAGATGTCACACCCGGGATGTGTGTAGGACAGCGAAGGGGCAATTCTTAAGGTATGGGGATTCATACCATAAGATATCTACATGCCCGTAAATGCAGAGGCCAGAAGGGCTAGCTCAGTAGTTTCTAGCGTTACCAGTACCAGGAAAAATGCAGTATCGAGGGCCAGCATTTGCAGTGAGGTCATTAGCGTAGCGTTCATTGTCAATGCAAGCTCAGATGTTTCAGCAGAAGCAACAACAGTTGGGCCAGCAGAGGCCACAATAGCACGGTCCGTAGAGGCAGCAGCATGGTCCGTAGAGGCAGCAACATGGCCAGCAAGGGCAGCAGCAAGAAGCTCAGCATGGCCAAGGTCAGGCATTCACTTTGTCTCTGGAAGATGCATTGGCATCGGACGACGTGGTAGAAGGTACCATTTATGTTGTATCTTTTTTCTGCTTTAGCATTGTTTGATTCAGGGGCTTCCCATTCTTTTGTATTTACACGATTTACGATACGTATTGGAATGGAGTTCGAGGCATTGCCAGAGAGATTGAATATACTCACTGGTAATGGGCTCGTGGGAGTCAGTAGAGTGTGTGTAGCATGTACGGTTGTAGTATGTAGGTATTCTTTACCTGTGAGGTTGTTTGAGTTCCCTATGGGTAACTTTGACGTTATCCTGGGCATGGACTGGCTGAAAGATAGTCACGCGACGATAGATTATCGTGGTGGGAGAGTGTTGCTTAGATTTTTGGGCTTGGAGGAGTTTGTCTTTATAAGATCCTTAGAGGGTCAACAGAGGGTGGAGTTGCAGCAGCAATAGTAGTAGAGGAACATATTCCTAAGGTGGTCGAAGAGTTTCTTGATATTTTTCCAGAGGAGCTTCCAGGGATGCCACCGGTAAGAGACATGGAGTTCTGTATTGATTTGATTCCCGAGGCACAATCTATCTCTATTAAGGTTTACCAGATGTCGCCTTCAGAACTCGATAAACTATATCAGCATATAGAGGAACTGAAGGCAAAAAAGTTTATTAGAATTAGTGGATCGCCCTGGGAGTACCGATGGTTCTGGTTAACAAGAAGGATGTGTCAACGCGATTATGTATTGAATATAGGTAGTTGAACACAGTGACGGTGAAGAAAAAGTATCCACTACCGAGGATTGATGACTTGTTTGATCAGTTGAGATGAGCCCGAGTTTTCTTCAAGATTGATCTTCGATCAGGGTACTTTCAGATAAGGGTCCGGGAGCAGGATATACCCAAGACAACATTTAGGTCACCCTTTTTGAGTTGCAGTTTCTCCAACTGGAGTCCCCATACCAGTGTATGGTTGAATCTCTTCGACTGGAGGTGGAGTTGATTCCTTCTGCTTTTGATTTAGTGGAACTGTAGGTATAGGCATTATGAGTTCTTAGTATGCCGTTTGGGTTGACTAATGCACCTACAATATTTATGGATTTGATGAACCGTATCTTTATGCTTTACTTGGATCAGCTCATGGTAGTATTCATAGACGATATCCTCGTATATTCCAGTTGTGAGGCAGAGCATAAGGAGCATCTTCGGAAGGTGTTGCGGACTTTGATAGAGCATCATCTTTATGCGAAGCTTAGCAAGTGTGAGTTATGGTTGGATAATATTTTATTCTTAGGGTACATTATTTCAGGAGCAGGAGTATTAGTAGATCCGAAAAAGGTTGAGGCGGTGGAGAGTTGGCCAGTTCCGAGGACAGTAGCATACATACATAGTTTTCTTAGATTAGCATGGTACTATAGGAGGTTTATAACATATTTTGCAAGGATTTTTGCACCCTTGACAAGACTGTCGTGTAAGAAGGTGGAGTTTGCTTGGTCAACTGAGTGTCAGGCCTCGTTCGAAGAACTGAAGAAGAAATTAATTTAAGCACCAATCTTGAAACTGCCAAAATGATTTGAAGGGTTTATGGTGCATTGTGAAGCATCTGGGAAGGGACTTGGGTATGTACTGATGCAGCATGGAAGGGTGATAGCCTATGCATATCGGCAACTTCGGGATCATGAGAAGAATTATCCAATGCACGACTTGAGTTGGCAGCGGTGTTGTTTTCTCTTAAATTTTAGAGGCACTACTTATATGGATATCGAGTGGAGATATATACCGACCATATACAAGATCTTGAAGTACGTGTTCACGCAGAAGGACTTAAACATAAGGTAGAGGAGATAGCTCGAGTTATTGAAAGCTAATAATATGGAGCTTCCATATCACCCAGGTAAGGCAAATGTGATAGCGGAAGCCCTGAGAAGGAGGGGTAGTGCATTTATCTTGACATCTCAGAGGCACATCCTGGAGGATCTTCAGGAGATGGGTATTGAAGTGATTCTTCCGCAGTATATCGACGTTTTGGCCAGTTTGCAGATTCAATCTACTTTGGTAGAGAGGATCATGGTAGCTCAGGCAGAGGATCCCCAGATTCAGAGGCTTCGATTGGAATGCGAGTCAGATCTTCGTAAAGAGTTGGCGATTCATGTGGATGGAAAACTTAGATTTGGAAGTCGTCTCTATGTGCTGATTGGAGATATTCGACATAAAGTTATGGCCAAAGCACACAGTTCTCTGTATTCTATCCACCCATGAGGCACGAAGATGTATCAGGACATCAAGAAGAATTTTTGGTGGAACAAAATGAAGAGGGAGATAGCAAGGTTTGTTTCTCGGTATTTGGTGTACCAACAAGTGAAAAGCGAGCAGCAGAGGTCGGCAGGATTATTGCAGCCACTCCCTATTCCAGAGTGGAAGTGTAAGCATATTATGATAGATTTCATGAGTAGTTTACCTGGATCCCCGACTAGTCGGGATACAGTTTGGGTGATAGTAGACCGGCTCACGAAGGTCGCTCATTTTTTTCCTTTCAGAGTAGGGTAGTCCATTGACCAGTTGGCAAAAATGTATATGAGACAGATAGTAAGGCAGCATAGTATTCCAGTAAGCATAGTATCAGATCGAGATACCCGATTCACCTCATACTTTTGGTAAAGTTTGCATCCGAATTTGGGCACAAGATTGAGGTATAATACAGCTTATCATCTACAGATGGATGGACAGTTAGAGAGGACCATTCAAACTTTGGAGGATATGTTGCGGTTATGTACTTTGGACTTTGGAGGGTCATGGGAGGATCATCTTTGTAGAAGCATAAAAAATAATGCAGGCCGCATAAAGGTCATGCCCCCTCAAAAATAAAAACAAGCCACAGAGGAGTCACATGCGGCCTGAACAACCAAGCCGCGGAGGAGCCACATGCGGCCTAAATAACTACAGAGCATGGGGCCGCATAAAACTCCCTTGACACAGCGTTCGATGTCTGTCAAACCCTCTGACACATCACTCATCACACTGAGACGCCTCGAGACTCATGATAATAATGGCTCAAAAAAAGACAAAAAGTTATATCAACTCATTGATGGCCTCGTCAAACGTGCCATGCTACGTGATCACGCATATACGGTTACGTGCCCATGTGACATCATCATCATACGGCCAAAGTGTCCATCCGACCAAGGCCAAATGAGAGCATATATGCAGTCAGATTGTCCATCCGACTAAGGCAAAGTGGGAGCACAAATACAGCCATAATGATATGCGACCTCGTCATCACGAGGCCAGAGTGTCTATCCGACTAAGGCCAAGCGAGAGCATATATACGGCCATGCGGCCAGAGTGTCCATTGGACCCATGTGGCCAAGGCATTATACGACTCTCGACTTATAGGATATTTTTGTTACAACCGAAAAAGATTTTTCATCAGTGTTAACTACGTGTCCAGCTGACCAAGTCACGCACGCAATGGGTTAAAAACAACCCGGAGATCTCATTAACAATATATCTTAACAAAAACCCACGTGACAGCATGCCCGTAGTATGCAGCTACAGTTGCAACCGTATTCTGTTGAATGAGCCCTATGCGGCCACCAAACAAAGACATATGCGACACCTATAGCCCGTCAGCAGGATGGCTATAAATAGGAGCGACTTGGACGTTCCAAGGGCTGATAGTTTTTCTGCTTTAGAGACCATACCAGACCCGGGAGAGCTACATACGTGTACACAAGTTCAGGAGATAGAAAACAGAAGAGAGCATCCTCATTCCCGCATCAGACCATCAATGGAGTAAAGGAGCCGCTACAGCGCTCGATCTCCATCGTCACGACCCAGATACAAAAATATTGTACTTAGATATTCTGTCTAGGATTTCTTCGTACTTTCTTTGTTCGTTGCTTTAAGAAAATCACAACTTTTAATAACGAACAATCTTTATCTAGTTGAGTTCTCTTATAACAACAACTATCAAGCAAACATTCAGATGGCTCCATTTGAACTGTTATATGGAAGGAAGTGTAGATCTTCATTGGCATAGGATGACATTAGTAAGTAAAAGATATTGGGACTCGAGATGATCACTCAAACGGTAGAGGGGGTCATAATGATCAGAGGGCGACTTCGAGTTGCGTAGGATAGGCATTATTATTGGGATGATCAGCATTGCAGGCCCTTAAATTTCAGTTTCGATGATCATGTGTTCTTGCAGATTTTGTCCACCCGTGGAGTCATTAGATTTGGAGTCCGGGGGAAGCTTATCCGCGATACGTTGGCCCCTTTGATATCCTCGAGCGGGTAGGTGATGTTGTTTATCGCATTGTCCTTTCGCCTTTGCTCTATAATGTACATGATGTCTTTCATGTATCTCAGTTGCGTAGGTATATCCCGGATCCAAGCTACATCCTCGACCATTCTGAGCTAGTCATTGATACCGACTTGCCTTACGTGGAGCAGCCCGTGTCCATTTTAGAATGGAGAAAGAAGGTGCTCAAGAATCAGACTATCTGTCTTGTCCATGTCGCTTGGGGCCATCACTCGCTGGGAGAGTCGACGTGGGAACGCGATGACGATATCAGAGCCAAATACTCACACTTGTTTGACTCCGAGGGTATATTCCTTCGTATGCCTTCATATCTCGTCCTAGTAATGGTCAGGGCATCCATATAGAATGGATGTTGCTTTCTTTTCATTGCATGATTTGTTGCTTAGTTATGATGGTATAGTAGATGTATCTTGTAGTTAGCTGCTTCTTTTATGACTTCTCCCTTGTCAAGTCTTAGCGAAATTTCGAGAACAAATTTTTTCTGAGGGTAGAGATGTCACTCCCCATTTTCGGTATACGTATTAATGTGTATACTATTACTGGCATGACTGCCAGGTCATCTTGAGACTAGACACATCCTTCTTTAGTCGTAGTTCATAGTTTAATTTTGTGGTTAGGATTGCATTATAAGAGCACGTGGATTGGTGACATGGCTAGATCCATGGTTAAGCATCACACCCCCACTTATATATAAACCTCTTTCGTTCTCTCTCCTCCCTCATTCGACTTTATTTTATTCTTCCTTTCTCTTTCTTCTCTTTACAACTAGGCAAGTACATCTTGCACAAATGGAGAAACTTTGCATATTTTAGTTCTTTAGTTTTTCTTACATATTATTATTCTATAATGTGTATATTATGATCATCTACATCTTTAGTACTTGTCATTTTGGTTTTGAGGATTATTTTTTAGTAGATCTAAGTTTCAAAGTTATGATTTTATGAAATTCATGGGAATAATCTCTTAAAACTTAGTATTTTCAAAAACTAATTGTTCCATATTGTAGAGAATTAAATTTCGTATGATTTTGATTTTTCAATCACTTAATTTGGAGTTAAATTAAAGATTTTATAGCCAAAATAATTTTCAAAATTCCCATGGTCTTCGGACCAACTGTGTTGGGGATGACGAGTAGTTTATATGCGCGCTTTTGTCTATGAGCATAGACTTTGATACAGCAACATTTGATGCTGCAATTATTCCATGCGGAGAGCATTTGATGTGGCGAGCATTTGATGTTGAGATCATCGGTGATAATTTTTTGCAGCAGAATTCTATGCGACGACAACTTCAAGCCTGATTTTGACCCTGTTCTATTTGGAATCTCTAAAAACTCAAAGCATAAAATTTGTATATCTCTAGGTTATCTTTCTAGATATTTTTGAGTCACCTAATTTGGAGTTCATATGAGAACGTTATTCCTATTTTCCTAAAATGTGTCGAAACTGTCCATAATGTAAAATTCTATGCGGTGACAACTTCATGTCCGATTTTGACCTTGATATAGTTTAAATCTCAAGACATAAAAGTTGTAGATCTATGTCTTAGCTTTTCGAATCATTTTGAATCACCTGATTTGGTGTTCGAATGAGAGAGTTATTCCTATTTTATTTAAAGGTGCCAAATTGTTCAGAACATGCAAGCACTGTTTCATGTGCACCTTTACCTGTTTAGCTGTCCTTGCCAATTTTTGCTATTTTTCGTAACTGTTTGGATTTCTTAGCATCAACTGACCATATACATGACTTATTTTACCTGCCACGATGTGCATAAAGAATTTTACTTGACTAACTGATTTATCATATATCTTGACTTGGTACTTGTATCCGTGTTGATAGTTCTTGATTACGCATTGAGTGTGCTATCTTGCATGTGCACTGAGGTGCTACATACGCATTGAGTGCTATGTCATTGATATATTCTTGGTATATTCATACTAGTACAATATTGAGAAATTTTGCACCGACATTTCTGTCATGCCCCGATTCCGTAGAATCGATATTCGTCCCCCGGGCGTGACGTCGTGCGTGCCTAGGTTGCGCAACGCACAAGGACAATGTATTTTATATAACGAGCACATATTTAGAGTACGCAAAAAATTGAAGCACAATATTGAAACATGGAAAGGTTTTCTTTATTAATAATGAACATCTTTTACAAACTCTTGAACGAGTCAGATAGTTGCCTCACGGGCTTACAAAAGTGGACCAAAATGAGATAATCGTCCTGTACATCACATTCTTTTCCTAAAACTTCAAAAGAAGAGACACCTTCAGACGAAGCTATCGCCTTTCCACGGAGCTGCATAAGTTATGTGCACGAGCTCCTGGATCTTCAAAACACTTCTTCTAAGGCATGATCGGGGCATACCGGTAGGTGGACTGGATTGGAAAGTAGCTTTAGCTCCTCGAAGGATCTCCTTGGCACGGGGAACCTATTTCAACGTGGGTCAGTACATCAAAATACACTGGTGAAGGCGAGCTAACCCAACTATACCAATCAACACGTTGTTTATATGAAGCATGCAAGTTATTTGTGGTCTTTCTATTTTGTCTTAGTTTATTTATAAGCAAGCATTAGACATAGAAATTTAGTAAAATAAATATGCCACCGTTCGGTGAATTTTACCTGCCCGTCTGAACTACTTGCACAAATACTTACCATGACCTTCCCTGCCACGAAGACATAGTTAGCTTGAACAGTTTAATTATACGTGGGATCACTGGCATGATACCATAATGGATGAGTTGTAGTCATAAACGAGGATGGTGTACAACGTAAGGAACATGAAGTGCTTTATGACATCCCGCCTTGTACATGAGACTTATCGTAAAGTTTCGTCTGGATCGGATCGGTGCTAGTGCCAGTGCCCCAGCGACCGTCCGTAGGAACCATAAAATCTTGTGCACAAGTTATCCATGATCAAGCAGCGTCTAATATTAAATCAACATTGATGCAATATCGGGAATGGTTGGAGGCCAAGGTCTGAACGATCTGTTGCAGGATATCTACCTACTTCTGTTGGACTACAAATCGGGCTCCTAGATTATCTTCAAACTTGCTCTATCGCTCTTCTGCGGCTCACCCATAACGAGCCTCATCCCTCTGTTGGCGTGCTTCAAGCATCTGCATTATTTGCTCAATCGGATCGACACGGGGCATAGCTCGCTGGCTTTTGGAACTTCCTGAGGTGCCAGAACTACTTTCTTGGGCTTGTATCTCACATGTGCTAGCGTTGATGCTTGTGCTTGAGTCATTCCTTCAAAAGAAGGCAACTTATATCAGGCTCATAAAGTATTAAGGACTCACTGTATGGAACGTATCTCATTTTGCCAAACGAGTTCAAGAGTTCGCATAGGGAATAGATCGTCAAAGAAACTTTTCTGGCACGTGGGTCAAAGGAACTTGAAGCTGTGCTCTGATGCCAATATGTCATGCCCCAATTATGTAGAATTGATAGTCATCCCCTGGGCATGATGCCGTGCGTGCCTAGGTTGCACAACGTACAAGGCCAAGGTATTTTATATAACGAGCACATATTCAGAGTACGCAGAAAATTAAAGCACAATATTAAAACAAAAAAAGTTCTCATTATTAATAATGAACATCTTTTACAAACTCTTGAATGAGTCAGATAGTTGCCTCATGGGCTTACAAAAGTGGACAAAAAAATGAGATAATCGTCCTGTATATTACATTCATTTACTAAAACTTCAAAAGAAGAGACACCTTCAGGCGAAGCTATCGCCTTTCCACGGAGCTGCATAAGTTATATGCACGAGCTCCTGGATCTTCAAATGCTTCTTCTAAGACACGATCGGGGCATGCCGGTAGGTGGATTGGATTAAAAAGTAGCTTTAGCTCCTCGCAGGATCTCCTTGGCATGGGAAACCTGTTTCAACGAGGGTCAGTACACCAAAATACACTGGTAAAGGCGAGCTAACCCAACTATACCAATCAACACATTGTTTATATGAAGCATGCAAGTTATATGTGATCTTTCTATTTTGTCTTAGTTTATTTTACAAGCAAGCATTAGACATGGAAATTTACTGAAATAAATATGCCACTGTTCGATAAATTTTATCTGCCCATCTGAATCACTTGCACAAATACTTACCATGACCTTCTCTGCCATGAAGACATAGTTAGCTTGCACAGTTTAATTATACGTGGGATCACTGGTATGATGCCATAATGGACAAGTTATAGTCATAGACGAGGATGGTGTGCAACGCAAGGAATATGAAGTGCTACATGCCATCCCATCTTGTATATGAGACTTATCGTGAAGTTTCGTCCTGATCGAATCGGTGCCAGTGCCCCAGCGACCGTCCGCAGGAACCATAAAATCTTATGACAAGTTGTCCATGATCAAGTGGCGTCTAATATTAAATCATCATTGATGAAGTATAAAGCAATGCAAGCACGAGATAAATAACATGGCATGATTTATTTTGTATAGTCTCCCTGATCTGTTTATTGCATAGCAAGGTGTGTTCTATACATAGCACAATTATAGAAGAAGTATACATTCTAACTTGAATTGAAACACCATAAAAGAATATTTTTAAGTGAACTAGCATGCAACAAGGTAACCATTTCTAAGTTGATTGACAAGCACAAAAATAATCCAAGTCTATTCCGTTTTATATTGACATCTTTTAGTTATTATGGTATCGTTTGATTGGAACAATCAAGAAGGCAAGATTTTAGATGTGAAGACTTGGAAGAAGGGTCAACTGAATCAAATATAGCCACTCCCAAGTTGGATGGAGAGAGAAAAGGAAAGAGGTGCTTCAAGACTCTGCCTGCACGATGTCTACTGCACGATCACCTGTATTGCCACGAACAGCTGATCAATACCGCTTCTACTCTTTCTAAGCTCAGAATGAAATACATTTCAACCAACGAAGCAATAAAATCTATCAAAACCGTTCAAAAAAATATAAATCTGAAAACTAACTCAAAAGAACAAAAGCAACAAGGCGACAACGAAAACTAGGCAAGAAAACTTGCAGCAGAGAGGTCCCTCTTGACTCTACCGCTAAGTCCATCCTTGGGGAACGGTCCACTGAATATGGAAATTGATTTCGAAGAAGCAAATCCATAACGAGGATAAGATCTTGATTTAATCTATCCCGATCGAACGATACCGATTTGTATTTCTTAGCTGCGCTCCCCGAATAGGGGGGACGTGACACCACAATTCCTGTAGCTAGTCAATGTAGCATGGTTAGGATGCTTGATTGATTATTGCTTTATGCACGGAAAAAATTTAAATTTGGACCACAAGAACCAATATAAATTTATACTTAGAGTACTCGTACCGAGGTACGACATCTAGGAGTATGATCGTGTGACAATGAAACGAGATTCCAGATAACTGTAGGGCTAATTAGGTAACAAAAAGTTGTAGCAGCATTGGAAGAGAACGAGATCCTGAGATCGTGCGTGTCGGCCACCCCCCAGACATTCATCATGGAGTGAAGGCTGGCCACCATAGATATTGTATATCATCTGCACTAGTGGAGTGGAGTATCCGATTATTATTATATACCGAGCCAACATTTTTTTTATAGGAACGTTGGGACTGTTACTGATCTTGCTTAGCGCGGTGGCCTTACAAGGGACCGGTGCATATCACTTGTATCATTACATACTTGGCATGACTAGCCCTGCTCGTACATAGCATGATTTGAGGATTCATATATATATATATATATATATATATATATATATATATATATATATATATATATATATATATATATATTGCATTACTGGGATAACCCAGATACCACCTAGCAAGTCGTTGGACTGATTGGTCGACTTACTTGTACTCTCTAAATTGCTTGTGTTGGACTCATTGTAATTATTTGCATATTGTATCATCTGTAGTAGTCTAGGGACATGGACTATCGTGGTACGGTGGTATAACCCTTGCCCTTGTTTGGTTGTAGGGTTGGACTGTTGTGCTACGATAACCTATGAACCAAAATTATGACGCAGATGCTTTTAGCCTGTCCAAAATTATGGATTGTACTCTATCTCGACGTAGTACGACACCCCTTATCCTTGTTTGGTTGTAAAGGTGTCCTACTGCCTCGATGACAGAATACACGCCTATGATTTCGATACGGGTCTTATGTTTTCTATTTTTTCTTGGTTTTTTGGTTCTTTCACTTGTGCTTTTATGTGGTACTTGCTATTCGGGGCAACACCCTGCTGGTTTTGTTTGACCAGATATCATAGCGAAGCCCAAGGATTCAACCTTCTACCTGACCAATGGTGTATACTAGGAGCATGGCCATCGAGGGACTTAAGTGGATTTATGCTTTACTACTTTAGTATTTTGTACCATTTTGGACGTTTAGCCACCGACACCTGTTAGCCGACAATTTACGTAAATATTTGTAATTATTCAGACTATAGTTGACAACAACTATGTACTACTTGGTACTGTACTAGCTCAGCATTTTGTATAGATAGTTTCTTGATCATTTTGATAGAGTGTCGGTGACGCCTAATTGCTTTATCATACATTCTCATTTCTTATTACTTTCTGATTGACTGATTGAGAGAAAAATATTCTTAGAGACTATAGGAGACTTGATTGTAGTATGCACCCCCTTGTCTAGTGACAGTCGTAATCATCGTACAATGTTTTATACCTTATACAGGGTAGTTGGCCATGTCTGTTTTCGTATTTATCCAGTATTATGGGATCGGGGTGTAACATCCGCCAATTCGTCGAACCCTCATGTATTTCACTTCTTTCCATGGTTGATGACCGTTAAGTTACGCGAGCTATCATGAAAATTAAACAATTGAATAAAAGTATAAATATAAAATATAATTATTCAAAATAAGTTAATTTATAATATAGTAATAAACTTGCTGGATCGTTCCATATTTGATATGCAATGTAGTTCTCGATCGACGGTAATAGAGAGCAACTGTGTGGACAAGTCGGCTCGGATGGATGAGAATGTCTAGAACCATCATCCCCTCCTTTTTGGATAATAGGTACGTCATCATCATCATCAGAGGAAGAAGAAGCAGGACTAGTAACCGATTTATTTGAATTATAGTCTGTCCCATTCCTCGTCCTCAAACTTGAGAGAGTCTCTATGATCCTGCGATAATTATTGGTTTCTTAATAACTCTTTCAAGATGGCGTGCCTTGCGCTCGGACGTAGCAGGAAGTTTTCTTTTACCTACAATATCATTGTCATTCTCCTTCGGATTGCGACTATAAAAAAATTTCAAGTAAATTAACAGAGAATTAAATTGAACATACAAGACTGTAAAAATTATACAGTCCTTTGTTATCATCGGTTCTACAATCCTGTGATAACAAAGGACTGTAGAATTTCAGGGCTGTAAAAAAATGCTACAGTCCTGTGTTCTTATAGCCCATGTCTGTGGTAAAAATTTAAACCCTAAAATCGATAGAAACTTCAAAAACACGATAATAGTTCACCTAAAACCTACATTATGATACTCTACTATGATATATTAAGTTATAACAAAGATTAGAAAGAATTTTTGGTTTAAAAGAAATAAAAAAAATTGGGAAGAAGATTAGGGAAGAAAATAACAATAGAGATGAGGGAGGAAGATGATTCAGAAGTTGTATCTTGATTGTGAATCTCCTTTGGATGCCATCTCCGAAATTGGAAAGAATATTGGGAAAAAAATTAGGATTTTTATGAGGAGGAAGGTGGTGGAGAAGAAAGAATATTAGGAGTTTGAAGAGAGGGAGAGAGTGAATGTTAGAATAATTGTGTTTAGAGAGGTTTGGGGGGGGGGGGGGGGCTGATCCAAAATAAAATTTTCTCTAAACTGGACTAACCCCAATTATTGCTAGCCCCGAGTAATAAATGATGTGCCCCGATAAAAAAAATTTCTGCAACCAAACGAGACCTTAAGGTAGCAAGAAACCTATGAAGTGGTAACTAACATGATGTAATTAAGAGATCATATTGTCCAACAAAATCAACAAGAAATTAGGTCTATAATAGCACATCACTAATGAACATGGATCATATAGTTCATTTAAAACCAAAACATTATTGGTTAATAAGTGATTCCAATGTTTTGGAAATAATCCATAAAAGTTGAGCCAAGATTTTAAAAATTCTTGTGATAAAGGCACTACAAAGAACACTCAGGACTGTCCAAATTTTAACCCTTGAAAATTATAAGTTTGCCACTCCTAAAACTTGCTTAGGACTGCCCATACCAACCTATATAAGTTAAAACCATTTATCTTCTTTCTTTTTTACCTTCAAATGAAGAATCCATCATTCTCTCCAAGTCCTAAAATCTAAACCTAACTTTGGAATTGGATTGTTGTGGTCCCAAGTGGAAGAAAATTCTGATTTGGTAAATTTTCAACGAATATTCTTTGTTAAATTTGGTATATCTTCAATAACATACGATGAATAAGTTTCTCAAGCATTCGATTGTCACCAAATTATTGAGTTTTATTCAACCATTGTAGGAGCCATGCACGAAATTTTCTTCGATGAAGAAGTTGGATCATGCAATCCATTAAATATGCACTTCGCTCCTTCCGAAGAACATGTCAGTTGTTTCGAAGCACCTATGGTACGCAAAATGACAACCCTATTTCGACAGTCATCGTGTAAGGACTGTATAAGTTACGGCAGTCTTATATAAATATAGGACTGTCATAATTTTGACAGTTCTATATACTATGTGGAATGTCAAAATATTGACAGTCCTGACGATAAAATAAAGAACAACATATTTTCTTCAAGACTGTAAAAATTTTGGCAGCCTACTCAATACATTAGTCTGTACAAATTATGACAGTCCTAATTTGGACTGCCAATTATTTGCAAGTTATTAATTTTTAGATTATTTTATATTGGTTATAGGACCTACCTTATATATATGTTGTGGTATATCCTGCTATTAGGGTTGATGTGAAGAATATATTCTCAACGGATATTCACTTTACATCCCATGAAGAAGCATTAGATTGGTGCAGAGAAGTTAGAAAACGACATAGCATAGTCATTGTTATTGCAAGATCGATCAGATCTCGGTCGGGCCAGAAATATTTAGAGCTGGGTTATGAAAGAGGAGGTGTGTTCAGGCACCATGGGAAAAAAATTGTCGTTGAAAAAATAGTCCCTAAGAAAAACGTTGGGACGAGAAAATATGGTTATCTATTTAAGGTGTTGATTATAAAAGTAGAAGATGTGAAGTGGATAGTCGAAGTTAAGAATGGAATACACAATCATCCTATTCCAGAGACACTTACGGGTCATGCCTACGTGGCACGGTTGAACAAGGATGAGAGAAAGTTGGTTGAAGAATTGTCCCTTTTCGGAGTTATACCCAAACAAATTTTTTCTGTCATGCGATAAAAAGAAGATGAGAACAAGTCAACCATAAGGACAATCTATAATATTTAACGAAAGTGAAATATTATAGTATGAAAGAACGAATGGCGATGCAGCAAGTATTGAAGTTGCTTGGCGAGCATCACTATGTAGAGTACCATAGAAGACATCCACAAAATGATGAACTCCTTTCATTATTTTTTGGGCTCATCCTAATTGCACACACTTGGCCTGGTCCTTCGCAGATGTATTGGCCCTTGATTGTATAAATAAGACTAACAAGTTCAAGATGCCTCTTTTTCACATTGTTGGGTTTACGTCTACGGGGAAAATATTTTTAGTCACTTTTTGTTTTATGAAGAGTGAGACAGTTGAGGATTACACCTAGGCGTTGAGAAAACTACAATCCCTTTATACATGATACAAAGAGCCCTCTGTTTTTGTTACCGATAGAGAATATGCCCTGATAAATGCTATAGATATTGTATTTCCTTATGTGCATAGACTACTATGCACTTGGCATATAAATCAAAATATCAAAGCTCAATATAAGAGCAAATTTGAAAATATGGATGGTAAAATCGACATGCTTTACTTCTAAAAATTCTACAGTGATTGGAGTCTTGTATGGCGAGCAAGTACTAAAGATAGCTACGACACAACATCGTAAATATTTAAATACAAGTGGGAGACGAGTAACCCGACGTGCATTTCTTACATTAAAGATACTTGGCTAGAACCACATAAAGAATAATTCGTCTTAGCATGGACGAACATGGTGAATCATTATGGCATAATCACTATGAACCGGGTCGAAGGATCACACTCAAGTTTAAAAGATATCTACGGTCATCGGTCGGTAATTTTATCTCTGTTTGGCAATCGATTCATTTGATAATTATTTTCTCGATGAACGAGATTGTAGCATCATTTGAGATGAGACTCAATATCGCAAAGCATGAATACAAGCATGAACACCTCTTGGATGATTTAATCCATGTAATATCTCATAAGGCATTGGGCTTATTGTTTGAGGAGATTGGTAGGTCAAAGTTCGTTGGTTTTGATCCCAAGGTTTGCGGTTGCTCATATCGATATTCGCTCGGCCTTCCATGTGCACATGAGATTAACCAATATTGTCGTCAATCTATACATATTTTAATAGATATTGTTGATCAACGTTGTAGACAGTTATCGATCATGTCGACGGTGAAAGTTTACGATAATTTCTTTTCTTTGCCACAAGTAAAACTCCTTCACTCAAGGTGGTGTGTCGCATCAGAACCAGAGAGAAAATCCATTGAGGTTAAAATCCAATAAATTAAAGTCCCGGCAATAACTCGATTGCAAGAGCCATCTGTTGTTCGAGCTCCTAAGGGAAGATCACACTCAAGAATCAGTAGAGCACAGAAAAGGAGGTGGAGTCAACTAAAAGAGATCCATCCTTGTTTGAGAATATTGAACATAATTTAGAGCAAGTTGAATCAAAGTCGATTGTCAAAAGTGTGGTAATTTCGAAGAGAGAGTAAGCTGGCTATTCGAAGGGGAAAGAAACAAAAAATGAACGATACAGTCACGACCGAGGGTTTAGATAACTTATCTGATTCATACAGTCTATACATTCAAAATTTCTTACCTGAGATACGAGATTTTATTTGGTCTATTGTTGATGTTCCTAAGGATGGCCGTTGTGGATTTTATGTACTCGCAAGACATCTTGGCTATTCAGTTGAAGCAGGATGGAGACAGGTTAGGGAAGAGCTATACGAGGAGTTGGAATCTCGTCTTCCCTTCTATAGGCAGATACTCGGTGAAGAAATTATTGGAGATTTGTTGGCAATCATACCTTCTACTGACACAGTTACCGGACCAGACCATTACATGGATGTCCCGCCGGCTGCATACGTATTCTCTAATAGGTATAAGATACCTATTATAATTATCTCAGAAGGCATTAATAATACTTTCTTTCCAATGTGCGCTCTCCCGGCCGAACACAGACTATCCAATCTATGTTCAATAGGGCTTGTCGGACAACACTTTATCATCCCGAGGTTGATCGGTCATTCTTCTATTCCTCCACCTGTTACGCTTTGGTATAAACACGCACCGGAGGAAGTGATCGCCTAGACGACACCTTACATGGATGCAATTACTGGCTATAAGAAGATGATGAAGATGGAGGATCCCAAAATCTTGCCTAAGGACTACTTTGATATTCTAATCGATTGATACATCTTATACTTTTATATCATTTTGTACTTTTGTATGCAATAGAAATAGAATATAACATTGTAAACCCCATCACCCAATTTTAATGTATACTTAGCTTAGTGAGAGATTAGAGATCAATTTAGACTTATTTTGGATTAATTAACTAGAGTTATAAATTTATCTATTTATTTTATTCCCTCATTGCACCTTGGCATTTTTTAATCATTTAGAGCAATGCACTAGCATTTGCCTTCCAATAAATTTTACATCCTTGACCTAGACAAGCCCATCTCCAATCCTGACCCTTGGGTCATTCATAATTATACTCTCTTATGCTTTATTTTAATTTCATAAAATTCATCAAAAAATATCTAATTTTAAACCTAGAGTTTACACCCATGTCCATTCCAATCAAAATTGGTGACACAACCTCGACCCGTTTCTTACAACCCAATATATATTAATAATCTATTTTGAGTCTACTACGACCATGACACTTGTGTCTCATCCAATTCAAATCCTATGCACTTTCAATTAATTAAAAGAACACCATTGACACAAATTTTAACTAATTTGGTGCAATGACTCAACCCAACCCAAAACTAGACCCAACACCAACCCAAATCTCCACTCACACTGTTTGATAATAAATGAAAGAAATAAAATAAGGTTTATACGAAACCCTCTCTTTGTTTTACAAACAAGAAGTACAATTAATCCTATACGAGGATGTCAAGTACAATTTTTAATCTGGGTAAATATTGCTATAGGAGTCTGATCTGTAGTCGATCACTTTGTCCCTTGGACCACACGATGATGAAGAAGTGCTGTAGAAGACGGAGAAGCTTCAAAGATTGCAAAGGGGAGTGGATGCTCGATGCCAAAATCGTCGATCACTACTCTTTGTCTATTCTTTGGATTCTTCTCTCTCAAAAATCAATTTCCGACCCTTCGACCTTGGACCTCTGACCCTAGAGGTCTCTATTTATAGGGTTTTAGTGACAGTAACCGTCCAGTTGGTGTAAAAGACGGACAGTGGAGAGTGTGGCACTTTTTACGCGACGGTTATAATAACTGCCACCCACGTATAAATGATCTTCTGAATAAGCGTGTGACGCGTGTCCCATTAAGAGATAATGCGTATAACTGCTGCGAAGATCATGGCATGCAAGCCACGTAGGTAGATGTCCCTCGCGTAGCAAAAGGTTGGCGTAGAAGCCAAATAGTTGTCAAGTTGGCGTAGAAGCCAAATAGGCGTAGAAGCCTTGTAGGCGTAGAAGCCTGATGCTGCATGGATAGATAGCTAGTGTACGAGATAGCCGATCCTCCTTCCTTGACTGAGGTCTTGAGCTAATTCTGGACCAAATAGCCCTATTACGTACTAATGCAATTGTAGCCTGAGTTGGCGTATTTCGAGGAGATAGCATACGGCGTACTCCTCATAACTGAAAATAGCCAGGTCGGCGTATTTCAAGGAGATAGTGTACAGCGTGCTCCTTATAGCTAAAAATAACCTGATAGCGTAATGCGCAAAAGTGATGATGTGGACGTATTAGCCGTAATTATGGCTCCCTCAGTCTTTGAAAATATAACCAAATCTCGTGCATTAAATGCAGAGATCTGTCCCCATCCTGCGCATTAACTGCAGAGACGTGCCTCGAGTTCTGTATGAAGAGCAGCTTTTGACGTGGCAGTCCATTTGTCTTCTACGGAGCGTAAAAGCTCACATCTGCCTGTGTAAAACTAGGCAGCGTATTCCCTTGTATGCGTAAAAGCAGTTTATACTAAGGAAATGTCACTAAACGACGGTTTGGGTCTCTGTGTCGCACCATTATTACAGCCGTCGTCTGGATAGTTGTGCAGTACTCTTTGTCAGGAGTCAGGTTCACTGTATGATCTGACAGGTTCATTCGAGGAATACGAAGCGTTCCTCGTACACTTCCATGCTGCATTAAAAGCGGATGAGTTTTATGCCATAAAGGCGATGTAACAACCTTTTTATGCCGAAGCAGCCTGAACACACTGCATTACGTGGGTTGTTTTGGAGCTATATTTTACGCTATACTAGCGATAAAGCTCTGTTTTACGCCGATGGCTCTGAAGTCATATCTTACGCTACCCAGCACTAAAATACTGCGTATAACTTTGCAGCGTATTTTTTATGCTTCTACAAGACCCCCTTCAAAGTTTTCAAATTCCTCGTAATTTAAAATACTTTGAATGAAGCATGAAACGGTCAAATCTGACTCGTTCCTCGAGGCTGACTTTTCGGCAGATTTTTGGGATCTTGTTGGGATTCGGTGTGTTCTTCTTTGCCTATATAAAGGCTGATGAGTTAACCTATTCTTCCCATATTTCCTTTATCACACAGAGATGGTTGCCGAGGTTTATCTTGCTGACTTGAGGAAGAAGAAGATCATGCTCTTCCAGCATGTAAGGAGCCAAAAAAGAAGGCATCTTCGAGTAAATGTCCTCTGCAATGATGGATCATGGAAGGATATCATAGCTTCCTTTGCTCGGAATAATCAGCAACTTATATGGCGATTCGTCCAGAAGAGAGGAAGGGTCACATTCGACCATACAGCTTGTAAGCTGTATTTTCTCCCGTCGTTCGTGGACGAGGGCAGACAAACTAGCCCTGTCTTCCAGTAATGAGTTGGGTCTAAAATCTCAACTCAATCTGTCATGGCGTATGGAGGATGGGCTCTTGAATAATTTACACAGGCCCAGTTTTGTATCCTCCCGCCATTAATCATTTTTTTGTTCATCGACTGTGGAAGTCGATGAACTGCTGAAGAAGACGGAAGAAGATCTCCACCAATATGAGAACCTGGCAGAACAGATTCTGGGCATGATCTTTTAAATGAAGATGAAAAATCCTTTGTAGACGGGATTTCCCTCATATGTAATCATGAAGATGAAAAAAACCCTTTGTAGATTGGATTTCCCTCATATGTAATCATGATTAATAAAATCGTCTTCTTTTACGTATCTGATTATTTGCCATATATATTTTGCTGTGATGAAGTCTGAATATGTGTAGCTTCGACACGTCTGGATAACTTTACGCCGACTCTGAAAAAAGAGTATTTGATCTCGTCCTGTCTTTTACGCGTAACTGACGATGCGTAGAAGACTGCTTAGCATTTAGGTCGAATATTCGAACTGTCCTGCTGTTAGGAATGGGGAGATGCATAGAATTCTGAACTGTCACTCTTCTGAGAAGGAGAATTTTTGTTCAGACCATCGTCTTCAAGAATAATTTCCCAAAAATTCCTTGAAATAGGGCGAGAAATGGCTGTCAAAACTGAGTCGCCATCTTGAACTGTAGAGAAAATACTCAGACTGGATTTTGGATGAACTTCCAATTGACCCAAGGAGAAGAGTCATTTTCAATGCTGAACCCTGTATGCTTTGGGTACTTGGGATGTTTTGAGGCCAAGGAGGAGCATCTTCTGCGTGAACCCTTATAATTGACTGCCTTGAGATTTGTTCAGATATACGCATACTCTGGCCTGCGTATTTTTAGATATGCGAAAAGTCATAAATTCGAAATGTAGATGAGCATAAAATCCTAAGTTTGTAGTCTCTCGAGCATAAAAGCTGCTGAGCATGAGACCATTCGGGCGTAAAACTGTAGATTTGTAGCCTCTCGAAAAGAAAAGTTCTGAGCGTGAAGTCGTAGATTTGTCGCCTCTGAGCGTAAAAAAGCTTCTAAGCGTGAAATCATAGATTTGTAGCCTCTGAGCGTGAAGTCATAGGTTTGTAGCCTCTCGAGCGTAAAAGCTACCGAGCGTAAAAGCATCCGGGCATAAAACCATAGACTTATAGCCTCTGAGCGTAAAACCGTAGATTCATAGCTTCCCGAGCGTTTAAGCTCCTTTGCATAAAATCACGAATCTGCTCTGCACGAAAAAAACTTTTTGAATTCGCTGACTGTCCGCCTTCCCTGAGTAGTAGGCTGACGTGGTCCCCACTCATAACCGAAATATTAAATATCGGATTTGGTTAGGGATTCGAGGAGTCCATCTGAACTCTATATATACCCCAAGGTCTTCAGAGAGAAAACTCTTCACCTGTCTTTTGCAAAAGAAAACCCTTCGTCTCTTTGAGCACTTTCCTTCGTTTCTTCTCTGAGCATTCTGAGTCTTTAGCAATGACACCAAAACCAATCTCCTCCTCTAAGGGAAAGAAGGCTGCCTCCTCTTCTCGCTCCTCTGCCCAAGCAAGAGCGACTCCCATTGGGCAGGGCGAACCTCGCTCTGAACGAAGTGTCCCCCCGACGAGCTGTGCACCGGGCATTATAGGTAAAGCTTTTGGGATGATAAAAACGAAGAAAACCCTTCGCACTCGTTGTACGGGGATGCGCTAGGTCATCTTCTGTGCTGAACGCCTCTTCGAGGAAGATAATGCACAGAGATGTTTCATCTTTTACACCCACATTTCTAATGTATCAGCGTAAAAACTCTATATTTTCGCAGTCTGGCATAAAAGCTTTGACTGTCGAAATTTGGCGTATACTACAAATTTTGGGTGTTACGCTCTGGATGAAAATTCTGGCGTAATAACTCAAACTTTGGCAGTCTGACGTAAAACACACACTGTCAAATTTTTGTGTATACTGGCAATCTTGAATTTTACGCCTGGGAATGAGATTCCAGCGTAAAAATTCAAGTTTTCACAGTCTTGGCATAAAAGCACAGACTGTTTGATCTTCGGCATAAACTGCAAGACTGTGAGGTCTAGTATAGAAACTGATATATTTTTCTTGCACTTTGTAGTTAACTTGCAGATACCTCCGTTGGCTGAGGTGATGGGTTCTTCTGCTGGGATGCTGAACTCCAATTACCTGGAGGATTTGTCCCATGTGACATTTCCTATTTTCGGACCCCAGTATCTTGAAGGAAGGGAAATTCTGATATTGTCTCAAGAAGAGCGAATGCTATTGAGCATGATCAACGGAGAGCCCCTGACGTCTATAGACGGGGCCAAATACATAAAACCGGCTTTCCTCTTCGGCGATATGATTGACAAACAATCTCAGACGAAGCCTAAGAAAGAAAACTAGGTTTTTCATGCCGGAGGCCTGGTCCTGTATCTGCCTAAGATGCTGAGAGATTACCTTATGTCGACATTCTTCCATGCCACGCATCCCAGGAGGATGTCGTGGACTCTGACTCCTAATCTTTACGGCCAGCCGGAGAAGATATTTTACCAGAAAGGATCCGACCGAGGGTCATTTGTAAGCCGCCCTTCCGGTCCCGTCATACCTTTCAGGGGATTATTTCCGGGCATTGTCCCCAGTGAAGATACTGTACTATTCCAGCCAGTCCAGTTACCGACTTTCTACAATGACTTCATGGAGCATGGGGGAGTATACCCCAAGGTTAATCCTCGGACCAATGGGTGGCTTACCCCTACAAATCTTCGATGGATTCGTTTAGCTGACTGGGCCCTGAAGAACTTTCAGACGGAGTTGGAGAGCATTGGTCTGTACGCGGCTGTGAGTGCTACCAGTGTTGGGTTACCTCTCAACCCTAACCTGTTTTTGGCTTTGATGTAGCGATATATCTCGCTCACTGGGACTTTCGCCACTCCACTGGGGGAGTTGGGATTGGCCCTTCACGAAATGGTAGAGATTTTAAGACTGCCAATGGGGAATACTCCTTATGAAGAGTATGTTCCCACAAACCGGGAGCTGGGGGATACAGACCCTCGGGTGGTGGCAGTGTACCAGGAGCTGATGTGCCACTATCTAGCGTGCACCACCTTCTATAATGAGCCCTCTGATTTAGCTCATACCAATAAATGGGCGTCATACCTCTTCTTCCATCAGGCTAGAAATGCTAAGCCAGAGAAAATCGTGGATAGCAGGGATAGGCCTTTGAGCTTTCTGAGCGTGCTTAGTGCTCAAGTAGTCGATGACCTTATTGAAGACGCTGGGGCTTCAGATCAAATTCTCGACGAAGGGATAGGAAAATATTCTGCAGGCACTAAAGCCTACAGTTATTTGAGGCATTGCCGCAGGCCTCTGTCAAGGGAAGCTCAACTGGATGGCTTCCTCTCCATATGGCTGCGTCGACTGGTAGTACCTGGCATTGCATCTTCGGATTGCATTCACCGTAACACCTTATGGCCCGCGGTACGTTTGGTGTTTGGGGCAAGACTAGGCTTTCTCCCTGCCATGGTATGCCGGATACAAGCTGGCCTGAGGGCCATTACTGATGGACTGCTTGCCGGTGAAATACGGCGTGACAGCTTTCCCAGGGTAGAATTACCGTTCCTGTATTTGATGGGATGGTTAATTCTTCATAACCCCAGAGTGATGTCTCCCGGCTCTGCCAGTAGTTCGGGGAATAATTTCTTGTTAAATTACAAGAATTCCACCTGGAACGTGAACACAGTTTTAGACTATCGACGAGCGTTAAATTTTGCTCACAGCTGGAAGCTCTTCTGCACCGTCCCCACTGTACATCTCAATCAAGAGGGGACGTGACTTCAGGATTTAGGTGAAGGGAAGACCGTTCTTTCTCCTGAAGCTTTTTATTGGTTGGTCTGCAATAGACCTTCCTATTTATTGTACAGAAGTGAAGACCATTGCTTCATGGAGCCCTATCTGCCTAGTCGGTTCACCAGGCAGTTCGGGTATGACCAGTTGCACGTGAGCAATGCCATCACCAGCTTCAAGTCCAGAGGTGGACTTATTGATGGAGCGAGAGGATGGCGGTACTTTATAATGGGTTGTACTGGAGCGGCCTTTACTATACCAGCGACTTCTCTCTCCATGGAGTTGCGCATCCTCCACTCGTATGCCCAGTTTTATGTAGCAACCAATACCTTCTATCGCGATTTTGATATGCGTGGAAGTTTTAGGATGCCTTCTTCTAATTTCGTGGGAAGAGAGGAACTCCCATAAGTTTTCTCTGACGAGGGTGAAGACTCTGTCAATCCAGATGAGCTTTTGCTGACAGTACCGAGAGGCAAAATACCTCCGCCTGCAGAGCCTCTAGTTATCACTGGAAAGCAAACGGCTCATGTTCTGAATGAGGCTTCCCCTCGCAAGAAGAAGAAGACTGTTGGTGGTCCTGTCAGGACTTCCAGTCATGAGGCTCCTAGGAGTGAGCCTGCTGTTTTCCCTGTTGGGGATAATTTTTTGACTAGAGGTCCTTCGCCTTTTAGAGAGGAAACCTCCACAATCCCGACTGGCAGTGCCGGAGAATCTTTGCTCGAGGCTGCTATCGTTGCTACCGCTTCAGGTAGTGGTACGAGATCGCCTTCGGGGCCAAGCCAAATAAGAATATCCTTATCCAGACCAGCAACGGAAGAAACCCCTGCCGTGTCTGTAAGTATACCCAGCGAGATTCCACCTGATGAACCTCGATTGGATCTCGGTGAAGACCTGGAAGAATACCTGCCAGTGTCAGCTGGCACACCCCCTTCTCCAGGTATGACAGCTCACTTAGCATCATTAAGAAATGATTTAGCTGTACTGGCTGTCGACGCGACATATATACCATCGGCCATGGGTAAATGTCGTATTTATGCCTCTTTTAGAAAAATTAACATCATATTGATATTAACTTTCTCTTATCTTCTTTTCAGGGAAAGACATCTACGGGGAGGGCAGTGTTGACGCGCCTTTTGGCTCTGTTTTAGCTCATGCCGATGACATGGAGGTGCCCGACTTCAAAGAGGAAATATTTTCGGATGCCGGCTCGCCCGAAACAGTTCCAATATCTCAAGAGGAGGATGAGCCTGTCATGACGACTAAGCCTCCTTTGAGTACGTAAGCGACTTCAGCCGTCGTCGATGCCTCTACCTTTGTTGCGCCCTCTACTGAAGTGACGACTGTGACGACACCCTCTGCAGTCGTTCCTGGAAGAGGATTCTCTGATATTGCAGCCACTCCCAGCACCCATTCGAATCTTGCCATGTTAGTTGAGCAGTTCTCAAGCGTTTTCTACGCCACTTTGAAAACGCTGATATCGATGGTGCTGGAGAAGAATCTAAGCTTCAAAGCTCTGAAGACGTCCTCCAACTTCAGTATAGCGCAGATTAGATACTTCAACGATAATGACAGAGCTGATGCGCTAGAGCAAATAGTTAATGGTTTGGAACAACCCATTAACGATTATTTGCAACTATCTCGAGGCAGCATCGACGGTCTCGTTCAAGCTAGGTATGACTCCTTAACTGCAGAGCTTGCTGGGAAAATAGAATCTCTGAACAAATCCGTCCAGGAACAGCAGCAGGAGATGGATCAAGAGCGTGCCGTATTGGGGTATGTCATTCCCCAGCTGGCTTAGTGCGAGGCCGAATATGAGAAAGAGGCAGCGTCCGTAAATTGAAAGATGAACTCGCTCAGGCAGAGGAGAAGGCTCTCTCTTTGTCGGCATCTCGAGATGTGCTGAAGATCCGAAGGGAAACATCTCAGCAGAACCTGGCGCGTGTGGGTGTTATCCACGCAGGTTTTGTACATGCTCGGTCCGAGCTATCTGCTTTGAACAATAAGGCGACAAGGTTGGAGCGGGCTCGCACCGACGTCTTGAACACCAGGGATAAGAAGATGGCCGCACTGGCACAGCAGATCCGTGATTTGACTGCTCCTCCCCAATGATGTACTTTCTTGTTTCTCTTATAATTTCTCGGAGATAATAAAGATACATTTTTTGACTTTATGGGCCCATCATTTTAGAATATGATAGGCTAGGGTGAAAGTGATATCAGAGGTATCATTAACATGATATTCTTTCGTTAAGGTTTTGCTGAATGTAAATCTATTCGGAGTGAAATAAACCTGAAAGAATATAATCCAACTAAATTTGTATACTAAACACTATCAGAGGTATCATTAACATGATAGGTTTACAAATTAGTTAAGGATATCTATTTGGAGGTCACATGAACCTGATAGAATATGATCCAGCTAACCTTTGTGCATGGTATCGTCAGAATAAGATCTTCGTCATACTCCGTTAAACGAAGGAGATCCAGTATAGTACTTCTTCGAGATTTTGCAGTTGATAATAGCCAAAAGAATTTTATTAGGCTTGGCTAATCTGTAAACGCGATTTGCAATCATATAAGAGCCCTCCATTTCTTTATGATTGTTTGCACAATTTTGGTCATCATACTAGAGGTAATATGGACGTAGTATGATACCATATTTGTTGAGGATATCCCACTGGGGGATCTTTGGTGGACCTATCATTTGTTGCGCACGAGAGTACAAATAATAGGTTTGGGACAAGCCCTGTCAGAGGTAATATGGACGTGGCAGTTTTTGTGGACCTAATACCACTGGCGTACTTAGAGTTAAGTACGGGTGCTAAGTTGAGATGACCACTGATATCAAAGGTAATATGGACATGATAATCGGTAGCCAAAACCAATAAGGTTTGTTCAGAGGTAATATGAACATGATGAACTCTTGAGTTGTGACTCCATCGGGGATGGAGGTATACATCTGCTCAGAGGTAATATGGACATGGCAGTTTTTGTGGACCTAACACCACTGGCGTACTTAGAGTTACGTACGGGTGTTAAGTTGAGATGACAACCGATATTAGAGGTATTATGGACATGATGATCGATAGCCAAAACTCGGAGGGTTTGTTCAGAGGTAATATGAACATGACAAACTCTTGAGTTGTGACTCCATCGGGGATGGAGGTATATATCTGCTCAGAGGTAATATAAACATGGCAGCTTTTGTGGACTTAACACCACTAGTGTACTTAGAGTTAAGTACGGGTGTTAAGTTGAGATAACAACCGATATCAGAGTTAATATGGACATGATAATCGATGGCCAAACCAGAAAGGTTTGTTCAGAGGTAATATGAACATGACAAACACTTGAGTTGTGACTCCACTGGGGGTGGAGGTATACATCTGCTCAGAGGTAATATGGATATGGCAGTTTTTGTGGACCTAACACCACTGGCGTACTTAGAGTTAAGTACGGGTGTTAAGTTGAGATAACAACCAATATTAGAGGTATTATGGACATGATGATCGATAGCCAAAACTCGGAGGGTTTGTTCAGAGGTAATATGAACATGACAAACTCTTGAGTTGTGACTCCATCGGGGATGGAGGTATACATCTGCTCAGAGGTAATATGGACATGGCAATTTTTGTGGACCTAACACCACTGGCGTACTTAGAGTTAAGTATGTGTGTTAAGTTGAGATGACAACCGATATCAGAGGTATTATGGACATGATGATCGATAGCCAAAACTCAGAGGGTTTGTTCAGAGGTAATATGAATATGACAAACTCTTGAGTTGTGACTCCATCGGGGATGGAGGAATATATCTGCTCAGAGGTAATATGAACATGACAGTTTTTGTGGACCTAACACCACTGACGTACTTAGAGTTAAGTACGGGTGTTAAGTTGAGATGACAACCGATATCAGAGGTATTATGGATATGATGATCGATAGCCAAAACTCGGAGGGTTTCTTCAGAGGTAATATGAACATGACAAACTCTTGAGTTGTGACTCTATCGGGGATGGAGGTATACATCTGCTCAGAGGTAATATGAATATGGCAGTTTTTGTGGACCTAACACCACTGGCATACTTAGAGTAATTGTATGCCGTGAGACAGGTTAGTTTTACCCTACTGATGACCGCACCGCGATAGTAATTCAACCTAGTATGAGAGGAACCGTTGATTCACACAATTGGTCATAGCGCTTGGTTGAAAAGCCAGTGGCGCGAAGCTACCGTGTTCCGGATTATGACTAAACGCCTCTAAGTCAGAATCCAAGCTAAATAAGTGGCACCTGCGCCCGCCGTCCGACCACCGACCCGCAGTAAGGGCCTCACGGCCCCCATGGGCCCATGCCGAAGGATGTCGCCTCCGTGGCGGACGTGCCGCGGGGGAACCCTTGAAGTGGAATTCCAAACGGTCGGCGGGCTGAATCCTTTGCAGACGACTTAAATACGCGACGGGGCATTGTAAGTGGCAGAGTGGCCTTGCTACCACGATCTACTGAGATCCAGCCCTTTGTCGCACAGATTCGTTTCTTTTTTTCACAAGAAGAATCTCGCGAATCTGATGCTGGGAAAATACAAACCCACAAATATAGCCCACAAGCTTTAAAGATTATACAAAGTATGGGTTATGATTTGAAGTTGAAACAAGGCCTCAACTACGGTAAAGGCAGACGAACACCGTTGCATGGTAATTCTTACTGTCAACAAGCTCATTTTGGGTTGGGGTATACTATATCTCTTGCAAACTCCAAACCTTCAGAGTCTAATCCTGTACAACCAGAGGAAGGTCTTTTTAAATCAGCTTCTGTGGATAAATGCCACGATATGTCTGGGGGTAGTCTACCTCGACAAAATAAGGCAACATCCAGAGCTGGGGGTAGAATTCCCTCTGAGTCCGAAGACGATGCAACGATGATAATTTTTTCGGAGGATCGAAAAACTCAGGCATCGGGAGCCCGAAGGCCAAAAGGGACTTTCTCCTACAATGAAGATGACATTATTGAAATCTTCAATATGTTGATGAAGGAACACAAACTTCGGCTACCCAACATCAGATATCCTGAGAGGGCTGGCCAAGTCGATGACCTAGATTATTGTCTCTTCCATCGGTACACTCATTACCCTACAAGGGCGTGCTATGTACTAAAAAGGAGAATCCAGGAGTTGATCAATGCCAAGGTCATCACTCTGCATCTATAAACGAAGGGACGATCATTGCAAATTAGTTTTACTCTAACATGACAATTTGCTCCCCTCAAGGATATACCTGATAATGAGTCCCTAAAAGTTTCCCCAGCAAAGTCGCCATCTTGTGTTTGATAATAAACGAAAGAAATAAAATAAGGTTTATACGAAACCCTCTCTTTGGTTTATAAACAAGAAGTACAATTAATCCTATACGAGGATATCAAGTATAATTTTTTAATCTGGGTAAATATTGCTATAGGAGTCTGATCTGCAGTCGATCACTTTGTCCCTTGGACCACACGATGATGAAGAAGTGCTCTAGAAGACGGAGAAGCTTCAAAGATTGCAAAGGGGAGTGGATGCTCGATGCCAAAATCGTCGATCACTACTCTCTGTCTATGCTCTGGATTCTTCTCTCTCAAAAATTAATTTTCGACCCTTCGACCCTTTTCCCCCGACCTTTTGACCTCTGTCAATAGAGGTTCTATTTATAGGGTTTTAGTGACAGTAACCGTCCAGTCGGCGTAGAAGTCGGACAGTGGAGAGTATGGCACTTTTTACGCGGCGGTTATAATAACTGCCACCCACGTATAAATGATCTTCTGAATAAGCGTGTGACACGTGTCCCAGTAAGAGATAATGCGTATAACTGCTGCGAAGATCACGGCATGCAAGCCACGTAGGTAGCTGTCCATCGCGTAGAAAAGGTTGGCGTAGAAGCCAATAACTGTCACCATGGCGTAGAAGCCAAATAGTTGTCAAGTGGGCGTAGAAGCCAAATAGACGTAGAAGCCTTGTAGGCATAGAAGCCTGATGGTGCATGGATAGGTAGCTAGCGTACAAGATAGCCGATCCTCCTTCCTTGACTGAGATCTTGAGCTAATTCTGGACCAAATAGCCCTATTATGCACCAATGCAAATGTAGCCTGAGTTGGCGTATTTCGAGGAGATAGCATACAGCGTACTCCTCATAACTGAAAATAGCCAGGTCGACGTATTTCAAGGATATAGCGTACAGCGTGCTCCTTATAGCTGAAAATAGCCTGATGGCGTAATGTGCAAAAGTGATGATGTAGACATATTAGCCGTAATTATGGATCCCCCAGTCTTTGAAAATATAACCAAATCTCGTGCATTAAATGCAGAGATCTGCCCCCATCCTGCACATTAACTGTAGAGACGTGCCTCGAGTTCTGTACGAAGAACAGCTTTTGACGTGGCGGTCCGTTTGTCTTCTGCGGAGCGTAAAAGCTCACATTTGCCTGTGTAAAACTAGGCAGCGTATTCCCTTGTATGCGTAAAAGTAGTTTATACCAAGGAAATGTCACTAAACTATGGTTTGGGTCTCTGTGCCGCACCATAATTACAGCCGTCATATGGATAGTTGTGCAGTACTCTTTGTCAGGAGTCAGGTTCATTGTATGATCTGACAGGTTCATTCGAGGAATACGAAGCGTTCATCGTACACTTCCATGCTGCATTAAAAGCGGATTAGTTTTACGCCATAAAGGCGATGTAACAACCTTTTTACGCCGAAGCAGCCTGAACGCACTGTATTATGCGGGTTGCTTTGGAGCTATGTTTTACGCTGTACTAGCGATAAAGCTCTATTTTACGCCGATGGCTCTGAAATTAAGTATTACACCACACAGCACTGAAGTACTGCGTATAATTCTGCAGCGTATTTTTCATGCTTCTACAAGACCCCTTCAAAGTTTTCAAATTCCTCGTAATTTAAAATACTTTGAATGAAGCATGAAACGGTCAAATCTGACTCGTTCCTCGAGGCTGACTTCTCGGCGGATTTTTGGGATCTTGTTGGGATTCAGTGTGTTCTCCTTTGCCTATATAAAGGCTGATGAGTTAACCTATTCTTCCCATATTTCCTTCATCACACAGAGATGGTTGCCGAGGTTCGTCTTGCTGACTTAAGGAAGAAGAAGATCATGTTCTTCCAGCATATAAGGAGCCAAAAAAGAAGGCATCTTCGAGCAAATATCCTCTGCAACGATGGATCATGGAAGGATATCATAGCTTCCTTTGCTCGGGATAATCAGCAACTTCATATGGCGATTCGTCCAGGAGAGAGGAAGGGTCACATTCGACCATACAGCTTGCAAGCTGTATCTTTTCCCGTCGTTCGTGGACGATGGCAGACAAACTAGCCCTATCTTCCAGTATTGAGTTGGGTCTAAAACCTCATATGTAATCATGATTTAATAAAATCATCTTCGTTTGGGTATCTGATAATTTGCCATATATATTTTGCTGTGGTGAAGTCTGAATATGTGTAGCTTCAACACGTCTGGATAACTTTACGCCGACTCCAAAAAAAAGTATTTGATCCCGTCCTGTCTTTTACGCGTAACTGATGATGCGTAGAAGACTGCTTAGCATTTAGGTCAAATATTCGAACTGTCCTGCTGTTAGGAATGGGAAACTGCGTAGAATTCTGAACTGTCACCTCTCTGATAAGGAGAATTTTTTGTTCAGACCATCGTCTTCAAGAATAATTTCCCGAAAATCCCTTGAAATAGGTCAAAAAATGGCTGTCAAAACTGAGTCGCCATCTTGAACTGTAGAGAAAATACTCAGACTGGATTTTGGATGAACTTTCAATCGACCCAAGGAGAAGAGTCATTTTCAATGCTGAACTCTGTATGCTTTGGGTACATGGGATGTTTTGAGGCCAAGGAGGAGCATCTTCTGCGTGAACCCTTGCAATTGACCGCCTTGAGATTTGTTCAGATATACGCATATTCTGGCCTGCGTATTTTCAGATATACGGAATGTCATAGATCTGTAATGTAGATGAGCATAAAATCATAAGTTTGTAGCCTCTCGAGCGTAAAAGCTGCTGAGCATGATAGCATCCGGGCGTAAAACTGTAGATTTGTAGCCTCTTAAAAAGAAAACTTCCGAGAGTGAAGTCGTAGATTTGTCGCCTCTGAGCGTAAAAAAGCTTCTGAGCGTGAAATCATAGATTTGTAGCCTCTGAGCGTGAAGTCGTAGGTTTGTAGCCTCTCGAGCGTAAAAGCTACCGAGCGTAAAAGCATCCGGGCGTAAAACCATATACTTATAGCCTCTGAGCGTAAAACCGTAGATTTATAGCTGCCGAGCGTAAAAAGCTCCTTGGCCTTTCCCCGTTAATCCTCTGAGCGTAAAAGCATCCGGTTCTAACTCTCCCTCCCTCACTTTGCATGGTACTATGCATCATCATCCTTTCCCCGTTAATCCTAGCCTTCCATTCAAACCACAACATATCCCAACTACTTAATTCCTTCATGACCACACACATCCCTAGAAATACATAGAAGTCGGCCCTAATTCCAATGCTCTCTCTCCCTCATAATTTGTTACATCTTCTTCCTCTTCACTCCTCCTTCCTCCTCACCACCACAGCTCACCACCACCACCACCACCTACATCATCCTCACCACCACAGCTCACTACAGCCACCACCTACATCGCCCTCACCATCACAGCTCACCACCGCCACCAACTATATCACCCCCTCGGTCGGAGCTCCGCCATGACAGCCACCACCATCCTATCTCCTCCTCCTTCTCCATAAAAGCCACTGCCGACCACTATCACCTCCGCCACCCTCACTACCATCACCTCCAACACAGCCACCACCATTCCCATCTCCTCCTTCTCCATGACAGCCACCGCCATTGTCCCCATCACCACTATCAACCCCCACGACCACCGCCATTATCACCATCACCACCTCCCCACTAGCTTCACTACCTATCGGAGCACCCGCTACCACCACCATTACAATTATTGCTCCTGTTAAAGCTGCTGCTACTGCTGCATTTTGCTACTGTGGTTGCTGTGCTCGATGCCCTGCTGACAGCCGACCGTCGGTGACCCCCCCAGGGCACCCCCGATGCTCCGGTGACCCCACTCGCGGGTCCCCAACCGCCACAACCCTTGTCGGCCACCGCACGGACGATACGAGCATACTCCATGACCATGAACAACCAAATCCAAGTCAGAATCGAGTTTCAACCACCTATTTTCGTGAGGCGATTACTACTCTGTCTCTCGACCGTTTCCTAAACCATCTTCGCTAGTATAATCCCTATATAACCCTCTTCCATCGCCTTTAAATAGTTGTTTTAAGCTTGTACTAGATTGATAGTTATTTAAGTTCCAAAATCGAAAAAAAAACAGTTTTTAAAAATATTAAAATTCCCCGATACGAAGATGGTCCCGTCAAACCGGACAACCACGTCACGTACAGATTATAACGAAAGGCGTGTACGATATTTTTCGACGTATGGGCTTTCGCGAAACTAGATTCGGACGTGTGTGCGCACCAAAATCAACCCGTATCCGTCAAAAATCTCTCGTATTATGTTTTGTAATTACCCAATTACTTTGTACACGCATGTCGTATTGTGAAAAAATTGGCGCCATTGGACTCGTGGCATTCGACTTGTCCTGTGACACAAGTTTTGCCTGATTTTAAGACAGTGACCGCATCGCTGTTTCGCAGGCCCCATGATCAGTTCTAACATGCATTTTTGTGATCGATCTCCAGAATTCAAATCTGGATATACCATTGAGTTCGTATCGTCATTTAGAATTTGTTTGACCTCTAATATACTATTTTTAGGGACCTTTGCTCCTGACATATTTTTTCGGTACAAGGCGGGCCCACTTGTGGATCCCGTGTTGTAAACTATATTTTTGACCCTGTGTCCAAATTGGACGTCTGAATATGCTTTCTGAGTATCTCACTCATTCTGGGACTGTTGGTGATATTTATGAACAGTATCCGGGGATATCTGCTCCAGTTTCCATCTTACGCTGCTACTTCCTTGGCGAGTTCGTGTTCAAATCTTTACTGACTTCCAGGCAAGTATATATTACCTTGTTGTACTTTTTAAATTCAGTTAGTATAGTTTGTATGTTTCTACTTTAAATATTATATAACTGTGCGCGTCCGAGAATAACTCGGGTGCAGTCGACGAAGACGTTGACGTTAGGACTTGTGTTTGACCTAGCGTCTAGTGGACATACCCTAAGTGATAGAGTTATCATTATAACTCTGAGGCCTTGAAACATATCATTCCACATCATAGAGTGAGTTCATGATAGGACACAGGTTTACGCACTTGACTGGCCATCGGTGCGAGTAGCACGTATGATGGTATTTAGCGTAGTTGTATAGTTCTTAGTGACTTGCATATAGTTATGAGATGTCCACGTCTTACTTGAGAATTGTATATTGGCATTGGACGGGGAGGACGACTAGTAGACATATGGGACACCCACCTCCTTTATACAGATACCACATTCATTGGAGCGTTGGACGTTACATGTGCAGATACCACGCTCTTCAGAATGTTGGACGTATTTATTTCTACAGATACCACGCTCTTCGAAGCGTTGGATGTTATTATATATGCAGATTGTCCCAAGATGGGGGACATATGTGGCATATACTAGCCAGTCACGACGATTGGTGAATTACGTCAGCATATGTCTAGCCTACACTTCCCATACGCACTAAGTTGTCCTCAAATTTTCATTCACGTAGGAGGATAGTTTACCCTGATTTACTTTACTCAGAATTTACATTATGGCATGTACTTTTTGTGTCTTGTTACGTCCCTCTGAGGACCTGGTTCCCTTCCAGGTTATTTGAGCAATTTGGATGAGGCTTGATCTGGTGGTGTGTTGGACATCCTTGCAGGTATCATTATATCTTTCCTCTATTACAGTTATGTACTATTTCCCATTGTGACTCTGCTATTATAGCCTAGTGTTTATAGGCCTATATTATTCTCTTGGTTTATTCGAACGGCTATATTATTGGGCTGCAGACTAATGATGCATACCGTTCCCTTTTGTAATTTATTTACCATGGATTGAGATTTAGTTTAGTTGTTGCATGTTAGAATTAGATTTTTTTAGCTTGATCACTTGACCGTGGACAACGTAAGTGCACTTCGTCGGTTCCATTAAATTGGAAAGCCTACGGAGTCATACCAGCTGGTCATTGCCACGTGTCTAGTTTCACGTATTTTGGTACTAGGGCGTGCCATGGTTTTATTGGTCGCCTATGTATGTCAGAGCATATCGTTTCAGTTACATTACTGTACCGAACGAGCCTGCAACTTAGGATTAATGTTGAATAAGATCTCAATCCATAACTGATTTTAAAACTCCTCTTGTATTCGATTGTCACCCTTGGACTCCATTATTGTATTTGTTCATTTACCGTCGACATCGTTATTATTGTTTCTCATCTTGCTTATTTCGGACAGATGGATTCTCGCGCACGGTAATTTTCTCCAGGAGCAGATCCTAGTCAAGATGAAAGAAGGTATGATTGATGTGATATTTTATGAGAAGATGGTTACCCTTAGTAGTATAGGTTGATAGGTTCTTTTAGATGTTTGAGATAGTATAGATTGTTAGCATGAGAATTGAACCTAGTAGTAGACGTCTGGAACTGATAAAATCCTACATTTTCTTAAGGTAGCAGTAATTTGTAAGTATTAGAAGCTAGAAAGATTGTTTGATTCTAAGGCTCTAGAATAATTTGGAGAAGGCATAGCTAGATGCTAGGGGTTAGTTGTAGCCCCATGATAGTGATACAAGGAATTAGTTGTAGCCTCATGATAGTGATACAAGGAACGACATTATAAACTTGAGAAGACCGAATTTTAGAATCACATCTAGAAGAAGATGATCGGATACTAATAAAAATAGGATATGAAATAGCACTTTATGTAGCAAGCCATAGTGGTTAATCTCTAGTTGCCTTGTGACTTCCAGTACCAGACCTAGAAAATTTTCAACCTTTAGATAAAGATAATTATATGACTAGGCTAAAATAGATACGTGAATTACTAGATTGGTTGTTGATTGAGTTGACAACTTAGGTACTAGGATATAGCTTCTGGAATCAGATTAGATATACTTGATTTGTTTGGGTTGCCAGTGTCTATTGGGCTCGTAGTTTTCATCTTTGATAACTTGATTAGTTGAGATGGTATCTGAAATAGAACAATTAGTTTGAAGGATGAGAGTATCGACATATGTTATAGCCTTAAGTTGGATATCGTGAACTACCTATAATGGATGGCTAATTATAAACAAGATGGTACCCATCTAGTTTGGATGAAGGTATGCATGGAGTAAACTAGGAGAAACCTCAGGTTCGAGGTAAAAAGGTAGAATGGCAAAAAGATGAGATTTGCGAGAAATACCTGACCTTGAGCTTTTTAAATTAAGAGAAGGATCTAGGAAAGACAAAAAATTTTATCACTCGATAGTTGCCTCGAAGATCGATACTACAAAGCGGAAGGTACTGGGCCATGGTTGACGGAATTTAGAGTTGAAAACAAGATCAACGTACTAGAAAGATATGAAGGTATGTAGGAAACAAATGATAAGGGAAATATATTAGAGTCACGTAACCCAAGGACGAGAAATTTTGATATGGACTTGAGGGATAATAATTATAGTATTTATGAATTGTAATGCTTTTGAAATTTTGAGGATTTAGCGCAGGTAGAAATTGTTGATCAACCTCGAAGTGCTACAAATTTCAAGAAACAAAATACAGGTTTAGATCACACGCTGACAAATTTGGTCAATCGGTAGAGGATTACTACTAGACTCTTAGATTATATATTGATACATGAGTAGGGGGTGTAAATGGAAGATAAGAGTCTGATAGGAATGATAGCTGAATATTAAAGTTTACACATAAACCGCTTAGGGATAGAGATTTAGATTTTTGACTAATAGGACATGAGCTTGCGAAACCTAATCCTTAGTAGTAGGTGGTGTTATGGGAACCTATTTTTAATTTACCCTAGCCGATGAATTTTAGGAATCGTATTCTTGTTATTGTATTAGTTATATTTTATTCTAGGATATTTAGAATGATTGAATAGATATTTATTACATAATTTCTATATATTCTTATTACTATGTAATGAGTAGAGACTTATGTTGTATTTTATTACATATATTTCTCCTAGAAATTGTTCGAGTTGAACTTCTAGACTAGGCATGACTAACTGACTAGATTAGACTTGTTGCTGCTAAGATTGATTAAAAGAAGTTATGTTGCATGATTCCATTGTGGTTACTATAGGATGATGACGTTATACCTAGGAAAGAATGTTGAGATATTAACCGTCTTAGTTGCAGAAAAAGAAATTTAGATACTACATAAGTGGCCTTGAGAATTTTGTGCTTATAGAATTTTAGTGCCTAACCCCTACAGTCCTTTGAGAGTAAAAGAATGACGTTATTTTCTTTATAGATATTGGAAGTTTCAAACTTAGATTGTGTCACGATATCCTTGAGTAACCTAGGCTATAGGTGGTGGATTTTTTTTAGATAATGATTAGCTGATAACAATAATGAGACAATACATGATGGTGAAAAAAAAAATTTAGAGGACCAAATGACTTAGACGATTAAACTGTGTGTATATGAAAATTTAAGATTTAGAGAGTGGCTAGAAATAAGTACCAAGTTGTGTTTATAGATTTAGAGATGTGTTGAGTTCGTTGTTGGGGAGATTGATTTTGAAATTCGAGGACATAATTTTCTAAGGTGGATAGATTGTAAACTCCCTCACCCAATTTTAATGTATACTTAGCTTAGTGAGAGATTAGGGATCAATTTTGAATTATTTTAGATTAATTAACTAGAGTTATAAATTCATCTATTTATTGTATTCCCTCGTTGCACCTTGGCATTTCTTAATTATTTAGAGCAATGTACTAGCATTTACCTTCCAACAAATTTCGCATACTTGACCTAGACAAGTCCATCTCCAATCTTGACCCTTGGGTCACTCATAATTACACTATCTTGTGATTTGTTTTAATTTCACAAAATATCTAAGTTTAAACCTAGACTTTACACCCATGTCTGTTCTAATCGAAATTGGAGACACAACCTCGACCTGTTTCTTGCAACCCAATATATATTAATAATCTATCCGAGTCTACTACGTCCATGATACTTGTGTCCCATCCAATTCAAATCATATGCACTTCCAATTAATTAAAAGAACACCATTGACACAAATTTTAACTAATTTGGTGCAATGACTCAACCCAACCCAAAACTAGACCCAACACCAACCCAAACCTCCACCCACACCCTCATGGTTCATATAAAATACCACACACAAATTTTCCCCACTACAACACACCAAACATGACATTTTTCCACATCCAATCCACTTTTTCCTCTTTGTGCAAGTCCTAAACTATTGGGGACTTTTGTGCAAATAACTAACCATGTGTCCACCTCCTATTAGTCGGAGCAAATAAAGAAAACCTATTTTGTCATGCTTGACCGGTTCTAACTCTCCCTCCCTCACTTTGCATGGTACTATGCATCATCATCCTTTTTTCTTTAATCCTAGCCTTCCATTCAAACCACAACCTATCCCAACCACTCAATTCCTTCATAACCACACACATCCCTAGAAATACCTAGGAGCCGGCCCTAATTCCAATGCTCTCTCTCCCTCATCATTTGTTTCATCTTCTTCCTCTTCACTCCTCCTTCCTTCTCACCACCACAGCTCACCACCACCACCTACATCACCCTCACCACTACAGCTCACCACCGCCACCACCTATATCACCCCCTCGGTCGAAGCTCCGCCACGACAGCCACCACCATTCCCATCTCCTCCTCCTTCTCTACGACAACCACCGCCGACCACCATCACCTCTGCCACCCTCACCACCATCACCTCCAACACAGCCACCACCATTCCCATCTCCTCCTCCTTCTCCACGACAACCACCGCCATTATCCCCATCACCACCATCAACCCCCACGACCACCGCCATTATCACCATCACCACCTCACCACCTTCCCCTAGCTTCACCACCTGTCGGAGCACCCGCCACCACCACCATTGCAACTACTGCTGCTGTTAAAGCTGCTGCTACTACTGCGTTTTGCTGCTGCGGTTGCTGTGCTCGATGCCCCGCAGACAGTCGACCGTCGACGACGCCCCAGGGCACCCCCGATGCTCCAGCGACCCCACCCACGGCTTCCCCACTGCCACAACCCTCGTCGGCTACCGCACGGACGATACGAGCATACTCCATGACCATGAACACCCAAATCCAAGTCAGAATCGAGTTTAACCACCTGTTTTCACGAGGCGATTACTACTCTGTCTCTCAACCGTTTCTAAACCATCTTTGCTGGTATAATCCCTATCTAACCCTTTTTCATCGTCTTTAAATAGTTGTTTTAAGCTTGTATTAGATTGACAGTTATTTAAGTTCCAAAATCGAAGAAAAATAGTTTTTAAAAATATTAAAATTCCCCTATACGGAGATGGTCCGTCAAACCGGACAACTACGTCGCGTACCGATTATACCGAAAGGCACATACGATATTTTTTGACGTGTAGGCTTTTACGAAATTCGATTCGGACGTGTGTGCGCGCCGGAATCAACCCGTATCAGTCAAAAATCTCCCGTATGCAATTACCTAATTAATTTGTGCACGCTTGTCGTATCGTGACAAAATTGGCGCCATTGGACTCGCGACGTTCGACTTGTCCCGTGACCCAAGTTTTGCCTGATTCTGAGACAGTGACCGCATCGCTGTTTTACGGGCCCCACAATCCGTTTCAACGGACGTTTTTGTGATCGGCTCACCGGAATCCAAATTTGGACATATCGTTGAGTTCGTATCGTCATTTAGAATTTTTTTGACCTATAATATGGTATTTTTAGGGACCTTTGCTCCTGGCATATTTTTTGGTGCAAGGCGGGCCCACTTGTGGACCCTGTGTTGACCAGAAACTGTATTTTTGCCCCTGTGTCCAAATTGGATGTCTGAATATGCTTTTCTGAGTATCTCATTCATTTTGGGACTGTTGGTGATATTTATGACAGCATCCGGGGATATCTGCTCTAGTTTCCAACTTGCGCTGCTACTTCCTTGCCGAGTTCGTGTTCGAATCTTTGTCTGACTTTCATGCAAGTATACCTTGCCTTGTTGTACTTTTTAAATTCAGTTAGTATAGTTTGCTTGTTTCTGCTTTAAATATTATATAACTGTGCGCGTCCGAGAATGACTCGGGTGCAGTCGACGAAGGCGTTGACGTTAGGACTTGTATTTGACCTAGCGTCTAGTGGACGTACCCTAAGTGACGGAGTTATCATTATAACTCTGAGGCCTTGACACATATCATTCCACGTCACAGAGTGAGTTCATGATAGGACACGGGTTTACGCACTTGACTGGCCATCGGTGCGAGTAGCACGTGTGATAGTATTTAGCGTAGTTGTATGGTTCTTAGTGACTTGCATATAGTTACGAGATGTCCACGTCGCACTTGAGACTTGTACATTGGCATTGGGCGGGGAGGACGACTAGTAGGCGTATGGGACACCCACCTCCTTTATACAGATACCGCGTTCTTTGGAGCGTTGGACATTACATGTGTAGATACCACGCTCTTCAGAGCGTTGGACGTCATGCATATACCATACTCTTCAGAATGTTGGACGTATTTATTTATGCAGATACCACGCTCTTTGGAGCGTTGGACATTATTATATATGCAGATTGCCCCAAGATGGGAGACATATGTGGCATATACTAGCCAGTCACGACGATTGGTGAATTACGCCAGCATATGTCTAGCCTACACTTCCCATACGCACTAAGTTGTCCTCAAATTTGCATTCACTTAGGAGGATAGTTCACCCTGATTTATTTACTCAGTATTTACATTATGACATGTACTTTTTGTATCTTATTACGTCCCTCTGAGGACCTGGTTTCCTTCCAGGTTATTTGAGCAGTTTGGATGAGGCTTGATCTGGTGGTGTGTTGGACATCCTTGTAGGTATCATTATATCTTTTCTCTATTACAGTTATGTACTATTTTTCATTGTGACTCTGTTATTGTAGCCTAGTGTTTATAGGCCTATATTATTCTCTTGGTCTATTCGAACGGCTGTATTGTTGGGCTGCAGATGAATGATGCGTACCATTCCCTCTTGTAATTTATTTACCATGGATTGAGATTTAGTTTTGTTGTTGCATGTTAGAATTAGATTTTTTTAGCTTGATCACTTGACCGTGGACAGCGTAAGTGCACTTCGTCGGGTCCATTAAATTGGGAAGCCCTACGGAGTCGTACCAACTAGCCATTGCCACGTGTCTGGTTCCGTATATTTTGGGACTGGGGCGTGACAAATATTTTGTACTTTTTGTATCGTGATAGTGCAATAGATAGTGACTATCAAAGAAATGAAATGAAATAAAATAGAACATTGTATTCTTTTGCATGTATGTTGTGCAATGAGTCCTATATGTTGAGCTTTGATATCTTTTTCAACTTATATATATACGTTGACAGTCCTAGTTTTTATTTAAAAAACTATGACTGTCAAGATTTTGACAGTTCTAATAGTCCTAGTTTTAATTCCCTGTCCTTCAACATATATATAACAGTTACAAAACATAACTACTAAAAACTAAGACTGTCAAGATTTTGACAGTCCCGATAGCTATTAGGACTGTCAAAATCTTGACATCCCTAGTTTTAATTTCATGTATTTTCACATATATATATATAAGTTCCAGAACATACCAACTAAAAACTAGGACTGTCAAGATTTTGAGAGCCCTAATAGCTATTAGGACTGTCAAGATTTTGAGAGTCCTAATAGCTATTAGGACTGTCAAAATCTTGACAGTCCTAGTTTTAATTTTCTGTCCTTTAACATATATATAAAAGTTACAAAACATAACCACTAAAAACTAAAACTGTCAAGATTTTGACAATCCCAATAGCTATTGGGACTGTCAAAATCTTGATAGTCATAGTTTTAATTTCCTGTCTTTCCACACATATATATAAGTTTCAGAACATACCAACTAAAAACTAGGACTGTCAAGATTTTGAAAGTCCTAATAGCTATTAGGACTGTCAAAAATTTGACCGTCATAGTTATAATTTTCAGTCCTTCAACATATATAAACATTCCAACTTAAAAAATAGAACTGTCAAGATTTTGACAGTCCTAATATCTATTAGGACTATCAAAATCTTGACAGTCCTAGTTTTTAGTTGGTATGTTTTATAACTTTTATATATATATTGAAGGACATGGAATTAAAACTAGGACTGTCAAGATTATGACAGTCCTAATAACAGTTCTATTTTTTTTCCTATTTTTTCCTCTTTGTATTTTTGAAGAAAATAATTTTTTTCCAACATAAAAGTACAAATGTAAGCTGCTCAAAATATAAGATGCCCCAAAGATCCGATGCTCAAAATCTAATATGCTCAAAATGTAAGCTGCTCAAAATGTAGCTAAATACTCGAAATACAAAGTTACATCCAACTTCAAACTTTAACATGTCAAGATTACAATCCAAAATACTCGAAATACAAAATGTAGCAAAATACTCGACAACACCCACATCAATTGAAATATGGCCTAAACTTCATGCCGCCTCTTTGTACGATGCTCCCTATTATCCAAGAAAGAAAAATCTTTAGTGTTGTCGATGTGCTGTAGCTCTTCATTGATTTCCATATAATTCTGACCCTGGCAACTGACGAGACTTCTTTCCAACTTCTTTGCTTTCCTAGCCTATTGATGACAATGCATAAAATTTGTTAGGTTATAAACATTTACAAATCTTCAAACTAAAAAATTTATCCCTCACCATCTTGACCAATACAGTATACAAGACTGATTTGGTGGGGAGATCTGATGGTACACACACAATATCGCATCCGCGTTTGAACAACATAGGTAGTCCGACACCAGCGTAGTAGGCGATGTAGTCGTCGCTACAGTTCGTCATATTAACTGCCGCTTGTCGTTCACATTCTCAAATAACATGACGTTTCCATTCAGTGAAGAAGTTCGAGACCCAGTTGAGCGTCGCAGGAATATAGTTTTGGAGTTTTGTACCTCTCGGAGCACTTATCATTTTCAATGTGCGCTTCAGTACTGTTTGTACGTAGCCAAACCGACGGAGCACTCTATCAGGCATATAAGGATCCTCGATTTCATGACAACTTATCAGACCGTGATATAAAGCAATTGGTTGCAATGGACGACTACTCTCTATCGCAAATCATGATATGGATTCCAAACTATCTGCAACGCATAAAATTGAGCATAACGTAATTTAGTAAATTATTACAAAAAAAGGTCTTAATTCTCCTCTTCTATCGTCATATCTTCAAGTGCATCCCGTAGGGCGGCCAATGTGTGCGGACGTTTGGCATCTTTCTTAGTTGGCTTCCATCTGCACATTCTAGGAACGTGCTCGTCATACCCTCAGTTAAGTTTAGCCCGCTTCAGGGTTGGAAAGTGCTCGTATATCCATGCCTGCACGTACATTAAAATAGTCAAAACATTTAAACCAAAATTTTCTATTATGTATACAAGTTGACAAAGATATATCTTTACATGGAGTAGAGTCTGGCATCCGGATATTATCTTGGAACAGACGCATAATACTGCACCAAGCTCGCGGTAAATGTATGCTAGTATACCGCTTCCCAAAGATATTTCTCCTACCGTGTCTATGTCGTCAAAATTAAAGAGATATTTAGCATGTATCGATGTTCCAGACTTATCCGGAATGCCGACAGCCCCTAAGATGAACTGCATATATCCACGGGCCACCATATCGCTATTATCCGCTTTGGGGTCCGGATCATCGAATGTCTCCTCCAAATATTTCAAAGGAAGTCCGTACGACTTCTTGAAGTCTTGAAGGATTGTAAAACTCGCCGCATCAACTCCGAGACAACTTCATACATAATCCACGATATGATCGTAAAAGTTAATGCTCGATTCGTCAAAAGTGTGATTCATCATGACTCGACCATCAACCCTAAGTCCCAATATATGATGGACGTCATCCAGGGTAATCGTCAACTCCCCTTTTGGGAGATGAAAATTGTTGGTTTCTGGATGCCATCGTTCTACAAATGCTGATATGAGTATATTGTCCACCGTCGTATATGAGTAGTTACCCAAATTTTGTAAATCGGTGGGATTGATTTTAGCCTTGACGTCGTCTCCGAAAAATTCAAACCCCCATGTATTGTAATTTTTTTTGTGGTTAATCACCGTTAACATATGAGAACTCTCTTGAAAAGTAAACAATTGGATGAACTTAGAACTATATATAAATGTAGTTATCTATAAATAATTAAAATTATCATAATGTAATGTACTTACCGGATTGTTCCATATTTGGTATGCAATAAGGTTCTCGATCGACGACAACATAAAACAACCGTTTGGACGAGTCTCGACTAAACTATCTGGCTGCTGAGAAGGTCATGAACCATCAGTTGGCCGATTTTGGACGATTGATATGTCTTCATCGGAGGAGAAAGAAGAACCAGAAGTACTAGGAACACGTCTCTTCGAACGAGTTACAGTCTTCACTCGACGTTTCCTAACTTGGGGGGGTGCCTCGGGGTCAACGATAGTGAGGGTTGTCTCAACATCACGCTCAACATTGCATTCCTTACGCATCGACGCAGTGTGGTGTCTTCTTATGATACCTTCATCCTCAAGACCCTTCCGGGGGTGGTGGCTATAAGACAAAGAAGATATATATTTTAACAGTCCAAAAGTAATTGAACAATCAGGACTGTAGAAATTTTTACAGTCCTATATGTATATAGGACTGTTGAAATTTCTACAGTCCTCTATACATAAAGGACTACATATATTTCAACAGTCCACAATGTATATAGGACCATAGAAATTTCTACAGTCCGACATTTTTCTGTCCCCAACGTTCGAGGATATTAGAATTTGCATACTCTAAAATAGGGTTCGAGACTCCAGAAATACATGAAAACTACATCCAAAATCTATTTTAGCTTATTCCACTTTAATTTTAAGTCTTTAACTAAGATTGGAAAGAAAATTTTTGAAATTTTTTCGAAATGCAATAAAAAATAAAAAAATTAAAGAAGAAGATGAATTGTACCTTAATTTTTTTGAGAGTTTGAAAACCATCGATTAATAGTTGAAATAGGAGAAAATGGAGATTGTAAAATTTTAGGTCCTAAAATAGAAGGAATGGAGGAGGAGGGCTCCGGCCAAGTGTCAGCGGTGGTAGAGATTTGAAGGATTTAGAAGTGAAGTTTGACTAGTATGAGTCACATTTGGGTTAGTATAAATAAAATTTATTCATTAATAAACTAGTATAATTTTTTTTTTTTTTTTTGAAGTGCCTTTATCACAAGCCATGAAAAACCTTATATCAACCCAAATCATTTTCCAACCATGAATGCCACAAAAGACCACAATTTTCTTCCAAATATACTGTTATAAATTCAATCAAGTCCTTAATTTTCTTCAAATTACCATCATTTCCCGTCTTTTTAAAAAAAATTACACGGTTGACGATCAGATCTGAAGAAAAAACTAAAGAACTCGACTTCCTTCCTTCCTCCTCATTTCTCTCTCTAAACATAATAACATCTTCATCTTCATCTTCTTCTTCTTTTTCATTTAAACCCCCAATCAAACCACAAATTTATTTTTACATTGATCAATCTAGCCGGAGCAAGCGGCGGAGGTCCTCGGTCGCCGACCGGTCCACCTCCCTCCTCCTCGAGAAGCTCGGCAGCGGGACCTTCCTCGGCGACGGAGACATCGAGAACGCCGACCCGGCGTACACGTTCCCGGCCGGCGCCACCGGCCGGAGCTGCCTCGGGAGCATCGGCAAAGCCGCCGGATCCGAACCGGTACGCTTCTTCCTCTCCATCTCCTTCTTCTTCGTCGTGGTCGTCTTCGCGTTTGCGTCGAGAAGGGGGTCTCCCCTCTTGCGGATGATGACGTGGCACGTCGCAGCCGGCTGCTGCTGGCGGTGGCTCTTCGCCGTCGGCCTCTTCCTCGGCCTAGGGTTGGGGTTAGGGTTTCGGAAGGAGGAGACCGGCCGCAGCAAGCAGTCGTGGGGACGCAGCACCTCCGTTGCCATGGCCGGCGAATTATTATTTTTTTTTTCCCTTTTTTTGGGTTTTTTGGGAGAGGAAGGGGGAATTATTCGGCGAATTTTTCCTCCTCCCCTTCTCTTCTTCTCCTCTCTTCTTTCTTCTTCCTCCTTGCGGAGGTTATTATTTTATATTTTTTTGGGGGTGGTGTGGGGTGGGGGGTCTAATGGTGAGCTACTGCTTGTGGTGTGGAATATATGGAGAGGAATGGGAGGGTAGTTTGGGAAGTTTCTGAGGGGACACGTGGACTACGAAGTAACCTGCTGTGTTTCCGTTGCGCGTCCTCGGCCAACTTTAGTTGACGGTTCAATTTCTCTCCTCTCCGTTTATGGAACCGTTAACTCGGTTTATGGAATCGCTATGGTCAGCGTGCTTATCTGACATTTTTCAAATACCACCATGTTCTTTTTTTATTTATTTTAGAACAACCTTTTCTTAGACTACGTTCCTTTCATGTTTGGGAATTGTGGTTGAATACTTAATGGGCTAAATTTCAACTTGATACCCTCAACTAGAGGTATGTCTCGGCCGGTGGTCCATCTATTTAGTCACAATTGAAGTCGAACTAAAATAAATCGGTTGTAAGATAATTAAACTCAATCAACTAACTAGTCGGTTCGATTTTGAAACGGACCGACTTAGTTCGATTTGGTTCGACTTGGCTGATCGATTTTGATCACAGACAAAATTAAACAAAAAATGAACATAAATATAGGTAAATTATTATCACATAACAAATTGTAGGTCATCACATAATACTAAGAAGCAAAACTATTTCTCAACAGACATATCACATATCACATACTATTACAATAAAATAACAAGATTTTTTTTACTACTGGTGTTTCAAGACATACTGTAAAGTCTGTAATTCACAAAGTTGCTGAAGTCATATTATATAGTAAATGCATCATACAGTTGCTAGAATCAGAAGAGCATGTAAAATCAGCTAATCTGGTATTGTTATGCTTCGCAATGGACTGTGTACGACCACCAAATCGTTCATCCCACCAGTCATTAAAAGGGTTCGAAAACCACAAAAGCACAATAACTACAAGTCAGATTGTAACCAAATTTTAACTGGTGAAGTGTTTGGAAAGAGCAATTATATATATATATATATATATATATATATATATTTGGCTATACATGATGAGAAAACACTACTTGTTGGGATAATTGACAAGAGTAATCTTAACCGTAATATCTAGCTACATATATAATGTAATACATATATAAAAGTTTAATCGATTTGGTTTAGGTTTAATCAATTTTTGTAATAATAAATCATTGCCCGAATCAAACTGGTTGGTTTTAATAAAATTTAGTCGAAGCAATCCGACCGGACCATCGATTCGGTTAAAACTTCAGTTAGGTTCGAGTCGGTTTGGTCCAAATGTGCAATCTTACCCTTAACTATTCAAGTTTTTCAAATTGATACTCTAAACTATTCAAGTTTTTCAAATTGATATCCTAAACTATTCAAGTTTTTCAAATTAGACAACTTAATATCTCAATTGCAATTTTACAACTTAATATCATAACAGTGTTAATGCAAAATTTTAAATGACAAAAATACTCCACTCATTCGTGGTCATTTCAAATATCCGCGACGAAAGATAATTTGGTTAATTTTTTTAGTATTTATTTTTGTTCAAATAAAAAAATTAATTTCTAACTGACAGAGGGTATCAACTTGAAAATATTCAATAGTTGAGGATAGTAATTGATATGATATTAACGTTTAGGATATCTAATTTAAAAACTTGAATAGGCGAGGATACCAAGCTGAAATTAAGCTATTTTTATTTCACACACTCCCGATTGAGGTTTTTTTTTATTCCGATAGACAAATATCATGTGTCCATAATGGAAGAATAGCATGTAAAATAGACACGGTTTTGATGGGTCAGCCATTTGTGTTGGAAATATAGATCGACTTAAATTAAAGATGATGCATGAATTTGTTAGTTCATTGATGAATCTATCCATGTCTCTCCAAATTCAGTCAAAGAAATAATTAATCCTCATAAGTGTGATACATTATTCAATGAATCTAGATTCATCTACTTGTGTCTATAAATATGCTTGTATTTCATTTGTTTGGAGTGTGCAAAACCTAGAGAGAAAAGAGAGACACTTGTGAGGAAGAACACCTTGTAATCCTCTTGTGTATTGTTGAATAAATACTTGGCTGCACCACCTTGGACGTAGGAGTTATTTCTCCGAACCACGTAAATCTCGTGTCTCATTTCTTTTTTTTCGTATTCCATTATTGCTTCCGCTGTGTGCAATAATTGGTATCAGAGCTCCATGGTTTTGAATATCTTGGGACATTGATTTGTGCTTGGAATTTTATTCCAAGATTGTAGTTGTGTTTGTCTAACACACTTGGTGAAAGAAATTCATTGGAATGACTGAAGATAAAAAGACAACTGGAGAGTCTTCGAGTAACTTGCATCGAACTAAGGTGTCGACTTCGAGTTTTGATGTCTCGAAATTTGACGGGACAAACAACTTCGGTATTTGGCAAGGTGAAGTACTCGATCTTTTGGTATTGCAAGATTTGGATCTCACACTCGAGGAGAAATCCGATGATGTATCTGACTCGACATGGAAAAAGCTTAATCGACAAGCTTGTGGGATCATTCGATCGTGTCTTGGAACGGACCAAAAATATTCGTTCATGAAGGAGACCTCAGCAAAAGATCTTTGGGATAAACTCGAAGCCAAATACATGCAAAAGAGCGTGGCAAATCAACTCCACTTGAAGAAGAAACTCTTCCGCTTCGACTATTGTAAAGGTACGACCATGGTTGAGCATCATGATAGTTTCAATAAAATTATCACTGATTTGTTGAATCTCGATGTTGAAATCTCTGATGAAGATAAAGCCTTCTATTGTTAAATTCCTTACCCGAGTCTTACGAATATTTGACAACTACCTTGTTGCATGGTAAATCTGAGATAAAATTTAACGATGTTTGTAATTCTTTGATGAATAACGAGGTACGAAAGAGGGACAAACAAGTCCAGCGAGATTCTAGCTCGGATGCTCTTACTGTTAGAGGCAGGACTTCCTCTCGGAAAAATGATGGTAGAGGGAAGTCTCGTTTGAAGTCAAGGAAAAAATTTGACCGCAAAAGGATTGATAAAGATGAATGTGCCTACTGCCACCAAAAGGGACATTGGAAGAAGGACTGCCCGAACATGAAGAAGAAGGAGTCCAAGACAAATATGGCTCAGAAAGATGAAAGTGATACAGACGAGGCTTTGACCGTGTCATTTTCGGTCAGTAACCTTGATGAGTGGATCCTTGATTCGGGGTGTACCTATCACATGTGCCCCAACAAGAAAATATTTTCGGATTTCAAGAAGATCGATGGTGGTGTCATCTACATGGGCAACGACAACACTTATAAAACCGAGGGCATTGGCTCGGTTCAGTTAAAGATGTTTGATGGAGCAATCAGAAAACTTGGAGATGTTCTGGATTGAAAAGGAACCTCATCTCGCTTGGAGTCTTGGAATTAAAAGGCTATCGGATCACCATGGATGATGGAACCCTCAAAGTCGCTAAAGGCGCATTGGTGACGATCAAAGGGACCCGAAAAGGATATCTATACTTCCTTAAGGGTAGCACAATTGTCGGACATGCAGCTACGACATGTTCCAAGGAATCTGATGCTTCAAAACTTGGGCACATGCGACTTGGGCATACCGGTGAGAAGCCTCTTCAAACTTTAATAAAACAAGACGTGCTTAAAGGGGCTAAAACCGGTAAAATCAGCTTTTGTGAACATTGTATTTTTGGCAAGCAAAGAAGGGTGAATTTCGGCATATCTATACACCGAACGAAGTGCATCCTTGATTATGTTCACACGGATGTTTGGGGTCCGACGAAGAATGCGTCGCTTGGAGGAAAAATGTGGTTTGTCACCTTTATTGATGATTACTCGAGACGAGTTTGGATGTACCCGATGAGCCATAAGAATGAAGTCATGGATATCTTCCTTGAGTGGAAGAAGATGGTGGAAAATTAGACTGGACGAAAAATCAAGAAGTTACGATCGGACAATGGTGGAGAATACAAGTTTGATCATTTTCTTGAAGTATGTCGAGAAGAAGAAATTGTTCGTCACTTCACCGTTCCAGGAAATCTACAACAAAATGGGGTCGCCGAAAGGATGAACCAGACTTTGGTTGAAAAGGCTCGGTGCATGTTGTCTCAGGCAGGCTTGAGCAAAGCATTTTGGGCAGAAGCAATCAACTATGCAGTTCACCTTGTGAATCGGTTACCGACTGTTGCAAACGGGAAAAAACACCACTTGAAAAATGGTCAGGTAAACATGTTAATGATTATGATCAATTGCATATTTTTTGTTGCCCTGCTTATTACCATGTTTCTGAATCTAAACTTGACCCTCGAGCAAAGAAAGCCATTTTCATGGGCTTTAGTTCAGGAGTTAAAGCATACATGTTATGGTGTTCGGAGTCAAAGAAGATCGTCAAGAGTTGAGACGTGACATTTGACTAATCGGTAATGCTTTTGAAAAAGACCGATGAACCTCCTAAGCAGGCTAAGAAGGTCACTGTTGCTCCTGAGCCGGTTATTCCTGTAGGGGAATCTTGTCAAAATAAACTGGTTGATGATGAGAAAAACTCCGATCAGGTGGAGGACATCATGCAGGTGGAGGAATGTCTCGAGGAAGAGACTCGAGAACCTGAGGTAACTGAATCTATTGCAAAGAATAGACCTCGGAGGGAAATTAAACGGCCAGCTCGATTTGATGATATGGTTGCATTTGCACTCCCTGTGATCGAGGGAATTCCGAATATCTACAAAGATGCTATTCAAGATTCAGAAAGCTCGAAATGGAATGAGGCCATGGACGAAAAAATGAAGTCTTTGAAAAAGAATCAGACTTGAGAATTGGTGCAACTTCCTAAGGGAAAGAGAGCTATCGGATGCAAATGGGTGTATGCAAAGAAAGATGACACTCAGAAAATTCGATACAAAGCTCGATTGGTGGCCAAAGGATATGCTCAAAAGGAGGGTATAGACTACAACGAGATCTTTTCTCCTGTTGTGAAACATTCTTCTATTCGAGTGTTGTTGGCGTTGGTAGCTCAATTTGATCTTGAGCTTTTCCAACTTGATGTCAAGACAGCTTTCTTGCATGAAGATTTGAATGAAAAAATTTATATGACACAACCTGATGGATTTCGTGTTCTTGGAAAGGAAAATTGGGCTTGCAAACTGCAGAAATCCTTATACGGCCTTAAGCAGTCTCCTCGACAATGGTATACTCGTTTTGATCAGTTCATGGTGGAACACAGGTACACTCGTAGCCAATTTGATCATTGTGTGTACTTTCGAAAACTTAATGATGGCTCCTACATTTATTTGCTCTTGTATGTGGATGATATGTTAATTGCATCCAAGAGCAAGGTGGAGATAGATAAATTGAAGGCCAAACTCAGAAAGGAGTTCGAAATGAAGGGCTTAGGCGATGCTCGACGAATACTTGGAATGGAGATCAAGAGGGATCGTACTAATGGTACCGTTTGGTTGTCACAATCTCAATACTTGAAGAAGATTTTGGAGAAATTTGATAAGCATGGTTCGACCAAACCTGTAAGTACTCCGCTCGTCCCTCATTTCAAGTTAAGTGCTTCTTTATGCCCGACTTCTGATGAAGAACGAAGATACATGAAAAATGTTCCCTATTCAAATGTTGTTGGATCATTGATGTATGTTATGGTATGCACTCGGCCTGACCTTTCGCATGCTGTTGGTATGGTTAGCCGATACATGCACAATCCGGGAAAGGGACATTGGCAAGCTGTGAAGTGGATGCTTCGATATCTTCGTGGCACTGTTGATCTTGGTTTAAAATTTCAAAGAAAGAATGATCTAGAGTTTGATAAATTAGTTGTTGATTATGTGGATTCGGACTATGATGGTGATCTTGACAAAAGGAGATCTACTACTGGATATGTGTTCACTATGGCTGGTGGACCCGTTTGTTGGCATTCGACGCTTCAATCCATAGTTGCATTGTCCATTATTGAAGCTGAATATATGGCAGTCACTGAAGCTTTTAAGGAAGCTATTTGGATGAATGGTTTGGTGAATGATTTGAGAATTGCTCAAAAGCACGTTGAGGTGTTTTGTGATTGCCAGAGTGTTATTTGTTTATCAAAAAATCAAGTTCATCATGTTCGAACCAAGCATATTGATGTTCGAAACATCGCTAAGTTGGTGGTTACAATGAACCTGTCTTTGCTTAGCCTGCACACTTAAAAAATGGACGATACATGCTAGTCGCTAGGTGAATCACCCCTTGTATGCTAATAAAGAATACAACGCACTTAGCTAAGGGAATAATCCCATCTTGTATTGCTTGTTAGAACATGAAAATTAAACTTGGCTTATAACATTGACCCTCACATGCTACCTTAGCTTCGTGCAAGTAGATCCCGCTATGCCTCGAGTAGATCATTATATACTCTTCGTAGTGCACTGCTTCACTTGTTTACACTACTTGCCTTATGGATTATGTCGTCCGATATGTCCCCGTACGGTTTCACTCCTTGCACTATCCCTTAGACCCGTGCTAACGTAAATGCTTATGTTCTAAGGTAGACTATACAATATGCTTCCTTATGCTTAAGTTTCCAACAAATACATGCTTGCCTGTTTACATTGTAACTTATACTCATTTGCCTCGTTTCAATACTTGTCACATAATTTTATGCCACAATCAAGTAATACTATCTTGCCTTGCATTCATCCAATTCACCGGAAGACTATCTAATAGTCGTTCCGTGCAAGTATGAACCTGAAAGTGTTCTGGGCCATTAGGTCGCCAAGACATCTCCGAACTAGGGGATTGCATCATGTCAAGTTTACCTCTGAACGAGAATCATGTCAAGTAAAGCAAGAATCACAGCTCGTGGAGCATACTCGTTCTGAACAAGAATCAAGAATTAAGATGCCATGTCATGAATCCCGTGAATTGGAGACCCAAGACTTGCATGTCGCGGACAACTTGTGCACAAGGTATTCATGTTCAGATTCCTGCGGACGGTCGCTGGGGCACCGGGGCCGATCCGATCCGGACGGAACTTTACGATAGTCGCATGGTAGTAGGCGACATGGATTGAAATGCCCCCTTGGCCTTGTGTTGTACCCCATACCGTCCCGGGCGAAGGTGGCTTGTAGTGACTCATACCTCATGCATCTAATATCGCCACGAGACTATAACCCGTCCTTTATGCCAGCGACTCATGTTCATATAGATAAGTCATCATCGCTTAACGACAATCCACATGCGAGTCATTGCATCGCATCCAGTAATCTGAAACACTTGAACGATTATGAGTATAAGACATCTGTATATATTGGACACCTGTTTGAGAAATCTGTGTAACTCATGCACCTGAAATCAGAAACCGCCTGTGACACTTGTGTTTGCATATACATAATAAAAGCTCATTCATGGGTTATGTGCATACGCTCTTTCTCGTTGACCCGTTGGGATATTCCATACAATGAGTCTAAATAATTTTAAAAGTGCATGTGAATGATATGATTGCTTGTACTAGATAGTTATGCGATGACCCTAGTTCCGACTTATGTTAGACTTTGTGGGAATAGACTCGTGCTATAATTGACAAGTTATGTACGAATCCGAATATCTATATGTGATTACCAAGCTGGTTAGTATGTGAGATAGAATATCGTTCAGACGGTTAGCTATGCACACAGCCATTCGGCTAAGTTGTGTTGAGTATCGCGTGCCAAGACCTTTTGGTGCGAGCTAGTTTGCAAGTGATATTTGGTATATCATTCGGATAAGGATAAGTCAGACTTATAATGGCAACCGATAGAAACTTTATCAGTTTATCGCTAAGGCGAATATAGAGGATCGTGCTCAGATTTTGAGAAATAGCTCTGATGTTATTTCGTGTCGGAAAGATTCAAATCAAATATGGTTTATTTGGATCATTATCAACAGAAATATATACGAGACTAAGATTTATCAGGCGACACTTAGGCATCTCGCAGGAGTTCTAAGGAACGATTTGGTGAATATGCTAGCGAGTGATGCGAACACGATTGAGGATTTTAATTGGGTGACTATATTCCTGAGTAGTATATGGACCATTTTGGAAAATATTCAAGCGAATTCAGAGATCTCGTGCGATAGTTGGTTTGAACGATTAAGAAGATGTTGAACAAATGATAAGGCTTATATCGAATTGGGATTCAAGGTAATGAAATCGTTATCTTGGTCAAGGAAACTTGGAGGAAACTTGATGGATCGTACGAACGATTTTGAATTGAATCAAACGGATTGAACTTGAGTAGGATATCGCTCGATAAAAGTTAGCCTGAGAATGGATATTGTGGTTTCGAATTAATAGGCTTGGCATGGTATCGATAATTGGAAGATAGCACAGATTAATACAAGTAAAGGAATATTGTGGTTCGATGAAAGAGGTAAACGACAACAGATTCGATCTGGAGTTTGGAAGAACAATCTTGAATCTAGTTCGAAAGATAAACTTCGACAATCAGTCCCGGCCAATAACGATTATCCTGCGGGAGCGCTGACGTGGTGATTTCACGTTCGGCGGGGATGATCGAAATCATGGAAACATGTTCAGTGATTATTCAAACAAATTCGATGAATGAAACGTAACAAAGTGGATAGACTTTGTCTTGAGTATTGAACCTAGCTGCTTTAGGAGTGTTAGAAGTAGACTATGGATTTATCAAATGGTAATATTGAAGTTGGACAATTTGGCTAGACGAATTATGATCACAACATAACGGACATAACTTGAAGGATTATATATATCTTGGATGGAATGAAGTATAATGATAAGGTGCCTCGATCGTTTCGATGATAACCATAACATTAGACGTTCTTGTCTTGTGCGAGCGTAACTCCATGCTCGTACATGCGTCATGCCCGGATTAGGACGATTATCCAGAGGGAGTATTGGCGTGGTGATCTCACGTCCAGCGAGGATAAACAAACTTGTGGAAGACCAGAGCGTGACAATCAAAGGATCGTCTTGACTTGTGGTTCGACACAATAAGACGAGTTTGGGAATACAAGTGAATCAGAAGTATTTCAATGATGAATTAGTCTAAAACCTGGAGTAAGACACGTTTGATGGTTTCGTGAACGAATATGTGAATCTGGTTGGACGACTTAGAGTTATGATTAAGATCGAAGATTTAGAATTTAATCATGGCTTGGTGGTCTAGACTTATATTGAATATATGGGTTCTATTAAACGTGTTTGAGGAAATAGACTATGCGAATTGCTAGGCTTGACATGCATCATGGATATATCATGGATTTGACTGAACGAACTCGGACCCTGTGCAACGAACGTGTTAATGCGAGTAGGATGATCTGTGCTCGATGTTTAAAAATCTAAGTGAAACGAGCTTGGGTAGAATATTCCGTGCAAATGAACAATGGTTTGACCTCAGGAATTGGGGGCGATCATCGTGAAACAAATTTGCACGGTGAATCGTGTGCTTGAACTTGTACCTATGACCTTGTGAGCTGACCTAGTAATTAGGTATACGACCCTGTGCCGAGTGAATGACTTGTGTAACCGAATTTAGAGTATTGCTTGAGCAAGCCAAAGAACTAGGGCAGCAAGACTTAGAATTAGACTTGGAACGGTAAGATTGTGCTATGTTTGACAAGAATGGAATGGACGCTAGTCGGTAGATCGGATAGATCGTGCTTGACGGTAGTGCAATATTTGGTTTGAGTGGGATTGAAAATGACTTGGATTTTATTGATGTAAACTCCCTCACCCAAAATTAGGCCTACTTGGCTTAGATAGTGAGACTAGGGCTAGTTTGAATCCAATAAGAATTAGAATATTTTATTTTATTAATTTTACAATATTTATATCACTTAGCGTACCTTACCGTTGCTTCGATAATTGGAGCACTACACTAGCCACTGCCTTCATACAAATTTCACACTCTTGCCCTAGACATGACTGTCTTCTATTCTGACCTCGGTGTAACTTATAATTATACTCTCTTGTGCTACATTTTAGTCGCACATTATTCGTCGCAGACGTTCATATTTAATTCTAAATCAATTTTAACTTTGTATCCTTGTGCGTTCCAATCGAAATTGGAGACACAATCTTGACCCGTTTCGTACAACCCAATTTATGATAACATTCTACTCTGAGCCCCCTACGTCCATAACGCTTGTGTCCCACCAAATTTTATTCCCATGTACTTCTAATTAATTCCAGAACACCTTGCGCATTAATTTTAATTAATTTAACCCAATTTTTATCTTTGTGCAATTTTTCAATTGTTGGGCATTTTTATGCAAAAATGCATTGAGGTGTCCACACCATTGGACAATACATGAAGAAACCCATTTTTTCCTTCACATGAATTTTTTTCATAATTTTCGGAATGTGCAACGCACAACATCGCTCCCCATTTAATTCTAGTCTTGCATTTAAATAATGCAAATTATAGCCCTCCAAACATCCCCATGTAAGGCCAAGCCCATCCCAAGAAGATGTTGACCAAGCCCACCTACCTAGGTCAAACCCAAACCCAAGGTCCATATGTATATAAATAAATTTTCCTTCCCTTTTTTTTTATTTTTTTCTTCTAAATCGCCCAACCCTATTCCACAGCAGACTCCTATTCATCCCCTTCCCTCTTCCTGTGCATCCCCTAACTCGTCGGAGCTCCGCCGACCGTTGCCCCTCGACTCGCCGGAGACCCAGTCCCTCGGGCCAGACGACCTCCACCTGCACGCCGCACCACCTCCCTCTCCCCTCGACTCGCCTGAAGCTGAACACCCTCCGCCGAGCCCCTCACCTCGACATCCTCCATCGCCGAAAATCGACCTGAACCAGCACCTCCGTTCTCCTCCGGTCCCCGTTCACCCGACCAGACCTCGTCGAGCCTCGACGCTGTTCTCCTCCATCCTCTTCCATCTTCTTCCCTGTCAATCGAACTCGCCGGAGCCACCTCTTCCCCGCTGAACCCGGCCATCTCGATCCACCGCACCTCCCTCTGTAACACACCTCGACGACTTAATCTCCTCCCCGAGCGCCTGAGACCGTCGACCACCCCATCCCGCTGAACTCACCGGACTTCTCCCCCTCGATCTCCTTCTCCTCCGCCTGACCTCGACCCAGCTCCGCCCTGACCTCCTCCTCGACCACAGCTCCGCCTCCTCCCTGTTCTCATCTCCCTCGACCTCCCTGCACCCTGAACCACCCATAACACCACCACCTCTCCCTGAGCTCCTCCACACCCAGTTGACCAAGCAGCCACCCGAGTCTCCTCCTCCCTGCTCCCTGTCCTCCTCCTCCTCCTTGCCGGACTTCCCCCCTCTAGCCGGAACAGTAGCACCATCAACACCTTCATCATCCCCAATCATTATCATCAACATTATCATCATCACCACCATTACCATATCATCATCATCATCATCATTACCTTAACCTTCATCATCATCATAATTATCATTCTAATCATCCACATCACCATCCACACATCACCATCATCCACATCATCATCCCCCTTCGTCACCATTATCATCCTAATAACTATCTGTCACACCCAGTCCCAAAATACATAGGACCAGGAATACGTCACACGCCAGCTACGCATTCGACCAGACTCTGGTCTGAACCGAATACGTATAAGCTGTATAATAAAGGGGACTATCTAAAAATCCCGTAAATGTAAACATCTCTGTCTCAATCCACAATGAACAAAAATATATAAGATAGAGCTGCATGTGCTAAAGTCGGCCGCCCAATAACACACCAACTCGAATAGGCTCGAAAAGAAATATGAGTCTATAAAAACTAGGCTACAACAGCAGATGAATAATCAATATAAAATAACCATAATGCCGGTAGAAATGATGTGAGTACCTGGTACAATGGCCGTAAGACATGCAACTCCATCATCAACTCCAAATGCTCTGTAATCGTCTATGCTGCAAAATTGGCAGGAGACCAGGTCCTCAGAGGGACGTAACAAGGTACAAAAATACAGCATGCCAAGTATAACAGAAAGTACAAGTGCAACGACGGGATAATCTAGCATAACCAACTAAGTGTGACACAGTTTAAAGATAATGTTCGACGCATGGGCTATCCAAAATAAAATCGTAGCTCCGAACACAGAGACACACGGGACGTACCGTAGCTCCGAGCACAGAGTCACACGGGTGATACTACTACTCCGGATACAGAAATACTACATCAACTGGACATACATATATAAAGCGCGTGCAGAGGAGCCCAAACGTCTAGTAACTGTTTTCCCCTTCCCAAGCGGTCAACGATTGTGCGCTGAACCTGAACCTCTATCTAGCAATCTCTTCGCACAGAAGTAACTATCAACAAACGCGACCCAAAGGTCGTCCCAGTCTCCAATCATGATGTCAGTATCAGGATACAAAAAATCTGGCACGATAACAGTGTATGAATGTGTCCTGGGGTGACGATATACTCAGGTACGTACATCGAGGTGTTACGAACATCTAGCAATCGTTACAAGACGTTACGATGAATGTCTGCACCCGGTTGTGATCCGGACGTGAAGTATCAATCGTAATCAAACACGCGCACAATGTATATAATGAACAATAAATATCTGTAACTGAAATACAGGGTGGCAAGGTACACTTGCCTGCGTCAGGTTGCTGAAGATGGGGATCCGGTACGACGTCCAAGTCCGCAGGTCCCGTAGTACCTAGAGACGAGTTAAAAGCTCAATCAATAAACTATCACGTGGCAAACAGGGATGTGACACACGTCTAAACATATGCTCAGACTCAGCTACAACTCATAGGGACACGACGCTAGAGGGTTGACTAAGGTTGACTAATGGTACGTTACATCAAATCAAATTAATCATCTGTGCGATATCATCAAACCCAACCTCAATCTTACTGTATTTATCATAATATTCAGTTAATCAATCCCTGATTAAATCCTCAGACATATACAATCTTTCCCATTTCTCCATAAAACTGCTACGTAATTATGTTCATCATTTTTCATCAACGTCAATTCACAACCAATTAAACTGCTTATCATCAATAACAATATGCATGAATTAATTGAAATACCCTAACATCTCAAACCTAGCATTTATAAACCCTAATTACTAACCATGCATTTTATCCTCATTGCATATATTACAATGAACTAATCCCTTAAATCTCAATGCAAATATGTAACCCTAACCAAAGATCCATTTTATTCTCAAGCCTCAACGTATACATTCTATAACATAATTTCCTTAATATCAATAAATTCATAAACCTTCATATGTATGTTATAACCTGCATTCAACAAAAAGTCAAGTATATCCATAACCCTAACTTAATTAAACTTCACACACAAACCATAACAACTCAAACCACAAAACCTTACATAGGTAGAGGAGGGAGGGGTTCACCTTGGCGACGAGGTGACCGTCTCTGGCCGGAGGGGAGTCGGCCGGATGGCGGCAGCGGGCTCGGGTGGGGTGGTGACGTTGATGGAGGAAGTGGAGAAACGGAGATTGGAGATGTCATCGATTGGAAGCGGCCGGATGGATGGACAGCAGCAAGATGGAGCTGCTGTGGTTGAGGTGGCAGACTGGAGATGGTGGTGGTGTCGTTGGGGAGCAGCTGGAGTCTAGGGGCTTGGCAATGGTGGTCGGGAAGGTTGTTGGCCGGAGCAGTATGGTCAGGGGAGAGCTGGAGGCGGTGGTGATGGAGGAAGTGGCGGAGCTCGTGGCAGTCGAGGGGGGGAGCCGGAGTGTGGAGCAGTTCGGCAGCGGCTAGGGGCCAGTAGGGTTGGCCGGGGTTAAGGCCGGAGGTGATGATGGCGTTGGGGTGAAGCTCGCCGGAGAATGGAGCTCGGGCTCGGCAATGGTCGATGGTGGTGGTAGGAATAACAGCAGGAGGTGGGGTGATCAGCTGGCCCGCTGGAGTTGACTCGTGGCAGGGCCGGGGATTCAGCGAGTGGAGGAGCGGTGACTAGCCGGAGTTTCAGGGCCAGTTGGCCGGAGTAGGCGGGGCCGGCCGGGTTCCTTTTTGTTGGTGAAATGAAGAAGAAGAAGAAGAAGAAGAAGGGGAGAAGAAGAAGAAGAAGAGAAAGGGAGAATTCGGTTGTATGTACAAGAGGGAGGAGAGAGAGAGGGGGTGGGGTTCTCTAGGGTTTGGGGATTAGGGCCTGCATGGGGTAGAGTGTGGTGATGGAGACATTATATAGGGAGGGGTGTGATGGTTGGATGGTGAGGATGAGCCCAATTCAAATGGGTGGTGAGGATTTCACATGGAGAAATTTTCTTCACCAAAGAAAAGGGAGGGGGAAGCTTGACCGGTCAAAGAAGTGGATAGCTTTTTCATTTGGTCTTGACCAATGAGGTTATGACACATGTTACAACATTTACAATTTAGTCCCTTAAGTTTGGGTATTTGCACAAACACATAAAATAATGGAAAAATTGTAGGAGAATTGGTGTTTGGTGTTTTGTAGGATGAGGGGGTGTTGTGTGTTTTGCATGGGCCTAATTAAATGTGCATTGGAATTAAATTAGGATTAAAATGAGATTAGTCAAAGTTGGTATCCTCAATTTAATTAGAATAAATTGTTATGTGCTCTTAAATTAAATGGTGGCACATGAGATCTCAATTGGGAGTGGCACAAAGGTCATGAATGGTGTAGGCTTGGTGTCAGTCTTGGACCCTTTTATTGGTCCGGCTCAACGGGTTGAGTTGGTGTCTCAAATTTGATGGCAACGACACAAGTGTGCGACACATGATTAAATATGGATTTCGGTTAAGGAAAGTTGTGCAATTAAATTAGAGCACAAGGAATTATGATTTTGAGTGACGGGAAAGTCCAGCGCCTAAATTGGCGTGTCAAGTCAAGAGTGCAACAATTTGGATTTTATGGGCTGATGTTGGGCTCTAAATATTGTAACAACGGTAGGGTGCACCAAGGGTTTAATTAAAAATCAGACATCTGTAACCTTACTCTAAACCTCAATAATCTGCTGCTAAACCAAAATTTTCTAACCCATACCAGACTATCTATAGAAATAATTGAGGGAGTTTACACTATCATCACCCTATCATCATTATCACCATCACGTAATCATCATCATAATCATCACCACTATCACCCTAATCATTAACCTAATCGCCACCCTAACCATAATTATCATCATCATCATCACCCTCGTAATCATCACTATCATCGTCGTCATTATGGACCCGTCACCCTTGTCGAAGACAACCTGTAGCAGTCACCCCCGATTCCCGTGCCTATGCACGCTGACCCGAGGATATTGGATTGTTCTACGCGACTTCCGGAGCAGGTTATTGGGACTTTGCAGCTTTCGTGCCAGGCAAGTATACCTTGCCAAATTGTTTACAGTACTTTGCATGCTATTTATATTTCTGTATATTCATTGGATGTGTAGTTTCGTTCAGTCATTACTATATATTAGATATGTTGACACACACTTGACACCTAGTATCATGAGAGGACAACCATTAGGCATATGGGCTTTAACCACTATGGTAAACCATAATATCTAGCTCGCACTACGGTAGTGTGTCGTGCTAGTTGCTAACCCCGCGGTATGTTGATTTCTGGAGTCTCGCTGGTCGCTACCCCTGCGGTATATCGATTTCTGATGTTCTGGACGGGTGTATGAGTTGTGAGATTTAGATTGAGTAGCCTACCCTTGCCCATACGTCGAAATTTTTTTCTCATTTGCATTCATATAGATTGTCTTGCACAGCGTACTTATATATTTTCAAACATTATGCATGTTTACTGTATTCAATTGGCATGCTTCTATAACCCTCTGAGGACCTGGTCCCTTGCCAGGTATAGACGACCAGTAGCACCTGCAGGAGTACGGGCCAGGACCTGACACCTTACTTTCTGCCGAGGAGACCTTACCCACCGAGTATCATTGATTTTCTCTAGTGATGGATCCTTTAGCTGACACTTTTATGTCACCACCTTATTATATATTGGAGATTTTACTCTTCTCTCTCTCATTTTAGTTTTGATATAGTCATTGATAGTGGATTTGTCTCTACCCGACTATCATTGTTGGATTATTCAGACTCTTTATTCTAGTTTAGTTATTTTCTTTCTGTGACTTGTTGTGTGGATGAGATTAGTATTTCTGTGACTTGTGATAAAATATATACCACATATGAGTATTATTCATATTACAGCGTACGTGTGTATTATGGTATCCATATATTGGAGTTGCCATATACATACGGCTAGCATGCTTACGTGTTCCTAGTCCTACGTATTTTGGGACTGGGGCGTGACATATTTTTATGGTGGCCCATGTAGGTCGAGAGCATATTGTCTCGGTTACATTACTGTACCGAGCAAGCCTGCACTAGGATTAGAGTATAGGATCTCATCAACAATTGACTATGATTCACTTTCTTTCCAATCCATTCTAAACCGAATAATTGTATTCTGCTTGATTCATGTACTTTCTAATAGTTCCTTGAGTTTAGCCTTTCCCTAGAACATAGGAACCCTTGCTGTTAGAATAATAATTAGGGTAATAATTCTACCAAGAATACAACTAGAGTATTGATTAAGTTTAGAATATCTAAGTGAACCCTAGCATTCCTTATCTATAGATTGGTTTACCATTACCCCTTGATGTATTTATGAAGATTTGAGAAGTAGTATAGACACTACTAGAGTTAATTAGAAATTTAACCATATCGTTTGATCCTAGTATTGAGGGACCACTAGAAATCCAAGGTTGAATATTAGGACCAAACCTAATTTTTATAGTGAGATAGTATTATAGAACTATACATTTAGATTCTTGTCATGATATTAGCAGATGTTTGATAATAAACGAAAGAAATAAAAATAGGTTTATCAAAACCCTTTCTTAGGTTTACAAACAAGAAGTACTATTAATCCTATACGAGGATATCAAGTACAAAATTTAAATCTGGGTAAATATTGCTATAGGAGTCTGATCTGCAGTCGATCACTTTGTCCCTTGAACCACACGATGACGAAGAAGTGCTGTAGAAGAAGAAGAAGCTTCAAAGATCGCAAGAGGGATTGGACGCTTGATGCCAAAGTCGTCAATCACTACTCTCTGTCTATACTCTAGGCTCTTTTCTTTCAATTTTCCGATCCTTGTCTCTCAAAGATCAAAATTCGATCCTTATCAAATCCGACCTCTGACCTCCATGGACGGAGGTCTCTATTTATAGGCGTAGAAACTGAACAGCGGAGAGAACCGCACCTTTTACGCGGCGGTTATCATAACTGCTGCCCACGTATAAATGATCTTCTGAATAAGCGTGTGACGCGTGTCCCATTAAGAGATAATGCGTATAACTGCTGCGAAGATCACGACATACAAGCCACGTAGGTAACTGCCCCTCGTGTAGAGATGATCGGCGTAGAAGCCGAATAACTGTCTCGTTGGCGTAAAAATCAAATAGCTGTTCTGATGGCATAAAAGCCAAGTAGGCGTAGAAGCCCAATAGGCATAGAAGCCCAATATCTGACATATAGGCGTAGAAGCCCGATAGCTGTCAGGTTGGCATAGAAGCCAAGTAGGCGTAGAAGCCTGATGCTGCATAGATGGGTAGCCGGCGTAAAGGTAGCCAGTTATTCCTCCTTGACTGAGGTCTTGAGCGTATTCTGGATCAGATAGCCTGTTCACATACCTTTGCAAATATAGCCTGAGTTGGCGTATTTCAAGGAGATAGCATACGGCGTACTCCTATAGCTGAAAATAGCCAGGTCGGCGTATTTCGAGGAGATAGCATACGGCGTACTCCTATAGCTGAAAATAGCCTGATGGCGTAGTGTGCAGGGACGGTGATGTTGACGTATTAGCCCTAATTATAGCTCTCCCAGTCATTGGAAATAGAGCAAAATCTCGTACATTAAATGCAGAGATCTGCCCCCATCTCGTGTATTAATTGCAGAGACGTGCCTCGGGCTCTGTATGAAGATCAGCTTTTGACGTGGCGGTCAGCTTTGTCTTATCTTGAGCGTAAAAGCTCATATCTGCCTATGTAAAACTAGGCAGCGTATTCCTTGACGGTGTAAACGAAGACTTAAATCAAGGCTTTGTCACTAAACGACAGCCTGGAGCTCTGTGCCGAATCATCATTACAACCGTCGTCTTGATAGTCGTGCAGTACTCTTTGTCAGGAGTCAGGTTTATTGTACTGTCTGACAGGTTCATTCGAGGAATACGAAGCGTTCCTCGTACACTTCCATGTTGCATTAAAAGAGGATGGGTTTTGCGCCATAAAGACGGGGTAGTAACCTTTATACGCTGAAGCAGTCTGAAATACTGTATTACGCGGGTTGCTCATGAGCTATGTTTTACGCTGAATAGCGTTGAAGCTCTATTGTACGCCAATGGCTCTGAAGTCATGCTTTACGCTGCACAGCACTGAAACTTTGCTTTACGCGGGCTTCATGCTTATTGCGTATAATTCCGCAGCATATTTTTCATGCTTCTACAAGACCCCCTTCAAAGTTTTCAAATTTTTCGTAATTTGAAACACTTTGAATGAAAGCATGAAACGGTCAAATTTGACTCGTTCCACGAGGCTAATTTCTCGGCAAATATTTAGGAATTTGTTGGGATTCGGTATGATCTCCTCTGCCTATATAAAGGCGACTGAGTTAACCTGTTTCTCCCACACTTCCTTCACCACACAAAAATTGTTGCCGAGTTTCGTCATGCTGACTTGAGGAAGAAGAAGAAGATCATGTTCTTCCCGTTCATAAGGAGCCGTAAAAAGAGGCGTCTTCGAGCAAATGTCCTCTGCAACGATGGATCATGGAAGGATATCATAGCTTCCTTTGCTCGGGATGATCAACAATTTTATATGTCGATTCGTCTAGGAGAGAGGAAGGGTCTCATTCGACCACACAGCTTGCAAGCTGTATTTTCTCCCATCATGACGGTGGACGAGGGTCGGCAGTCTGGCCCTGTCTTCCAGTATTGAGTTGGGTCTGAATCCCAACTCAATCTGTCATGGCGTATGGAGGATGGATTTGAATAATTTATACAGGCCCAGTTCTGTATCCTTCTGCCATTAATCATTTTTTTGTTCATCGACCGCGGAAGCCGATTAAATGCTGTAGAAGACGAAAAAGATCTCTACCAATACGAGAACCTGACAGAAAAGATTCTTGGCGTGATCCTAAATGAAAATGAGAAACCCTTTGTAGAAAAAAGGATTTCCATCATATGTAATCATGAAGATGAAAAACCCTTTGTAGACTGGATTTCCATCATATGTAATCATGATTAATAAAATCGTCTTCTTTTACGCATCTGATGATTTGCCATATTTGTTGTGAGGAAGTCTGAATATGTGCAGCTTCAACACGTCTGAATAACTTTACGTCGAATCTGATTAAAAGAGTATATGATATCGTCCCGTCTTTTACGCGTAACTGAAGACACGTAGAAAACTCCTTAGCATTAAGTTGAAGATCCAAACTGTCATGCTGTTTTGGACGATGAGTCGCATAGAATTTCTGAACTGTCACTTCTCTGATACGAAGAATTTTCTGTTCAGACCATCTTTTTCAAGAGTGATTTCCTGAAAATCCCTTGAAATAGGGCGAGAAATGGCCGTCAAACAGGCCATACTTGAACGTTTGAGAAAGATTCCGGCTAGACTTTGGCTGAACTTCCAATGGCCTAAGGAGAAGAGTCATCTTCAATGCTGACTTCTGTGTATTTTAGGTACTTGGAATATTTTGTAGCCAAAAGGAGCACTTCTACGTAAATCCTTGCGGTTGGTCATCTGTAGCTGTTGAGCGTAGAATCGTAGATTTGTAGCTTCTGAGCGTAAAAAAGCTTCCGAGCGTGAAATCATAAATTTGTAGCCTCTGAGCGTAAAGTCGTAGGTTTGTAGCCTCTCGAGCGTAAAAGGTACCGAGCATAAAAGCATCCGGGCGTAAAATCATAGACTTATAGTCTCTGAGTGTGAAATCATAGATTTGTAGCCTCTGAGCGTAAAAACTTCTGAGCGTGAAATCATAGATTTGTAGCTTCTGAGCGTAAAGTCGTAGGTTTGTAGCCTCTCGAGCGTAAAAGCTACCGAGCATAAAAGCATCCGGGCGTAAAACCATAGACTTATAGTCTCTGAGTGTGAAATCATAGATTTGTAGCCTCTGAGCGTAAAAACTTCTGAGTGTGAAATCATAGATTTGTAGCTTCTGAGCATAAAGTCGTAGGTTTGTAGCCTCTCGAGCGTAAAAGCTACCGAGCATAAAAGCATTCGGGTGTAAAATCATAGACTTATAGTCTCTGAGCGTAAAATCATAGATTTGTAGCCTCTGAGCGTAAAAACTCCTGAGTGTAAAATCATAGATCTGCTCTGCGCGTAAATTCTGGATCCACTGACCGTCCGTCTTCTTCTTTTAAATGATAGGCTGATGTAGTTCCAAATCATAACCGAATATTAAATATCAGATTTGGTTAGGAATTTGAAGAGTTACCTGAACTCTATAAACACTCCAAGGTTTTGAGAGAAGAAACTCTTCATCTGTCTTTTGCAAAAATCCTTTGTTCTTTTGAGAGCTCTTCTTCGTTTCTTCCTTTGAGTACTCTGAGTTTTTAGCAATGGCACCGAAACCAACTTCCACCTCAAAGGGAAAGAAAGCTGCGTCTTCTTCACGCTCCTCTGCTCAAGCACGAGCAACTCCTATTGGGCTGAATGAACCTCGCTCTGAACGAAGTGCCCCACCGTTAAGCTGTGCACCAGGCGTCATAGGTAAAGCTTTTGGGACGAGAAAAACGAAGAAAACCCTTCGCACACGTTGTACGTGAACGCGCTAGGTCATCTTCTGTGCTGAGAGCCTCTTCGAGGAAGATGATGTACAGAGTTGTCTTATTATTTACGCCCAAATTCCTAATGTGTCAGCATAAAAATTCCATATTTTCGCAGTCTGGCGTAAAAGCTTTGACTGTCAAAATTTGGCGTATACTACAAACTTTGAGTGTTACGCTCTGGATGAAAATTCCGGCGTAATAACTCAAATTTTGACAGTCTGGCAAAAAAAACATAGACTGTTGGATTTTTGTGTATACTGCCAACCTTGAATTTTACGTCTTAGAAATAGGTTCCAGCGTAAAAGCTCAAGATTTTACAGTCTTGGCGTAAAAGCACAGATTGTTGATCTTTGGCGTAAGTTGCAAGACTGTACTGTCTAATATAGAAACTGACTTGTTCTTCTTGCATTTTGTAGTGGACTTGCAGATCCCTCTGTTGGCTGAGACGATGGGTTCTGTTGCTGGGATGCTAAACTCCAATTATCTGGAGGATTTGTCCCATGTGACATTCCCTATTTCTGGAGACAACTATCCTGAAGGAAGGAGAATCCTGATCTCGTCCCAGGGAGAACGCATGCTGTTGAGTATGATCAGCGGGGAGCCCCTGGCGTACATAGATGGGGACAAATATATAAAACCAGCTTTCCTGTTCGGGGATATGATTGATAAACAATCCCAAACGAAGTCCAAGAAGGAAAACTGGGTTTTTACTGCTGAGAGCATGGTCATGTACCTGCCCAGGATGCCGAGAGATTACCCTATCTCGGCATTCTTCCATGCCACGCGTCCCAAGAGGATGTCATGGACCCTGACCCCTGATCTTCACGGCCAACCGGGAAAGATATTTTATCAGAAAGGATCAGACCGAGGATTATTTGTGAGCCGTCCTTCAGGTCCTGTTATGCCTTTCAGGAGATTATTTACGGGCAGTGTCCCGAGTGAAGTCACTACACTATTCCAGCCGGTTCAAATATCGACTTTTTGCAATGACTTCATGGGGCGGGGAGGAGTATACCCCAAGGTTAATCCTCGGACCAGCGGATGGGTTAGCCCCGGAAATCTTCGATGGGCTCGTTTAACTGCCTGGGCCCTGAAGCATTTTCAGACGGCGCTGGAGAGCATTGGTCTGTTCGCGGCTGTGAATGCTACCAGTGTTGGGCTGCCTCTCAACCCCAACCTGTTTTTGGCTTTGATGGAGCGGTATATCTCGCTCACTGGGACTTTCGCCACTCCGCTAGGGGAGTTGGGATTGGCCCTTCACGAGATGGCAGAGATTTCAAGACTGCCAATGGGGGACATTCCTTACGAAGAGTATGTTCCCACAAACAAGGAGCTGAGGGATACAAACCCTCGGGTAGTGGCAGTGTACCAGGAGCTAATGTGCCATTATCTTGCCTGCACCACCTTCTACAATGAGCCCTCTGATTTGACTCATACCAACAAATGGGCATCCTATCTCTTCTTTCATCAGGCCAGAGATGCTAAGGCAGACAAAGTTGTGGATAGCAGAGATAAGCCCTTGAATCTTCTGAGCGTGCTTAATGCCCAAATAGTCGATGATCTTATTGAAGACGCTGGGGCTTCAGATCAAGTTCTCGATGAGGAGATCGAGGGTTATCCTGTAGGCACTAAAGCCTACAGTTATATGAGACACTGCCGCAAGCATCTGTCAAGGGAAGCTCAACTGGCTGGCTTCCTCTCTGTATGGCTACGCCGATTGGTAGTACCTGGCATTGCATCTGCAGATCGCATTCATCGCAACACCTTATGGCCTGCAGTGCGTTTGGTTTTTAGGGCAAGACTGGGCCTGCTCACTGCCATGGTATGTCGGATACAAGCTGGCCTGCCGATGGGCTTCTCGCTGATGAGACACGGCGTGAAAGCTTTCCCAGGGTAGAGTTACCTTTCCTATATCTGATGGGATGGTTAATTCTTCATAACCCCAGGGTGATGTCTCCCGGTTCCGCCAGTAGTTCAGGGAAATAACTTCTTGTTGAATTACAAGGATTCTTCTTGGAACGTGCTGACCGTCACAGATTGTCGGCGAGCATTAAATTTTGCTCATAGCTGGAAGCTCTTCTGTATCGTCTCCACTGTACATATCAATCAACAGGGGACGAAACTCAAGGATGAAGGTCATGGGAGGACCGTTCTTTCTCCCGAAGCTTTCTATTGGTTGGTCTGCATTAGACCTTCCCATTTGTTGTACAGAAGTGAAGACCATTGCTTCTTGGAGCCTTATCTGCCCAGTCGGTTCGCTAGGCAGTTTGGGTATGACCAATTGCATGTGGGAAATGCCATCACCAGCTTCAAGTCCAGAGGTGGACTTATTGATGAAGCGAGAGGATGGCGGTACTTCATGATGGGTTGTACTGGAGCAACCTTTACTGTGCCCGTGACTTCTCTCTCCATGGAGTTGCGCATCCTCCATTCATACGCACAATTTTATGTGGCCATCAATACTCTCCATCGCGATTTTGATATGCGTGGAAGTTTTAGGATGCCCTCTCATAAGTCCACTAGAAGAGAGGAGGTCTCGTCTGTTTCCTCGGATGAGAATGAAGACACCACCAAGGCAGACGAATTTTTGACGATAATACCGAGAGGTGTACTAGCTCCGACTGCAGAGCCTCTCGTTATCCCCAGTAAGCGAAGGGCTCCTACTCTGAAAGAGCCTTCCCCTCGCAAGAAAAAGAAGACTGTCAGTGGTCCTACAAGGACTTTCAGCCATGAGGCTCCTAGGAGTAAGCCTGTTGTTTTCCCGGCCGGGGATGATTCTTTGATCGAAGGTCCTTCAACTTTTAGAGAGGGAACCTCCCCAGTTCCGGCTGACAGTGCCGGAGATTCTTTGCTCGAGACTGCTGTCGCTACTACCGCTACTGGTAATGCAGTGAGGTCACCTTCGAGGCCGAGCAAATTAAGGATATCTTTATCCAGACCAATAATGGGTCCAGCCCCTTCTTCATCTGTAAGTATCTCCAGCGAGATTCCACCTGATGAACCTCGATTGGATCTGGGTGAAGACTTGGATGACTACCCTCAGTCGTCATTTGGTGCACCCTCCTCTCCAGGTATGACAGCTTGCTTAGCATCATTAAGAAATGATTTAGCTGTACTGGCTGCGGACGTGACATATATACCATCAGCCATGGGTAAATGTTGTCCTTACGCCTCTTTTAGAAAAATTAACATCAAGTTGATATTAACTTTCTCTTGTCTTCTTTTCAGGGGAAGACACCTTAGAGGAAGGCAGAGTCGACGCGACATTTGGCTTTGTTGCGTATACTGTCGACGAAACGACGGCGCTCGATTTTGAAGGGGCATACTTTGAAGATGTTGCTCCTTCGTCTGCAGCATTTTCGGGTGTAGCCTCGCCCAATACAGTCCCGATATCTTCAGAGGAGGACAAGCCTATCATAGCGGCTACACTTCCTTCGTTGAGTACATCAGTAACTTCAACCATTGCTGGTGTTAGTTCTTTTGTATCGCCATCTATAGAGGCAACGGCCGTGGCAACATCCTCTGCCAACGTTCCATAAAAGGGGTTTACTGATATCGCGGCCACTCCCAGCGTCCATTCACATTTTAATATGCTAGTTGAACAATATACTAGCATATTCTATTTCACTTTAAAATCGTTGATATCCATGGTGTTGGAGAAGAATCTGGACTTTGATGCTCTGAAGATGTTCTCCAATCTCACCATTGCACAGATTAGAAATTTCGATGTCGATAGACGAGCTGATGCTTTGGAGCAAATAGTTAATGGTTTGGAGCAACCTATTAACAATTATTTGCAATTGTCTCGAGACAATGTCGATGATATGATTCGAGCTGAGTACGACTCCTTGACTGCAAAACTTGCTGGGGAGATGGAAACTCTGAGCAAATCCATCGAGGCACAACAGCAAGAGATGAATGAAGAGCATGCCGTATTGGGGTATGTCATTCCCCAGCTGACTAAGTGCGAGGCCGAATATGAGGAAGAGGCAGCGAGGGTCCGCCAATTGGAAGATGAACTCGCTCGGGCAAAGAAGAGGGCTCTCGCTTTATCGGCAGCTCGAGATGCATTAAAGGACCGAAAGGAAGCGGCTCAGCAGAACCTGGCACATGTGGGTGCCATCCACGTAGGTTTTGTACATCCTCGGTCTGAATTATCCCTCCTGAGCGATGAGGAGGCACGAATGGAGCGGGCTTGCGCTAACATTTTAGACTCCAGGAATGAGAGGATGGCCGCTCTGGCTCAACATATTCGCGATTTGGGTGCTCCTCCTCAATGATGTACTTTTTGCTTCTCCTGTAATTTCTCGGAGATAATAAAGACATATCTTCTGACTTTGTGGACCCATCACTTAGAACATAAATGATAGGCTAGGGTGAAATTAATATCAGAGGTATCATTAACATGACATATTTTTTTTAAGGTTTTGCTGAGTGTAAATCTATTCATAAGTGATATGAACCGGATGGAATATGATCCAACTAAATTTGTATACTAAACACTATCAGAGGTAATATGAACATGATAGGTTTACAAATTAGTTAAGCATATCCATTAAGAGGTCATACGACTCTGATAGAATACGATCCAACTAACCTTTGTGCATGATATCGTCAGAATAAGATCTTCATCATATTCCGTTAGGCAAATGAGATCAAGTAATGTACTTCTTCAAGAATTTGCAGTTGGTAGGGGCCATTGCCAAATTTCCATTATGCTTGGCTAATTTGTAAACGCCATTTGCAATCATATAAGGGCCCTGCTTTTCTTTATGATTGTTTGCGCGAATTTTGGATATCGTACTAGAGATATGGTCATAATACGATATCGTATTTGTTGAGGACATCCCACTGGGGAATTTTTTGTGGACCTATTATTTCTTGTGCACGAGAGTGCAAGTAATAAGTTTAGGACAAGCCCTGCCAGAGGTAATATGGACATGGCAGTTTTTGTGGACTTAACACTACTGGCGTACTTAGAATCAAGTACGAGTGTTAAGTTGAGATGACAACCGATATCAGAGGTAATATGGACATGATAATCGATAGCCAAAAACTCGGAAAGTTTGTTCAGAGCTAATATGAACATGACAAACTTTTGAGTTGATAGTCCATTAGAGATGGAGGTATATATCTGCTCAGAGGTAATATGGACATGGCAGGTTTTTTTGTGGACTTAACACCACTGGCGTACTTAGAGTTAAATACGGGTGTTAAGTTGAGATGATCACCGATATCAGAGGTAATATGGACATGATATTCGATAGTCGAAAATTCGGAAAGTTTGTTCAGAGGTAATATGAACATGACAAACTTTTGAGTTGTGACTCCATTAGGGATGGAGGTATATATATCTGCTCAGAGGTAATATGGACATGACAGTTTTTGTGGACTTAACACCACTGGCGTACTTAGAGTTAAATACAGGTGTTAAGTTGAGATGACAACCGATATCAGAGGTAATATGGACATGATAATCGATAGTCAACAATTCAGAAAGTTTATTCAGAGGTAATATGAACATGACAAACTTTTGTGTTGATACTTCATTAGGGATAGAGGTATATATCTGCTCAGAGGTTACTTGGACATGGCAGATTCAGCTGGAGAAACAAAGAAATATTTGGACAATAGTTCAGAGGTAATATGAACGTGAACTCTTGTCCGAAGAATTTATTGTGGAGTGATTTTCCTGAGTGGGGATAGACCTGAAGAATCCGCTGGGGAAACTTTAGGGACTCATCATCCGATATTTTCTTGAGAGAGCAAATTGTTACGTTAGAGTGAAATCAATTTGCAGTGATCGTTCCCTCGTTTATAAATGCAAAGTAACGACTTTGGCGTCGATCAACTCCTGGATTCTTCTTTTCAGTATATAGCACGCCCTTGTAGGGTGATGAATGTACCGATGGAAGAGACAATAATCTGGGTCATCGACTTTGCCAGCCCTCTCAGGGTATCTGATGTTGGGTAGCTGAAGTTTGGTTTCCTTCATCAATATATTGAAGATTTCAATGATGTCATCTTTATTGAAGGAGAAAGTGTTCTTCGGCCTTCGGGCTCCCGTTGCCTGAGTTTTACGGTCTTCCGGAAAGATGGTCATCGTTGCATCATCTTCGGACTCAGAGGGAATTCTACTCCCAGTTTCGGATGTTGTCCTATTTTGTCGAAGTAGACTACCCCCAGACATGTTGTGGTGTTTGTCCACAGAAGTTGATTTAGAAGGACCTGCCTCTGGTATTACAGGATCAGACTCTAGATGTTTGGAGTTTGCAAGAGATGCAATATACCCTAATCTAAAACGAGTTTGTTGACAATAAGGATTACCATGCAACGTTATTCGTCTGCCTTTTCCATAGTTGAGGCCTTGTTTCAACTTCAAATTGTAACCCATGTTTTGCATAATCCTCAAAGCATGAGGGCTATATCTATGGATTTGCATTTTTCCAGCATCGAATTCGTGAGAGTCTTCTTGTACAATCGGTCTGTTGCGCATGCGACCGAAGACTATTGGATGCTGATCGTCGCGAGTAGGTGAACAATAAAAATAGATCCTTCATGTGGCCCACATGTCATGACGATATTAGATCTTGACGCATCTTCCCACATGATCTCTCCACGCTTGGAAGTTAGGGGCGCCAAATCTTGATTTTGACCCCTGTCTTTGCGTTTCTGGATCAAGAGTTTACGCAAGTCAACAGAAGAAGAAGGCTTATTCTGCCTTTTTATATTAGTGGGAACGCGGATATTGGGAACCCTAACCCTCTCTCTGCCGTAGGAATACAGCAGTTCAGCCATGTGAGTAGCACATGATCCGTGAGGAGCGTATCTATCCACAAACTGGGTCTTCTTTACGCCAAGGGGCTTCTCCTAGCGTAATTTGAAATTTTGTTCAGTTTGGCGTAAAGCTGAGGAAGTCCTCAAACGGTCATCAGCGTTTTGCGTAATCTGAAGAGCGGGCAGACTCCTCTCTTGATGGCGTAAAATCCGAGAGGTCGGAAAATCCGCCACTTGTTTTCCCTTGCGAAGATTACAGGGACCCTCTGCCTCCTTTTGAGTGGGAGAGGTATTTTTACGCACGGAACGTATTTGAATTTTCTGACTTGGCGCTGAGGCCTTGTCAGAAACTACGTCTGCCCCGTCAGCGACGGGAGACGAGTTTTTACACGTAGAGCGCGTTGTATACTTCTGGATTGGCGCTGAGGCATTGCCAGAAGTTTTGTCTGACCCGCCAGCGACGGGAGACTGAGTTTTACGCGCAAAGTGCGGAGTGGACTTCTGGATTGGCGCTAAGGCATTGCTAGAAGCTTTGTCTGTCACATCACAGATGGGAGATGGATTTTTACGCACAGAGTGTATAGGTTGGGATGCCACAACCTTGTTGATCGGAGAGAGAGAGCCTGTAGGAAGGGTTGAGGATGTCCGGGGCATCCATACTTTACGCAACTTCCTGTTGTCTTGGACAGAGAGAGAACGAGAGCTACCCCCTGCGCGGAGCATGTTTTCGTAAGCAGATTGGTCGAATTGGACGACTAGAGTCTTCTTCGATGATCCGACTGATACAGCATCGTGTTGAGCAATAGCTTTCTCGTCGGATGAGAAAGTAGATCCCCAGCAGAGTCGACATCTTGTGTTTGATAATAAACGAAAGAAATAAAAATAGGTTTATACGAAACCCTTTCTTAGGTTTACAAACAAGAAGTACTATTAATCCTATACGAGGATATCAAGTACAAAATTTAAATCTGGATAAATATTGCTATGGGAGTCTGATCTGCAATCGATCACTTTGTCCCTTGGACCACACGATGACGAAGAAGTGCTGTAGAAGAAGAAGAAGCTTCAAAGATCGCAAGAGGGATTGGATGCTTGATGCCAAAGTCGTCAATCACTACTCTTTGTCTATACTCTAGGCTCTTTTCTCTTAATTTTTCGACCCTTGTCTCTCAAAGATCAAAATCCGATCCTTATCAAATCCGACCTCTGACCTCCATGGACGGAGGTCTCTTTTTATAGGCGTAGAAACTGAACAGCGGAGAGAACCGCACCTTTTACGCGGCAGTTATCATAACTGCTACCCACGTATAAATGATCTTCTGAATAAGCGTGTGTAAACTCCCTCGACCAGAATTTAGTAATTTAGGATTAGTTTTGATCAATTAGAATTATGACAATTTTTTTTTATTTTATTTATTATATATTCTATTGATTGTGCACCTGTTCATTACACAATTGATTAGGGCATCATACTAGCTGTTAACCCTAAACAAATTTCACATTCCTGCTCTAGACTTGCTAGACTACTTTTTCTGTATTTTATGCAACTTCCAGAAACCTCATCTGGTGCTTCGTTTTAGTCGCACAAATATCGTTACAGACGTACGTATTTATTACCTATTTTAATTTTTGCTTTTTACCCACCTCTGTACCCTAGTGATTTGAGGACCAGTAGACACCTGTGTTGCCCAACCAAAAATACGATAATATTTTACTCTAATTATACTTCAATTATCGTATTGACACCGTAGAGAAATTATGACCCTAATAGCCTCTAAATAATTAGTGAACACCGTGCGCAGTATTTATTAAATAATAAATACGATGACCGTATCACCTGCAGAATCAGACCCTGCCTCTGCCCAGACTCACCCCCACCCTGTCCAAAACATTTTCCCCAGCTATTTCCCTCATTTTTGTACAATTCAGAATTACGGGAAATCAGTATCTGAAATTTGGTAAATTACGAAATTACGCAAAAATACAAATTTAGGCTTTTACGCAATTATTGAAAAGTTAGGGGTTTATATGCAAAATTGCATGCTAGGTAGCCTAATCCTATTAGCTAGACCATAGGTGTGTGGAACCCACCCATAATTTCCAGAAAAATCCTGTAAAAATATCATAAAAATATCAAATTACCCATTTACCCTCAAACTTCCCAATATTTACAAAAATGCCATTCCCTCAACTCCTATAAAACCCGACCCCCCTCTCTTCAAACCATCACAGCGGCCACCTCCGACCACCACCTCCGGCCAAACCCTACCCGACCCTCCGCCCTGACCCCCTCTCCCCTCCGGCCAAGCCCCACCACCAGCGCCGCCCTGCTCCGCCGGCCACAGCCCCCGCAACCTCCCCCTTCCTTCACTGTCCACAGCACCACCACCACTCACATTCACCCCCAGCGCCGCCTTCGGCCATCGCCGACCACCGCCACCATCCCAAACGCTTCGCCCCGACCTCCCCTACCTACCACCACCACCTCACCTCCCCACGACATCCCCTCCGGCCGCCCTATCCCCCGCAGCAGCCACCACCCCCTAACCCTAGCTACTGCCACCCTCACCCCCGACGCCTCTAGCCGCCACCACAGCCACCGTAGACCCCCGCCACCACCACCAACCTCACCGCCACTCCTCCCTCCGCCGTTCCCCCACCTTGCACCGCCGTCCCCTCCGTCGCAGCCGCCGCCATCCCCTGCACAAGCTGCTGCTGCTGCAGTTGCCGTTAGCAGTCACTGCTGCTGCTACAGCTCCTCCGGCCACCTCCGGCTGCCTCCGCCGCCGTCCTCCCGCCGGCGACACCGTGTGGGACCCCCCCTGCCAGTAGGTATAAACCCTAACCCTATATATCTATGTATATACGTATATATGTATATGTATATGTATATATATATGTATATATATGATATATATATGTATATATACATGTATTATATTATTATACTATATAAATACAGTATATTATACTATATACATGTAAATTACTATAATATATAATATATGTGTATATTTATACATGTATACTATGTATCTATATATGTATATTTACATATATATATAACTATGTATATATATATGTATATAATATATATAACCATATATGTTATGTATATATAACTATGTATATATATTATATATATGTATATAATATATATATCTAAATATATATTATGTACTATATAATAAAGATATTATTCACTGTGAATATACACAGTATATATGTATGCATATGCTATGCATTTTCCTTTATTTTATTTTCTGCATTTATTATATTTCCTGCACTATCTATATATATATATTATCTATATATATATATTATCTATATATATTTTAGCTGGATAATACAGCTTATATATATTATATATATTTTAATTCTTGCAATGTCATTTCAATTAATTACATATATCTATATATCTATAATATTATATATTATTGTGCTGGATATTACAGCCTATATATATATATATATCTACATTTACAATTCTTGCACTGTCAATTCATTTTATTATCTATATATACTATACTATATAATATAGTACATAAATATATATGTATTTAAATTCTGTACTGTCATTTCAATTTACCTATATTATATACATCAGTGGATATACCCTGATTATTATTTATTATATATATATCTCAGTGGATATACCCTGACTATTATATTTATTATTATATCAGAGGATACACCCTGATAATATTATAATATTATACATCTATCGCAGTGGATATACCCTGCTACTATTATACTTGCATTTGTCTGTTCTTTATACTATATATACTGCTATATATATAATATATGTGTATATAAGTATATATATATATGCTTTATATTACAACTACGATATTCACGAACCCTGTCTGTTTTAACAGAAACCACCTTCAGCACAGCAGTGACCCCCTGTCACCAGCAATCTCAAACCTGACTGTGAAATCAGGTTATCAACATTACCAGGGAGTAGGCAAGTATACCTTGCCAAGTTATTGTTTAAATTAAATTGTTGATATCTACTTTGTTCTGAAATTCATATACCATGATCACCTGAGACTGCCTTGGGTACAGTCAACTGTTATGTTGACACGATATTACAGACTCACCAACAGCTGAGAGAATATCCTAATATTCTCCTAGACCCTATCACGGGAACACGTAACATGGTTGCATTACATATATGGATGTGAGCTGCGTATTTGATTAGCTACCAGTACGTGTGACCCGCATCACGGATTAGAATGACTCAGGAAATGTACGACTTGACATTTAGTTTCATTGGGATGGAAAAGATAACTAGTGGACGTATGGGACACCCCCTCCAATAATGTTTTATACCTTCGTACCAGTGATGGTCGATTGCAGAGTGCCCTTGAGTCAGGGGGCATACGACACATATACTAGCCAGTCGCCACGATTGGTGAATTACGTCAGCGTATGTCTAGCCACACATTCCCATGCGTACTACTGGATCTTTACTTGCATTTTCATTTAGTATGGTTAGCACCCTGTATTTATTTTCTTTATTCAGTTTTTACATACATGGCATGTCATTTCCTGTATCTTGTTACGTCCCACTAAGGACCTGGTTCCCTGCCAGATCTAGACGAGGCTTTCTACCCCACTGTGTACGGCCCTGATCAGGAGGCCAGATGTGCTACCGAGGAGGAGCTCGAGGAGACACCCTCAGAGTTAGCTTGACCCTGGAGGCCTGCCGCCTGGAGATGGAGATGTTTTGCTCAGATAGACGCTACTTAGTCTATCTGATTTTTCTGCGCTATTATCAGTTTTTGTAGTAGGCTTGTATTCTCACCAGTTGTGTACTGTATCAGACTCAGTTTATATATATTCAGCACTTGCTTTTCTGACATTTTCCTGTGGATGAGATAGATTTGACTGTGTTATACTTGTAGTATTTTAGGATAGCGTAGCACGTTCCTTTGGGTCCATTCAAAATGGATTAAGCCCTTAGTGACGTGTCAGCTGGCCAGTGACACGTGGCCTAGTTTTTGACATTTTTGGAACTGGGGCGTGACACGATTTTAGTGGTGGCCCATGCAGGTCTATCTTTTTATTGCTAGTGGTATGATGACATGCCCAGCAAGCCTGCAATAGGATAGAAACATTAGGTCTCATCCTCACTGACACCATTTTTTTTTTAAAAAAAAATTTTTTTTTTTTGCATCTTGCTTGATTATCAATTATTATCTCTTTTGTGTTTTTTTTTAATTACTCTATTTTCTTCAGAAATATGGACATACCCGGGAAACCTGCGAATAATGGGGCTGACCAAGCCACAAACACCTCGCCAAGTGTCCACGGAACCCCGTCCAATCACCAGAATTCTGGAGAGGAGACAATACCGCAGGCGGAGACACCGTTGCCTCCACCTCCAGCCTTGCCTATCCTGATGCCACAACTTGAGGGTCAACCTCAAATGTTGCAGTTTCTCCAGACTATGTTGCAGAACCAGTAGCAACAGACTGAGGCCCTGAGACAGTCTCAGTGGCAGCAGACTGAAGCTCTGCGACAGACGTTGATGACGGCTTTGGAGAGAGCTACTACTCCGGCACCCGCACCTGTCCAACCAGCGGGCACAGTTCGAGGCTTCCGCTAAATGAGCCCGAGAGACTTCAAAGGCAACGAAACTCCTGAGGAGATCTCCGACTGGATCGCCAACACCGAAATGCTGCTAGAAGGATCGCAACTCACCCCCGACCTATGGATGACCGCTGTAAGGGGCCAACTTCTTGGCAACGCCCATCACTGGTGGAAATCCATAGAGCGCAGCGTCGGCAAAGACCAAACTTGGCAACAATTCTTGGAGCACTTCAACGCCAAGTACTTTCCAGCGACAGTCCAGAATGCCCTATACTCTCAATTCCTGCACCTGGAGCAGGGAAACATGACTATCGATGCTTACGACACGGAGTTTAGCCGACTGAGTCGTTTCGGTGCTGATCTGATCCCGAACGAGCTGAAGAAGGCTAAAAGATTCTACCATGGCCTTAACTACGAGCTCCAGAGGTACACAACAATGCAGTCAAGAATCTCCTACAACGAGGTTCTTACAGAAGCCATGGAGCAAGAAGCAATTGGCCGAGGAGCAAAACGCTCAAATCCAACCTTCCCGGCCAAGAATCAGCAAGGAGCAGGAGGACCTATACGTCGTCCCCAATATCAGACTCAGCAGACAACGGGGCCTTACCAGAAGAAGGAGCTCCCGATTTGTCACTTTTGTGGCAAAAAGGGGCATTTTATGAAAGACTGCAGGAAGAAGCTGGGATTATGCTTGCTATGTGGAGCTAGCCAACACATGGCCAAAGACTGCCCACAACGCAGAGATGCAGCACCTCAGCAAGGACAAAAGCCAGGAGCACAAGCCCAGAAGATGCTACCCTCCACATCAGGAGGATATCAGCGAGGAACACCCTTGCCTACTCAGGAGGCCCAGTTCAAGGCCAGACAATAACCTGGAGGGCAAAGACAGGGACAAGCCTTTGCGTTAGCTGCCGTTGCAGAAGAGCCTGAAGGGGAAACTATATCAGGTACCATTTTAGTTGCATCATTACCTGCATCTGTATTATTCGATTCTGGGGCTACTTTGTCTTTCATATCCAGTAGTTTCGTAACCATGCACAAGCTATCTACTTCCCCGCTACCCAAGTGTTGGAAAATACTTACTGGAGGAGGTATTATTCCAGTTACCAACATTATTGAAACCTGCCCGGTAGTTGTTTGTAGTAGAGGACTAAGAGCGCGATTTTTGGTACTCCCCATGCCAAATTTTGACGTTGTCTTAGGCATGGACTGGCTAAGCCAGAACGATGCTATCTTAGACTGCCGTAAGGGTAGTGTTATCTTTAGACCCCCAGATCACCCGGAGTTCGAATATGCCCGAGGAACCATAGAGCAAGGAGTAGGCCAGACTCCTAGAGCTTACATGGCGATGGAGACAACACTTCCATCAGTTATAGCAGAGTTCGCGGACGTATTTCCAGAAGAATTGCCAGGCCTACCGCCTGACAGAGAAGTGGAGTTCATTATTGAGCTAATTCCCGGAGCTGCACCAGTATCCTCCAATGTATACCGACTGGCGAAGAAGGAGCTTGACGAGCTGAAGCTTCAACTGGAGGAATTACAGATCAAGGGATTTGTTCGTCCTAGTGCATCACCCTGGGGAGCACCAGTGCTGTTTGTATCGAAGAAGGACGGAACGTATCGCATGTGTATTGATTACAGAGCCCTCAACGCTCTAACAATCAAAAACAAGTATCCCTTGCCGAGAATTGACGACCTGTTCGATCAACTAACAGGAGCCGTGGTATTCTCGAAGATAGACTTGAGATCAGGCTATCATCAGGTCAAGGTACGCAGAGAAGACATTCCAAAGACAGCATTCAGGACTCGTTATGGTCATTACGAGTTTCTGGTGATGCCATTTGGACTGACTAATGCACCTGCTGTATTCATGAACCTGATGAACCGAGTCTTTCATCAATATCTGGACCAGTTCGTGGTAGTCTTCATCGACGACATTCTGGTATACTCGAAGAGTCACGAGGAGCATGAGGAGCACTTAAGACTGGTACTAGAGACGCTGAGACGGGAGAGCCTTTATGCCAAGATGAGCAAGTGTGAATTTTTCCTTGATCGTGTTGCTTTTCTTGGGCATGTGATCACAGGAGAAGGCATCTCAGTGGACCCTGCAAAGATTTCATCTGTGGAGATATGGCCAACTCCGACCAATGTCTCAGAGGTGAGAAGCTTTCTAGGACTTGCTGGATATTACCGGAGGTTCGTAGAAAACTTTGCAAGAATCTCGGAACCGATTACCCGCCTTACCCGCAAGGAGCAGGAGTTCTTATGGACTGAAGAATGCCAGATAGCTTTTGATGAGTTGAAGAAGCGTCTGACTACAGCCCCCATTTTAACAATACCATCTGGATCCGGAGGTTTCGTCATCTATAGCGATGCATCCGGAAAAGGATTTGGTTGTGTCTTAATGCAACATGGGAAGGTTGTAGCTTATGCCTCAAGACAGCTGAGGACTCATGAGAAGAATTATCCCACTCACGACTTGGAGCTTGCCGCAGTCATCTTCGCCCTGAAGCTATGGAGACACTATCTATACGGCGAACGAGTAGAGATTTTTACCGATCATAAGAGCCTGAAATATGTCTATACTCAGAAAGACTTAAATCTGAGGCAAAGACGATGGCTTGAAGTGATGACGGATTTCGAGATTGATCTACAGTACCATCCTGGGAAAGCAAATATGGTAGCAGATGCTCTAAGCAGAAGACCCTCGGCATTCTTTATGATCACCCAACTAGATCTGCTGAGAGATCTAGAAAAGTTGGGAATAGAGGTCATTATGCCAGTACTTGACGGCCAGTTATCAAACTACCAGCTGCAATCAACCTTGGTGGAAAGAATCAAAGCTGCTCTACCAGCAGATGCAAGATTTCAGAGGCTTCGCCAAAGAACAGAAGCTGGAATCCAGACAGGATGTCGCATACACGAAGATGGGACTCTAAGATGTGGTGATCGTCTTTATGTTCCAAATGGAGAACTTTGTAATGAGCTGATGTCAGAAGCTCATAGCTCAACATACTCTATACATCCGGGAGGCACCAAGATGTACAGAGATCTGCGACAATATTACTGGTGGCATGGAATGAAGCGGGAGATAGCACGCTTTGTGGCTAAATGCCTGGTGTGTCAGCAAGTCAAGGCTGAGCATCAAAGATCTGCCGGTCTACTTCAACCCATCCCAATACCTGAATGGAAATGGGAACACATTACGATGGACTTTGTTACGGGCTTCCCAAGAAGTCCTAGTGGTTGTAATGCTGTCTGGGTAATTGTAGACAGACTCACTAAGGCTGCTCATTTCCTACCTTTCAGAGTCGGGCAATCTACAGAAGTCTTGGCAGATATGTACATGAAGGAGATAGTGCGTCTGCATGGAGTACCAGTCAGTATAATATCTGACAGGGATACGAGATTCACATCTTACTTTTGGCGGAGTATGCAAGAAAGTCTTGGTACCCGCCTTAAGTTCAGCACCTCGTATCATCCGCAGACAGATGGCCAGTCAGAGCGCACCATCCAGACCTTAGAGGATATGCTGAGAGCTTGTATGCTTGATTTCAGCGGATCCTGGGAAGATCACTTACATCTGGTAGAATTTTTCTACAACAACAGCTATCAAGCGAGCATCCAAATGGCTCCCTTTGAAGCTTTGTATGGAAGGAAATGCCGTTCCCCAGTATGCTGGAGTGATGTTGGCGAGAGACAGATTCTGGGGCCAGAACTGATCATTCGTACGGTGGAGAAGGTAAAGAAGATCCAGGGACACCTACGAGCTGCACAAGACAGGCAGAAGCACTGGGCCAACATTCACCGACGACCTCTAGAGTTCCAAGTAGGAGAGCATGTGTTCTTGAAGATCTCACCTACCAGAGGAACTATCAGAATTGGAGGAAGAGGGAAGCTAAGTCCAAGGTACATTGGACCCTTCGATGTGCTAGATCGCGTCGAAGAGGTTGCTTACAGGCTAGCTCTACCTCAGACCTTGGAGGGAGTACATGACGTCTTCCACGTATCTCAGCTGAGGAGGTACATTCCAGACCCGAGTCATGTGCTAGACTACTCAGAGATCACCATCGGGCCGAGCTTATCATACCAGGAGGAGCCTGTAGAGATCCTGGACCGTAGCGAGAAAGTGCTGCGAGGTCAGACTATTCCTCTTGTTCGTGTTGCATGGAGACATCATGCACCAGGTGAATCCACCTGGGAACGGGAAGAGGATATTCGACAGCGTTATCCTCACCTATTTCCAAACCAGGGTATGTCCAATATTTCAAACTCAATCTTTCTTAATCATCATATATCTTTAATCAATTTTTTTATTCTCATTATATGGATATTTTTATTTCGAGGACGAAATATTCTAAGGAGGGTAGATTGTAAACTCCCTCAACCAGAATTTAGTAATTTAGGATTAGTTTTGATTAATTAGAATTATGACAATTTTTTTTATTTTTTTTATTATATATTCTATTGATTGTGCACCTGTTCATTACACAATTGATTAGGGCATCACACTAGCTGTTAACCCTAAACAAATTTCATATTCCTGCTCTAGACTTGCTAGACTACTTTTTCTGTATTTTATGCAACTTCCAAAAACCTCATCTGGTGCTTCGTTTTAGTCGCACAAATATCGTTACAGACGTACGTATTTATTACCTATTTTAATTTTTGCTTTTTACCCACCTCTGTACCCTAGTGATTTGAGGACCAGTAGACACCTGTGTTGCCCAACCAAAAATACGATAATATTCTACTCTAATTATACTTCAATTATCGTATTGACACCGTAGAGAAATTATGACCCTAATAGCCTCTAAATAATTAGTGAACACCGTGCGCAGTATTTATTAAATAATAAATACGATGACCGTATCACCTGCAGAATCAGACCCTGCCTCTGCCCAGACTCACCCCCACCCTGTCCAAAATATTTTCCCCAGCTATTTTCCTCATTTTTGTACAATTCAGAATTACGGGAAATCAGTATCTGAAATTTGGTAAATTATGAAATTACGCAAAAATACAAATTTAGGCTTTTACGCAATTATTAAAAAGTTAGGGGTTTATATGCAAAATTGCATGCTAGGTGGCCTAATCCTATTAGCTAGACCATAGGTGTGTGGAACCCACCCATAATTTCCAGAAAAATCCTGTGAAAATATCATAAAAATATCAAATTACCCATTTCCCCTCAAACTTCCCAATATTTACAAAAATGCCATTCCCTCAACTCCTATAAAACCCGACCCCCCTCTCTTCAAACCATCACAGCGGCCACCTCCGACCACCACCTCCGGCCAAACCCTGCCCGACCCTCCGCCCTGACCCCCTCTCCCCTCAGGCCAAGCCCCACCACCAGCGCCGCCCTGCTCCGCCGGCCACAGCCTCCGCAACCTCCCCCTTCCTTCACTGTCCACAGCACCACCACCACTCCCATTCACCCCCAGCGCCGCCTCCGGCCATCGCCGACCACCGCCACCATCCCCAAACGCTTCGCCCCGACCTCCCCTACCTACCACCACCACCTCACCTCTCCACGACATCCCCTCCGGCCGCCCTATCCCCCGCAGCAGCCACCACCCCCTAACCCTAGCTACTGCCACCCTCACCCCCGACGCCTCTAGCCGCCACCACAGCCACCGTAGACCCCCGCCACCACCACCACCAACCTCACCGCCACTCCTCCCTCCGCCGTTCCCCCACCTTGCACCGCCGTCCCCTCCGTCGCAGCCGCCGCCATCCCTTGCACAAGCTGCTGCTGCTGCAGTTGCCGTTAGCAGTCACTGCTGCTGCTACAGCTCCTCCGGCCACCTCCGGCTGCCTCCGCCGTCGTCCTCCCGCCGGCGACACCGTGTGGGACCCCCCCTGCCAGTAGGTATAAACCCTAACCCTATATATCTATGTATATACGTATATATGTATATGTATATGTATATGTATATGTATATATATATATATGTATATATATATGTATATATACATGTATTATATTATTATACTATATAAATACAGTATATTATACTATATACATGTAAATTACTATAATATATAATATATGTGTATATTTATACATGTATACTATGTATCTATATATGTATATTTACATATATATATAACTATGTATATATATATGTATATAATATATATAACCATATATGTTATGTATATATAACTATGTATATATATTATATATATGTATATAATATATATATCTAAATATATATTATGTACTATATAATAAAGATATTATTCACTGTGAATATACACAGTATATATGTATGCATATGCTATGCATTTTCCTTTATTTTATTTTCTGTATTTATTATATTTCCTGCACTATATATATATATATATTATCTATATATATATATATTATCTATATATATTTCAGCTGGATAATACAACTTATATATATTATATATATTTTAATTCTTGCAATGTCATTTCAATTAATTACATATATCTATATATCTATAATATTATATATTATTGTGCTGGATATTACAGCCTATATATATATATCTACATTTATAATTCTTGCACTGTCAATTCATTTTATTATCTATATATACTATACTATATAATATAGTACATAAATATATATGTATTTAAATTCTGTACTGTCATTTCAATTTACCTATATTATATACATCAGTGGATATACCCTGATTATTATTTATTATATATATATCTCAGTGGATATACCCTGACTATTATATTTATTATTATATCAGAGGATACACCCTGATAATATTATAATATTATATATCTATCGCAGTGGATATACCCTGCTACTATTATACTTGCATTTGTTTGTTCTTTATACTATATATACTGCTATATATATAATATATGTGTATATAAGTATATATATATGCTTTATATTACAACTACGATATTCACGAACCCTGTCTGTTTTAAATGAAACCACCTTCAGCACAGCCAGTGACCCCCTGTCACCAGCAATCTCAAACCTGACTGTGAAATCAGGTTATCAACATTACCAGGGAGTAGGCAAGTATACCTTGCCAAGTTATTGTTTAAATTAAATTGTTGATATCTACTTTGTTCTGAAATTCATATACCATGATCACCTGAGACTGCCTTGGGTACAGTCAACTGTTATGTTGACACGATATTACAGACTCACCAACAGCTGAGAGAATATCCTAATATTCTCCTAGACCCTATCACGGGAACACGTAACATGGTTGCATTACATATATGGATGTGAGCTGCGTATTTGATTAGCTACCAGTACGTGTGACCCGCATCACGGATTAGAATGACTCAGGAAATGTACGACTTGATATTTAGTTTCATTGGGATGGAAAAGATAACTAGTGGACGTATGGGACACCCCCTCCAATAATGTTTTATACCTTCGTACCAGTGATGGTCGATTGCAGAGTGCCCTTGAGTCAGGGGGCATACGACACATATACTAGCCAGTCGCCATGATTGGTGAATTACGTCAGCGTATGTCTAGCCACACATTCCCATGCGTACTACTGGATCTTTACTTGCATTTTTACTTAGTATGGTTAGCACCCTGTATTTATTTTCTTTATTCAGTATTTACATACATGGCATGTCATTTCCTGTATCTTGTTACGTCCCACTGAGGACCTGGTTCCCTGCCAGATCTAGACGAGACTTTCTACCCCACTGTGTACGGCCCTGATCAGGAGGCCAGATGTGCTACCGAGGAGGAGCTCGAGGAGACACCCTCAGAGTTAGCTTGACCCTGGAGGCCTGCCACCTAGAGATGGAGATGTTTTGCTCAGATAGACGCTACTTAGTCTATCTGATTTTTCTGCGCTATTATCAGTTTTTGTAGTAGGCTTGTATTCTCACCAGTTGTGTACTGTATCAGACTCAGTTTATATATATTCAGCACTTGCTTTTCTGACATTTTCCTGTGGATGAGATAGATTTGACTGTGTTATACTTGTAGTATTTTAGGACAGCGTAGCACGTTCCTTTGGGTCCATTCAAAATAGATTAAGCCCTTAGTGACGTGTCAGCTGGCCAGTGACACGTGGCCTAGTTTCTGACATTTTTGGAACTGGGGCGTGTCAGCGTGTGACGTGTGTCCCATTAAGAGATAATGCGTATAACTGGTGCGAAGATCACGACATGCAAGCCACGTAGGTAACTGCCCCTCGCGTAGAGATGATCGGCGTAGAAGCCAAATAACTGTCTCGTTGGCATAAAAACCAAATAGCTGTTCTGATGGCGTAAAAGCCAAGTAGACGTAGAAGCCCAATAGGCATAGAAGTCCAATATCTGACATATAGGCGTAGAATCCCGATAGCTGTCAGGTTGGCGTAGAAGCCAAGTAGGCGTAGAAGCCTGATGCTGCATAGATGGGTAGCCGGCGTAAATGTAGCCAGTTATTCCTCCTTGACTGAGGTATTGAGCGTATTCTGGATCAGATAGCCTGTTCACATACCTTTGCAAATATAGCCTGAGTTGGCGTATTTCAAGGAGGTAGCATACGGCGTACTCCTATAGCTGAAAATAGCCAGGTCGGCGTATTTCGAGGAGATAGCATACGGCGTACTCCTATAGCTGAAAATAGCCTGATGGCGTAATGTGCAGGGAAGGTAATATGGACGTATTAGCCCTAATTATAGCTCTCCCAGTCATTGAAAATAGAGCAAAATCTCGTGTATTAAATGCAGAGATCTGCCCCCATCTCGCGTATTAATTGCAGAGACGTGCCTCGGGCTCTGTATGAAGATCAGCTTTTGACGTGGCGGTCAGCTTTGTCTCATCTTGAGCGTAAAAGCTCATATCTGCCTGTGTAAAACTAGGCAGCGTATTCCTTGACGGCATAAACAAAGACTTAAATCAAGGCTTTGTCACTAAATGACAGCCTAGAGCTCTATGCCGAATCATCATTACAGCCGTCGTCTTGATAGTCGTGCAGTACTCTTTGTCAGGAGTCAGGTTCATTGTACTGTCTGACAGGTTCATTCGAGGAATACGAAGCGTTCCTCGTACACTTCCATGCTACATTAAAAGCGGATGGGTTTTGCGCCATAAAGGCGGGGTAGCAACCTTTATACGCTGAAGCAGTCTGAAATACTGTATTATGCAGGTTGCTCAGGAGCTATGTTTTACGCTGAATAGCGTTGAAGCTCTGTTGTACGCCAATGGCTCTGAAGTCATGCTTTATGCTGCACAGCACTGAAACTTTGCTTTACGCGGGCTTCATGCATATTCCGTATAATTTTGCAGCGTATTTTTCATGCTTCTACAGCAGACAGTACTCTAGGAAGCCAAGAGGAATAAAATAACATTTCTCTAGATCATACCTCGAACAATGAGATTAGCATAACCGCCTTCCCCTTAGAAAACCATGATATTATCTATAGTCTTTTTATTTAAATTCAAATCTCGTTCATCTGAAAACTTAGCGCTTGCTATTTGTGCGACGACTAATTACGTTCTTCTTTTCTTTCAACTCATGCCACCTAACCCTTCCATGCTTAATGTTAACCCTTTTGTTCTATGAGCACTATGATTAAGACCTAAGATGACCATTACCTATGGAGTTTTATAATATGATACCCTAATAAGTACCAATATTTTTTCTCGTATACCCTAATAGGAGTTTCTACTTTATCCTTAAGACGGTACAATATTAGTTAATTCTTTTAAGTTGAGTAGTATGTCTCATAACATAGTATCACATAGCCTCTTGACCCATTGATGAAGTATAACTGAATGACACCAACTATAGACTTGCATAAGAAGATAGTATTTATTCAAACTGTAGAACTTAGAGACCCATACCCCTATTTGGTCGACTAGCAACTTAGACAAGGAATTAGTATGACAACTGTAGAGACTGTAGAGTCTTACCTTCTTGTGAACTTGAATTATTATTTTGTACCTTCTTCCATCATAATCCAGCGTATTTATATTTTCTGTACTACTTTGACTTATGCCGCTATTATAGCCTAGTTTTACAAGCTTACTCTTTTATCGAGCTTGATCATGATATATGTATTATTGGGTATACACACTAATACATTTCAGAATCAGTGTATTATGGTCTGATCAACCATAGTGCGCTTGGTTCGCCCCTCGCATGACTACTTATGTGGATTGAGATAAAATCGACTTAGCTTCTTAGACGAATGTACTTGCCCTCTAGACATGTCTGAGCATATCGTATCGGTTACATAACTGTACTGATACGAGCATGCGAATAAGAAATTACCAAATAGGATTTCAATCCACAACTGCCTTGACAATTCCCATTTGAATTCTTTAAACACCTTGACCTACATACTTCTATTCTATTACCTCCCCTTTGAACTCTTTATCATTGTTTTCCGTCTTCCCTTATTTCGGAAAGACGAAACCTCGTGCTTGGTATAAGTTTCATACACTGATAGTACTAGATATACCCCATAGGCTAATCACATGACTTGGTGACTCTCTTTTATAATTGATTAAGGGCATATCACATATGATATGTTTGGTATTAAAACTTTGAGGATTGAATAATATGATTTGAGAAATATTTTCTTAGATGTTATTCAATCCTCAAAGTTGGGTGGAAACCGCATTGTCCACTTGAGGTGAATTCTTTATATTGAGATCAAGTGAGATTAGATAGAGAGACACCATACCTTGTTTTAATTTCGAGGACGAAATTATTTTAAGTTGGGTAGATTGTAAACCCCCTCACCCAAAATTAGGCCTACTTGGCTTAGATAGTGAGACTAGGGCTAGTTTGAATCCAATAAGAATTAGAACATTTTATTTCATTAATTTTACAATATTTATATCACTTAGCTCACCTTACCGTTGCTTCGATAATTGGAGCACTACACTAGCCACTGTCTTCCTACAAATTTTACACTCTTCCCCTAGACATGACCGCCTTCTATTTTGATCTCGGTGTAACTTATAATTATACACTCTTGTGCTACATTTTAGTCGCACAACATTCGTCGCAGACGTTCATATTTAATTCCAAATAAATTCCAACTTTGTATCCTTGTGCCTTCCAATCAAAATTGGAGACACAATCTTGACCCGTTTCGTGCAACCCAATTTATGATAACATTCTACTTTGAGCCCCCTACGTCCATGATGCTTGTGTCCCACCAAATTTTATCTCCATGTACTTCAAATTAATTTCAGGACACCTTGCGCATTAATTTTAATTAATTTAACCCAATTTCTATCTTTGTGTAATTTTTTAATTGTTGGGCATTTTTATGCAAAAATGCATTGAAGTGTCCACACCATTGGACAATACATGAAGAAATCTATTTTTTACTTCACATAATTTTTTTTCATAATTTTTGGAATGTGCAACGAACAACATCATCCCCCATTTAATTCTAGCCTTGCATTTAAATAATGCAAATTATAGCCCTCCAAACATCCCCATATAAGGCCAAGCCCATCCCAAGAAGATGTTGACCAAGCCCATCTTCCACATGTATATAAACAACTTTTTCTTCCCTTTTCTTTATTTTTTTTCTAAATCACCCAACCCTATTCCACAGCCGACTCCTATTCATCCCCTTTCCTCTTCCTGTGCATCCCCTAACTCGCCGGAGCTCCACCGGCCATTGCCCCTCGACTTGCCAGAGACCCAGTCCCTCGGGCCATACGACCTCGCCGAACCACCTCCCTCTCCCCTCGACTCGCCTGAAGCTGAACACCCTCCGCCGAGCCCCTCACCTCGACATCCTCCATCGCCGGAACCCGACCTGAACCAGCACCTCCGTTCTCCTCCGGTCCCCGTTCACCAGACCAGAACTCGTCGAGCCTCGACGCCGTTCTCCTCCATCCTCTTCCATCTTCTTCCCTGTCAATCGAACTCGCCGGAGCCACCTCTTTCCCGCTGAACCCGGCCATCTCGATCCACCGCACCTCCCTCTGTAACACACCCCGACGACTTCATCTCCTCCCCGAGCGCCTGAGCCCGTCGACCACCCCATCCCGCTGAACTCACCGGACTTCTCCCCCTCAATCTCCTTCTCCTCCGCCTGAACTCGACCCAGCTCCGCCCTGACCTCCTCCTCGACCACAGCTCCGCCTCCTCCCTGCTCTCATCTCCCTCGACCTCCCTGCACCCTGAACCACCCATAATACCACCACGTCTCCCTGAGCTCCTCCACATCCAGTCGACCAAGCAGCCACCCGAGTCTCCTCCTCCCTGCTCCATGTCCTCTTCCTCCTCCTTGCCGGACCTCCCCTCCTGGCCGGAACAGTAGCACCATGAACACCCTCATCATCCCCAATCATTATCATCAACATTATCATCATCACCACCATTACCATATCATCTTCATCACCATTACCTTAACCTTCATCATCATCATAATAATCATCCTAATCATCCACATCACCATCCACATCATCACCATCATCCACATCATCATCCCCCCTCATCGCCATTATCATCCTAATAACTATCATCACCCTATCATCATTATCACCATTACGTAATCATCATCATAATCATCACCACTATCACCCTAATCATTGACCTAATCGCCACCCTAACCATAATTATCATCATCATCACCCTCGTAATTATCACTATCATCGTCATCATTGTGGACCCGTCACCCTTGCCGAAGACAACCTGTAGCAGTCACCCCCGATTCCCGTGCCTATGCACGCTGACCCGAGGATATTAGATTATTCTACGCGACTTCCGGAGCAGGTTATTGGGACTTTGCAGCTTTTGTGCCAGGCATGTATACTTTGCCAAATTGTTTACAGTACTTTGCATGCTATTTATATTTCTGTATATTCATTGCATGTGTAGTTTCGTTCAGTCTTTACTATATATTAGATATGTTGACACACACTTGACACCTAGTATCATGAGAGGACAATCATTAGGCTTATGGGCTTTAACCACTCTGGTAAACCGTAGTATCTAGCTCGCACTATGGTAGTGTGTCGTGCTGGTCGCTACCTCCGCGGTATGTCAATTTCTGGAGTCTCGCTGGTCGCTACCCCCGCAGTATGTTAATTTTTGATGTTCTAGACGGGTGTGTGAGTTATGAGATTTAGATCGAGTAACCTACCCTTGCCCATACGACAAAAAGTTGTCCTCATTTGCATTCATATAGATTGTCTTGTACAGCATACTTATATATTTTCAAACATTATGCATGTTTACTGTATTCAATTGGCATGCTTCTATGTATCTTGTTATGTCCCTCTGAGGACCTGGTCCCTTGCCAGGTATAAACGACCAGTAGCACCCGCAGGAGTACGGGCCAGGACCTGACACCTTACTTTCTGCCGAGGAGACCTTACCCACTGAGCATCATTGATTTTCTCTAGTGATGGATCCTTTAGCTGACACTTTTATGTCATTACCTTATTATATATTGAAGATTTTACTCTTCTCTCTCTTATTTTAGTTTTGATATAGTCATTTGTAGTGGATTTGTCTCCACCCGACTATCATTGTTGGATTATTCAGACTCTTTATTCTAGTTTAGTTATTTTCTTTCTGTGACTTATTGTGTGGATGGGATTAGTATTTCTGTGACTTGTGATAAAATATATACCACATATGAGTATTATTCATATTACAGCGTACGTATGTATTATGGTATCCATATATTGGAGTTGCCATATACATACGGCTGGCATGCTTACGTGTTCCTAGTCCTACTTATTTTGGGACTGGGGCATGATAATTGACCCTGTTGGAGGTACATCGTGATTCGTAAGACGAGAACCCTTGAGATTTTTGCAAGTAGCTTGTCCGACTTCGCTATCGATGAGTTTGGTTGAATACATATGTTTGAGGGACGTCTTGAATGTGTACATGATCCAAGCCTCAATGATATGTGAACTTGAGTGTAAAGATTTCGCTATCACTAAGTTGGTTGACATACATATGTTTAAGGGACGATTTGAATATGTGCACGATCCAGACTCGCGATATGCTGATCTCGAATGCTAGTGCAAGTGAATATGTTAGATTCACATGGACGAGTATAAAATTTTGATAAGTTTGCCTCAACCTTAGATCGTTATTCAAGATGGATTATAACGTACCCCACGTTAAGCGATATATGTTTTGCGCTAAGGCGCATTAGAGACCGAGTTAGAGCTTGGATTGAATGATAGGGTCATTCAATGAGACAGACCCAGCACACACACACAATACGGATTGATATGCTTGAGTTAGATTCGATAGTGTGCGATATAAGGGTTTGCGCTCAAGAAGTCTCGAGGACGAGATTTTTTTGAGTGGTGTATAATGTAATGACCCGTTCTGTTCAAGAGGATAGACGATTCAAATGATGCAAGTGCAACGACCCGACCCACCTTACTCAGCGAGAAGAATTGTTTGAGGCAAAGGATTCCAGACATGACCCTTCAGGAATTCAGACTTAGACTTTCAAAGGCTCGCTCGGAGTATCGCTCGACCGATGTAAAATATTGCTAAGGTGTGTGGCTACAATGAACCTATCTTTGCTTAGCCTGCACACTTAAAATATTGACGATACATGCTAGTCGCTAGGTGAATCACCCCTTGCGTACTAATAAAGAATATAACACACATAGCTAAGGGAATAATCCTATCTTGTATTACTTGTGTTAGAACATAAAAGTGAAACTTGGCTTATAACATGGACACTCGCATGCTACCTTAGCTTCGTGCAAGTAGATCCCGCTATGCCTCGATTAGATCATTATATCTCTTCGTAATGCAATGCGTCACTTGTTTACACTACTTGCCTTATGGATTATGTCGTCCGATATGTCCCCGTACGGTTTCACTTCTCGCACTACCCATTAGACCCGTGCTAACGTAAAGGCTTATGTTCTAAGGTAGATTATAAAGTATGCTTCCTTATGCTTAAGTTTTAAAAAAATGCATGCTTGCCTGCTTACATTGTAACTTGTACTCGTTTGTCTCGTTTCAATACTTGTCACATAATTTTATGCCACAATCAAGTAACACTATCTTGCCTTACATTCATCCAATTCACCGAAAAACTATCTAATAGTCGTTCCGTGCAAGTATGAACCTGAAAGTGTTCTGGGCCATTAGGTCGCCAAGATATCTCCGAACTAGGGGATTGCACCATGTCAAGTTTAACTCTGAATGAGAATCATGTCAAGTAAAGCAAGAATCACAGCTCGTGGAGCATGCTCGTTCTGAACAAGAATTAAAATGTCTTGTCATAAATTCCGTGAATCTACGACCCAAGACTTTCATGTTGTGGACAACTTGTGCATAAGTTATTCATGTTCAAGTTCCTGCGGACGGTCGCCAGGGAACCGGTGCCGATCCGATTTAGACGAAACTTCACAATAGTCGCATGGTAGTGGATGGCATGGAGTGAAACTCCCCTTTGGCCTTGCGTTGCACCATATATCATCTCGGGCGAAGGTAGCGTGTAGCGACTCATACCTCACGCATCTAATATCGCCCCAAAACTATAACCCGTCCTTTATAGCTATGCCAGCGACTCCTGTTCATATAAATAAGTTATCATCGCTTAGCGGCAATCCGCGTACGAGTCATTGCATCGCATCCAGTAAAATGAAACACTTGAACGATTATGAGTATAAGACATCTGTATATATTGAACATCTGAGAACCCATTGCAACACACCTGAGAAATCTGTGTAACTCGTGCACCTGAAATTAGAACCCGCCTGTGACACTTGTGTTTCCTTATGTATTTTTCTTATATTTTATTATGTATAACTCGTGCTTGGTTTAACTTGGTTGCCTTGGACAGGGAAGGACGGATGGTAAGTATCGTCGTGTTACTCTTATATCGCACGGCGCACTGCCACACGAGTTAGAATTTTCATTATGCCATGAAACTGACCCTAAGGCAAGACTAGAAAGATAACTTAATAGATGATACATGAACCTATATAACGTGTTTGGATTTGTCGAGCGGGCGAGAAGCCTCCCCTCCAATGCATTTATGTACTGATAATCCACCAGATTGCTTGTCGGGTGCGGAAGAACCTCGTTCGGTGCAAAACCCCTTTGTGCGAGCTAAGGCATGGAGTTCGCTCTGGAGCCTTGGAGCATTGCGTCCGGAGCTGAGACGCATATACAAGACATAATGTTGGAACATCGCCTATGTATCATTCTACAAATTGTAGCCATTTGGCACGCTTTTATTGTATTGAGAGAGAGAGCTTGAGCGACTTGTAATCTTCGCCTAGTGCCGCTTGCAATACTTGTGAAATATCAATAAAGTGCTTGTTTTACTTCTATATATGTGTTATATAATGCTTCCGCTATTGACTACTCTGTGAACTTGTTACCAATCGCCTGTTTGTTTTTTATTCTGCCGCATTCGGACTATCTGTGCGACTCTGTGGTTTAGTCATTTTACTGCATGTTCGGATCATGGCCTTGCATGGGCACAATTTGTGCTCATGCAACATCACGTCTAGATGGAAAAGATCGTCCCGCGGGAGCGCTGGCGTGGTGATTTGCGCCTAGCGGGGACGACCGATTCCTACAGAAGATCGGGACGTGACACTTATGGTGCGGCGACTGCTTTCCCCATTATTGCTGTCGGGGGCTCGATGGCGGAAGCCTTTCTAGATATTGGGGTGATAAGCCTCCATGAGTAGGTTGTCCCCGATGTTCCCAGTACCGCAGTTGCTGGTTTGTCTTCTAAGGCTGTCGTCGCACAGTCTGGGGTTGACCTTCAGGCGGGAGCTGACGCAGTAGGGCGCCCCGGTGCTCCTATCCTGAGTCACGACTCCATTCTGCCATATGTCGCTCAGTTACCGGATTCTCCAGCGTCCCACACATCTATGCAGGTTGCGAGCAGGACCGCCAGTCGCTCCTCGGCTGTAGCTTTGCCCTCAGTATCTTGGAGCGTCCCCGCACGAGATGTCGAGCCAGTGGCCTCTTACTCCTTCCAGCTGCCTTTGACTCCGGCTACCCTGGAAGAGCTTGTCGAGAACGTTGGGCTCTCGGTTCAGAGCTTCTATATGTTCCTAAAACAAACGGTCAAGGGTGTGCTGGAGGGCAACAAGTCCTTCGCCTGGACCAAGCACTTTGTCGAGGGCCAGGTCCACTCTCTGAGGAGGCTCCCCGGTTTCGAACCGATGGCTGACCTTCTGGGCCAAAGGTTGGTGGAGACGGAATAATGCCTGATGGAGCTGCTGCAACACCGACAGACAAATATAAGAATGTTAATATCCCATGAGTATGCTGAGTTCTCGAAGCAGGTGGATATGGAAAAGGCCTCTTTTGCTTCCTCTATGGAAACTTTGTAGCGCGACCTCCTGGATTTACTGGAGAAGCGTGACCGGCTGGGCAATCTTAGGGAAGGGTGTCTCTCTCGGCTGGAGGACCTGACCGAGGCCATTAGGAAGCTGCAGGTCGAGATCGTCGCGCTGGAGCATAGGCTGCGTGAGACCCAAAAGGAAGAGGAGGTAATCCGGGCAGAGACGAGCCAAGTGACGAAGACTACGGCTGGTGTCGAGGTTGCAGTGCAGAAACTCGAGGACAGCTACGAGTCCTTCGCTCGCTACGAAGATCTAGAAGTCATGGCCAAAGAGGTTGAGCGCCAGACCCAGATGCACCTTGATGGTCGTGTAGCCTGTCTCCATAAGCGAATAGCGGAGTTATGCTCCGACTCATAGCACCAGTAACTCTTCCTTTGCTTCTTGTGTCTTCATTTTGCCTTCGGGCTTGGGATCTTTACGATCCCCCAAATTTTAGTTTTGCTTTCAATCTCTCTTTACAGAGAAAAATAAAAGTTATCCTATTTGTTTTGTAATTCATTTGTGTTATTTTTAGGTATCGTACTAATGATAATATGGACGTAGTACAATACCATAGATGTTAAGGACATCCCACTAGGGGATCTTTGGTGGACCTATTACTCATTGCGCAACTGAGTGCAAGTAATTGATTCGAAGCAATCCCTATCAGAGGTAATATTGACGTAATATGTTTTGTGGACCTATTACTTCTTGTGCACTCGATTGTAAGTAATAGGTTTGAGACAAGTTCTGCCAGAGGTAATATAGACGTGGCAGGTTTTGTGGACGCATTACTTCTTGTGCACTTGCAACCTCCCCTAATTTTTTAGAATTTTTCTTTTATAATAATGTGAATAATAGTACGTATACGAACAACGTAGCAATAATTAGTAGTAATAATAGTTATAATAATAATAATTAAATTAGACTAAAATAATTATTTTATAATAATAATAATAATAATAATAATAATAATAACATTAGTAATATAAAAAGAAAAGATAAAAAGAAAGAAAGAAAGGAAGGAAGGAAATGAAATGAAAATAAAAGAAAAGAAAAGAAAAGAAAAGAAAAGAAAAAGCTTTTATTTTGTATCCCCCTTCTCGCGCTTGTAACTTCTACGATTCTCCATGGAATTCAATTTTGTTTGATTTTCTAGAAAGCCTACGTGACCCTCTTCAATACTCATTAGGTAGTTTTTAATAAGATGCAAATAAAACTAGATAAAACTGGGAGCCCACTTGAAAAAAAACCATAATTTTATATTGCATTAAAATTGTTCAAACTCCCTAATTTAGGTTTTGTTTATTTCCAAACCATGCACGTTTTTCAAAATCTGATTAAAGAAATTTATTGACAACATTTAGAAAAACAAAATCTTTGTTTTACTTTTAATTAATTCGATTTACTCGTAGAATAAAACATGTCCAAAGTTAACTAAAAATCATGTTTTTCGAAATTACAAACTTGCGACACTGAGTGCGTCCCGACAAACCGGACCACCACGTCACGTACCAATTGTTCTGAAAGACGCTTATGTTATATTCTCACGTGTGGGCTTTTACGGAAGTTGATTTGGACGTGTGTGCACAACGTAATCAACCCGTATCCGTAAAAAGTCTTCCGTATCGACGTTTTTAAATTTTTTCCATTAGTTGGTGCATGCTCGTCGGAACGTGAAAAAATTTGCGCCAACGGATCTGTGGTATCACGCTGGTCCTGTGATCCAAGTTTCACGCGATTCCGAGACAGTTGAACGAAGCGCAGTTTTGCGGGCCCCATGGTTTGACTTGACGGGTGAATTTGTGATCGCCTCATCGGAATCCAAAATTGGATATACCGTTGAGTTTGTATCATTGTTTAGAATTTGTTTGACCTATAATTTGTCTAATTTAGGGATCTTTACCCCTGTCACATATTTCGGTGCAAAGTGCCCCACATTTGGACCATGCTTTGGTCTAAAATTACCGTTTTGTCCCTGTGTCCAAATTGGACGAAAGGATAGTATTTTCTGACTATCTCGCTGATCCTGGAGACATTGGTGATGTTTATTTCAGCATCCGGAGACGTTCATTTAGAGTCCCTACTTTTTGGTTTCTTGTGCTTATCGTTTGGACGTCTATACTACATTGATTGCTTGCCAAGAAAGTATGCCTTGTCATAGTACTGTTTAGTTATATTCCTTTTCTGCATATTTAATTTTTGTTGTTTATTTTTATTTATTTTGCTATATAAAACTGTGCGTCCAAGAAAGACGTGGGTGCAACGAGGGTTTTGTCGTCTTTTGTTTTTATTTGTATTATGCATGTTGACCTAGTTTTACTAGACAACCCTATGATTGAGGCATCATTATGTTTCATTTGGCCGGGACATATTTGTTACATGAGTTGTGAGTCTTGTAACACCCCGTTCCGCTCAAGCGGACTGCCGATTCAATCGATAAAAAGTGCAATATCCCAATCAGCTTTGCTCAGGCGAGAATACTCGTTTGAGGCAAAGGATATCCAGACTTGTCCCTACAGGAATTCAGCTTAGGCTTTTAGAGGCTCGCTTGACGCATCGCTCAACCGAGGCGAATCATCGCTAAGGTGGGTGGCTACGGTGAACTTGTCTTTGCTTTGCCAGCACACTTAAAATATGGAACGATACATGCTAGTTGCTAGGTGAATCACCCCCTGCATGCTAATAAGAATACAACGCACCTAGCTAAGGGAATAATCCTAACTTGTATTGCTTGTGCTAGAACATAAAAATGAAATATTGCTAATATTCAGACCCTCGCATGCTATCCTAGATCTTGTAGCTCGGGAAGTCCCCTTACGGTTTCACCTCTCGGCTTACCTTCGGGCCCGAGCCAACGTGTTTTCTTGAGTTCCTTAGAAACGCATGCCTGCCTGCTTGTATATTGACTCGTCGATGCTTGTAGCATAAACTATGCCTCAATTGTGTAACATTGTGCATGTCATGCATTCAACTAGTTCTCCTCGGAAGACTATCTAATAGTCGTTCCGTGCAAGAATGAACCTGCAAGTATCCGGGACCGTTAGGTCACCAAGGCAATCCCCGCCCCAGGGAAAATGCATCAAGGCAAGTTATTCACTATACAAGAATCAAGATTCAAGCATCTCGTGTACTCGTGTTCTCGTGTATCTCGTGAAATTAGAAAGACCATTAACCGCATGTCGCGGACAACTCGGAAATGAGGTACAGTTCCACGGACGGTCACCGGGCACTGGGGCCAATCCGATCCGGATGGAACTTCATGTGTAGTCCATCGTGTACGGGCAAGATGGTTTGTAGCGCATCGTGTACTTTTATTGCATTCCATTCTCACCTGGGACAACTTTATGTGCGATCCATCGTGTGCGGGCGAGATGGTTCGTAGCGCCTCTTGTACTTTCGTTGCATTCCATTCTCGTCCGGGATTGGTCCTTTATGGCTATGCCAGCGACTTATGCTCATATAGATAAGTCATCCTCGCTTAGCGGCTATCCGCGTGCGAGTCATTGCATCGCATCGAAAGAACAACTGAACACCTGAACGATCTTGATATAACAATACTCGTATTGCATATGCTATTGCCTTGGTTTTCATTATAAATGCTCGTGCTTAAAATAAACTTGTTTGCCTTGGACAGGGAAGGACAAATGGTAAGTTGGTAAGTCTCGCCGTGTTTCCTCTCATGTCGTACGGTGCACTGATACACGAGTTAGGCTATTCAATCTTTGCATGAAACTGATCCTAAGGCAACTAGAAAGACAACTTAATAGTTGGTGCACGAAACCTATATTACGTGTTTGGTTTTGTCGAGCGGGCGAGTAGCCTCCCCACCAGTGCATTCGTGTACTGATAATCCACCAGATTGTTTGCAGGGGGAGAACCTCGTTCGGTGCGGATGCCTCCTTCGCACGTGCTAAGGCCGGGAGTTCAGTCTGAAGCCTTGGATCGCTGCGATCCGGAACAGAAGCACATATACAAGACATAATATTGGAACATCGCCTGAACATCGCCTGTACAATTATTCCACAATTGTAGCAACTTGGCACGCTTTTATTGTTTCAGAGAGAGATCTGAGCGAATTGTAATCTCGGCCAAGCGCCGCCTGTAACACTTGTTTATATCAATAAAGAGTTGCTTTACTTCAACTTGTGTTATTCAATGCTTCCGCTATTGTCGACTCAGTGAACTTGTTATCGATCGCCTATGCGTTCATGACTCTGCTGCACTCGGACAATCTGTGCGACTTTGTGGCTTAGAACTCTTACCGCCAGCCAATGAACCATGGCCTTGCACGGGCGCGGTTCACGCTCGTGCGACATCACGTCCGGATGGGTCAAAGCGATCGTTCTGCGGGAGCGCTGGCATGGTAATTCTCGCCTAGCGGGAACGGCCGATTTGCTTGTGGGAGATCGGGGCGTGACATGATGGTATCAGAGCCTGTCTTATACGCCTTTGGACTTTATTCCGATTATTTCTGTTTTGAAAGCTCGTTCGTGGGTTATGTGCACGTTATCTCTCAATGCCTCAAACAGAATGTTCCAACAATGAGTCTAAATACTTTCGAAAAGCGCATTAGAATAATGTGATTGCTTGTATGAAATTGTGATGCTAGGGCCTTTGTTCGACCTGTGCAGACCCTTGAGATTGTCGCTACTAGCTTGTCCGATTTCACTATCTCTAAGTTTGTTTGAATGCATCTGTTTGAGGGATGCCTTGAACTTGTGCACGATCCCAGACTCAAGAAGATGTAAAACTCGAGTGCTAAGACTTCGCTATTGCCGACTTGGTGAAATGCATATGTTTGAGGGGCACTTCGAATATGTGCACGATCCAGACTCGCGATATGTTGATCTCGAATGCTTGTGCAAGTGAATACCCAAATGAACAAGTATAATGACTTGTATAGGTTTGCCTCAGCCTTAGATCATTAATCAAGATTGCTACACATGGGATAGGTTCCATAATGCGTTAGTATGACTTGCCCTCAGTAAGTCTCGAGGACGAGACTTTTTCTGAGTTGGGTAGGATGTAACACCCCGTTCCGCTCAAGTGGACTACCGATTCAATCGGTAAAAAGTGCAATCTCCCAACCCACTTTGCTCAGGCGAGAATACTCGTTTGAGGCAAAGGATATCCAGACTTGTCCCTACAGGAATTCGGCTTAGGCTTTCAGAGGCTCACTTGACGTATCGCCCAACCGAGGCAAATCATCGCTAAGGTAGGTGGCTACGGTGAACTTGTCTTTGCTTAGCCAGCACACTTAAAATGTGGAACGATACATGCTAGTCGCTAGGTGAATCACCTCCGGCATGCTAATAAGAATACAACGCACCTAGCTAAGAAAATAATCCCAACGTATATTGCTTGTGCTAGAATATGGAAATAAAATATTGCTAATATTCAGACCCTCGCATGCTATCCTAGATCTTGTAGCTCGGAAAGTCCCTTACAGTTTTACCTCTCGGCTTACCTTCGGGCCCGAGCCAACGTGTTTGCTTGAGTTCCTTAGAAACACATGCCTGCCTTCTTGTATATTTACTCGTCGATGCTTGTCGCATAAACTATGCCTCAATTGTGTAACATTGTGCATGTCATGCATTCATCTAGTTCTCCTCGTAAGACTATCTAATAGTCGTTTCGTGCAAGAATGACCTTGCAAGTATCCGGGACCGTTAGGTCACCAAGGCAATCCTCGCCCCACGGGAAATGCATCAAGGCAAGTTATTCACTAAACAAGAATCATGATTCAAGCATCTCGTGTTAACGTGTATCTCGTGAAATTGGAAAGAACAATAACTGCATGTCGCGGATAACTCGGAAACGAGGTACCGTTCCACGGACGGTCACCGGGGCACTGGAGCCGATCCGATCCGGATGGAACTTTACTTGTAGTTCATCGTGTGCGGGCGAGATAGTTTGTAGCGCATCGTGTGCGGGCGAGATAGGACAAATGGTAAGTTGGTAAGTCTCGCCGTGTTTTCTCTCATGTCGTATGGCGCACTGCCACACGAGTTAGGCTATTCAATCTTTGCATAAAACTGATCCTAAGGCAACTAGAAAGACAACTTAATAGTTGGTGCACGAAACCTATATTACGTGTTTGGTTTTGTCGAGCGGGCGAGTAGCCTCCCCACCAGTGCATTCGTGTACTGATAATCCACCAGTTGTTTACAGGGTACGGGAGAACCTCGTTCGGTGCGGATGCCTCCTTCGCACGTGCTAAGGCCAGGAGTTCACTCTGAAGCCTTGGAGCGCTGCGATCCGGAACAGAAGCACATATACAAGACATAATGTTGGAACATCGCCTGAACATCGCCTGTACAATCATTCCACAATTGTAGCCACTTGGTACACTTTTATTGTTTCAGAGAGAGATCTGAGCGAATTGTAATCTCGGCCAAGCGCCTACTGTAACACTTGTTTATATCAATAAAGAGTTGCTTTACTTCAACTTGTGTTATTCAATGCTTCCGCTATTGTCGACTCAGTGAACTTGTTATCGATCGCCTATGCGTTCATGACTACGCTGCACTCGGACAATCTGTGCGACTCTGTGGCTTAGAACTCTTACCGCCAGCCAATGAACCACGGTCTTGCACGGGCGCGGTTCACCCTCATGCGACATCACGTCCGGTTGGGTCAAAACGATCGTTCCGCAGGAGCGCTGGCGCGGTAATTCTCGCCTAGCGGGAATGGCTGATTTGCCTGCGGGAGATCGGGGCGTGACAAGTCTCATATAGCACACGGACTTGCGTATTAGGCTGGCCACATTTACGTATAGGTCTTACGACGGATAAGGAATAACTACTAATAGAAATACTATGTTTTAGCAGACTTAGCAGTTACTAGAGGTGTTTATGTGTGATGGATGTGATACGTTAGTAGCATTAGGTGGGAAGAACAATGAGTAAGCGTATGTGACTCCTTTACACGTTTTCTTTTGTAACCCGCACGCTCCACCGGAGATGCGTATTAGGCGGCCGCTGACGATCGAAAGACGTTATGCTTTATAGGCCACTGATTTCCAGGGGAAATTATGCTAATGCCATTATTTAGCCAGATAGTCCATACGCAGGAAAAAATGGTCTTAAATTGTATATCACATAGACTGGTTAGGCGACCATGTTGGATGTTTTACTTTAAGTACATTATTGGTATGCTTTTATTTATTTTGTTACGTCCCTCTGAGGACCTGGTCCCTTTCTAGGCATAAACGATCAGGATTATCTACAGGAGTATGACTGGGACCTGACACATCATTCTCTATTGAGGAGGTCTTACATCTGAGTACTCATAACTAATGCATAGCTGATGGATCTTTAGTTGTTATTCTCTTTATTGACATTTATTTTATATTGAAGTTTCGTCCTCCTCTATCATTTTAGTTGATATAATCGATTGGTAGTGGATTTGTCTCCACCCGACTATTATTTCTTTTATTACTTCGCACTTGAGACTCTCAAATATTTATTTTGGTACTTCTTTACTTGTGTTGTGGATGAGATGTAGCTGACTTTGACTTGTGTTGACAATATATATACCATTTGTGAATTATTTATTATTTTACAACATACGTATGTGTTATGGTTTTCCAACATATTGGATTTGCCATATACATACGGTAGCATGCTTACGTATTCCTAGTCCTACATATTTTGGGACTGAGGCATGACAATACCCGATTGTAAGTAATATGTTTGAGATAAGCCCTGCCAGAGGTAATATGGACGTGGCAGGTTTTGTGGACTTAATACCGCTGACATACTTTGGTAGGTACGGGTGATAAGTGGAGGTGACAACCGACATCAAAGGTAATATGGACGTAATGATCGATATATAAGAATCAAGAGGTTTGTTCAGAGATAATATGGACATGGCAAACTCAGTCGGAGAGAAATATTAGGACAATAGTTCAGAGGTAATATTGACGTTAACCAATGTTCGAGATACTCACTGAGGAGTAGTTTATTGAGTTTTGTCCACCTGAGAATGACGACAGACCTGAGGATTGCTCCGTTGGAGAGATCGTTAGGATGATAGCTCAGAGGTAATATGGACGTAAACTAGCGTCTAACGAGATTAGTTTTTTTGGATGGTCCATGCGGGAGTGCGCAGATGGACCTGAGGACTATTCCGTTGGGGAATTTTTGAGGATCCATTACCTGTTGTGTACTCAGGATTCCTAAATACAGATAAATGGCTTTCAGGATGCTTTGTATATAAAAGGAAATATCGTACATAGGTACTCGCTGAAGAATCAAGAGCGAAAATACTCTACATCCGGGTTGTTCCACTGGAGATAAGAGGAGTACAAGTCTAGCTTAGACATATTACTTTTTTAGGAACTTGCCATTGATAGGCATCATAAGCAAGTCATTATTGGATTTCACCAGCCAGTAGGTGCCGTTGGAGAATATGGACTCCACGATAAACGGGCCCTCCCATTTAGGCTGGAATTTGTCGTCCGTCTTATGGGTCCTGAACATCAGTCTTCTCACAGTCAGGACGAGGTCGCCCACTTGTAAAGTTCTCTCCTTGACCCGTCTGTTGAAGGCTCCCGAGAGACGCGTTTGGTATAGCTTAATGCGCTGCTAAGCTAAGAGACGCTTCTCGTCGAGTGCTTCTAACTCTTGCATCCGTCGGCGGTGATTATCGTCGATGGTTAATTGGTTGGAGAGAGCGACTCGGAGTGAAGGGATTTGGATCTCGCGCGGGAGGACCACTTTTCTTCCGTAAACCAGAGAGAAAGGTGTGTTGCCAGTAAATGTCCGGACCGTTGTACGGTAGGTCTATAGACATTCACCCAGCTTCTCGTGTAACGATCTGCTCCGCTCTACCCGGAGGGCCGATTCAAACGGCACAAGTGTAGCAAACTGTCCTACCTTGCCCAGCGAGATGACTCGTTCGATGCAAAGACATTCAGACTTGGACCTTCAAAAGTTCAGACTTATACTTTTCAGAGGCACGCTCTGAGTCTCGTTCGACCGATACGATTCATCGCTAAGGTGGGTGGCTCCGGTGAACCTGTCTCTATTGAGCTCCACACTTAAAAAATGAATGATACGTGCTAGTTTCTAAGTGATAACCTTTACATGCTAATAAAAAGAGAGATGAACGCACATAGCTAAGGGGATAACCCTGCCTTAACGCTATTTAGAACATAAAAGTTTTACTAGCAATCTGTATGATTTGGTATATTGAGTCTAATGAAGTAGTTCCTTATGTTATGCCATAAATAGTTCTTGTTTACACCTTGAGGTACTGTATTGCTCAAAATATCACATGGGATAAAGTATAATCATATTGCACACTTAAAAAATGAATGATACGTGCTAGTTTCTAAGTGATAACCTTTGCATGCTAATAAAAAGAGAGATGAACGCACATAGCTAAGGGGATAACCCTGCCTTAACGCTATTTAGAACATAAAAGTTTTACTAGCAATCTGTATGATTTGGTATGTTGAGTCTAATGAAGTAGTTCCTTATGTTATGCCATAAATAGTTCTTGTTTACACCTTGAGGTACTGTATTGCTCGAAATATCACATGGGATAAAGTATAATCATATTGCATACATTGACGATGAAGACTATCAAGTAGTCGTTTCGAGTTAGGAGAAGAAAAGAAAAGAAAAGAAAGTACTCGGGATATCCAGATCACCGAGGCAGTCTCTAATCAGGGAGCTGTGCAAGGAAGAAAGATTCGAATATAGTCCTCGACTAGATTGAACCGAGTGTAGTCCTCGGATAGGATTGGAAGTGGTGGAGTAGTTGCATGGTCACGGGCAACTGGTTGCACACCAGGTAGAGAAAGAGTCCTCGACACGATTGCTGAGGCATCTAAATCGTGTCATCCCGGGATGACAATGTCAGTGTAGTCCTGGTAATACGCTAGCTAAAGTACTAACGGGCGAGTGCGGGACTTCGAGCAAGGCTTGCTACCGACCTGAAAAGATAGCTGACTCGTCGGATGGTTCGGGAGTCCCAGTAAGGCTCGCAACCGGGCTGAGAAGATAGTTGTTCCATCCCAAAAGATATGTCCAATATGGCTAACAGAGCCATTGACCTTCATATAGATAAGTCATGCAAGCATAGCGGCGATCCACATTCAAAAGAGGAGTAGCATGAAGGAATATATTGCACGATACTTTGTATATTTAGATTGGTTGCACGATATAATATATAGTTTTGTAGAAAATGTCTGAGGTAGAGACAGTCATAACGTTTGAATTGCATTGATTTTCTTTATTTACTTAGTAGACTATTGATTATATTGCTGCGAATGACAGGGAAGGCCGAAAGGTAAGAAAATGGTAAGGCGAACTCAGTTATTTATAGTACGACACTTTTGATTTAGACACGGATATTACTTTCATTATATTGCCATAAAACTGATCCTAAGGTAAAGACTAGAAAGACAACATAACCAGTCGGTGCACATAACTAATGAACGTGCTTATTTTGTGGCGTGGACGGGAGGCCTCCCCATCAGTGCATTTAATGTACTGATACCCAACCAGATTTCATGCAAGGTGCAGGAAGAACTCGCACGGATTCGTAGATCGCTTGACGCATCGAGGTGCTAGACCTCACTTGGCGTCTTGGAGCGTGGCGTTCGGACCCAAAGCTCACATATATGAGACGTAATATATGGAAACATCATCATTCAGAGTGTTTGATTCAGTTGTAAGCCTGAGGACATATTCATTGTAAAGAGAGAGAGGGAGAGAGCATGAGTGACTTGTAATCTCGGCATAGCGTCGCTTGTAATCTTTACTTCATATCAATAAAGAGCTTGATTTGAATTCAATACTTGTGTTTATTCTATGATTCTGCTACGACGACTCTGCGAACTAGTTATCAACGGCCGTTTCGGTATTTGTGTTGTGCGGGCGCAACTTCAGGCTCACGCGACATCATGTCCTAATGGGAAAGATCATCCTACGGTAGCGCTGGTGCAGTAATTCGCATCCAATGGGGACGGCCGAACCCTACGGGAGATCGGGGCATGACATATTGGTATCATAGCATGGCTTTACGTCCTTGGAATTTGTATCGATTCTCTCTGTTTTGAACTTGTTCATTGATGATGTGATAGACGCTCTCTCTCGATGCTTCGATAAATTTTTTATACAATGAGTCTAAATATTGTTGAAAGTGCATGTGAATGATATGATTTGATTGAACGAAATAGTTATGCGAAGGCCTTTGTGCCAACCTGTGTCGGACTTTATGGTAATAGACTTATGTTAGAATTTGCAAGTTACGTGTGAACCAGGATGGCCCTATGAAAATACTAAGCGGGTTAGCATGTAAAACTAGAATATCGTTCGGACGTTTAGCTATGCGCACAACCTTTCGACTAAGTTGTGTTGAGTATCATGCACCAAGACCCTTAGTGCTAGTGAGTTGCGAGCGAGATTGGGATATCGTTTGGATAAGATAAGTCAGACTTATAATGGCTATCGATAGAAATGTATCGGGCTATCGCTATGGCGAATATAGTATATGGTGCTTAGATTTTGAGAAATGGTTCAGACGGTTATTCGTGTTAATAAGTTACGAATCTGGATATTGTTACGTAAACTACTATCGATAGAGGTGTACACGAGAATGAGATTTATCGAGATGACGCAGAGGGATCGTGCGGGAGTTATAAGGAACGAATTAGTGGATATACGAGTGAACAATTCGAATGCGATTCAGGAGTTAATAGGGTAACTCAATTCCTGCGTAGTGTATGCAATAGTCTCATGATCGAATAAGCGATTTGAGAATAGAGTGAGTCTTAAAAGATTCATAGAGTATAACCCGAACCTTGAGTGGTGTATTGGTCGTCTTAGAAATGTTCGAACAAATTGAGGATTTTGGAATAGCAAACGAGTCTAGAAGCAAGAGAAGTGATTGTGCAAAGCCTTATTATATACCTAGCAAGTAAAAGAATTCAAAGAAATCGTGCGATATTTGATTTGAACAAATTTGAATGAGTTGAACAAGTGATAAGGCTTATATCGAATAGGAATTCATAGTGTTGGAATTAATATCTGGGTCAAAGAAAACTTAATAAATCGTACGAGCGATTTCAAATGGGATCAAACGAATTGAAACTTGAGTTGAGATAGAATAATCGAGGATGCAATCATAGTTAACGCGATAGAAGATAACGCACATAAAAAATTAAGATCGGGTAGGATATCGCTCGATAGAATTTAGTTTGAGTACAGATGTTATAATTTTAAATTTGGAAATACTTGATATCATATCTATAGTTGGAAGATAGCATGGATAGATGCAAGTTAGAAAATTATGATTTGATGATTAAGATAGGCGATAATAGACTTAATCTTGAATTTGAATGAACAAGTCTTAATCGAGTTCGAAGGATAATACTCGACATTAGGCCTAGATGAGATCGATTATCCTGCGGGAGCTTGGCATGGTAATTTTACGTCCAGCAGGGATGATCGAACTGTCGGGAACATGTTCGATGATTATGCAGATAAACTCGATAAAATAGAATATAACAAAGATTTTGAACTTAGTTGTTTGAGGAATTTCTAGAAGTAGACTACGGATTGATCGAACGATAATATGAAAGTTGGACGAATTGGCTAGACGAATTATGATCACGACGTGAACGGTTGTTAGATGTATATGACTTTGTGGATTAATATATAACCTGGATGAGACGAAGCATAGGGATATGGTATCTTGATCGCTTCGATGATAATCATAACGTTTGACGTTCTTGTCTTGTGTGACGGCAACTCCTTGCTCGGATATACGTCACGTTCGAATTAAAATGGTCATCCCGTGGGAGCATTGACGTTGTGATTTCACGTCCAACGGGGATGATTGAACTTGTAGGAGATCGAAACGTGACTATTGAAGGATCATCTTGACTTTTGGTTCGACACGATAAGACGTATTTCAGGATACAAGTAAATTAAAAGTGTTTTGTGGATGAGTTAACCTAGAACATGAAGTAAGATGCTTGATGGTTTCATGAACGGATACGTGAATTATATTGTACGACTTTGAATTTATGATTGAGATCGAAGATTTAGAAATTGAATAGTGACTTGGTGGTCTAGACTTAGAAAAGTTTGGATATGTCTCTTCTATCAGGTGTTGAGGAGATAGAGTATGCGAATCATTTGGTTGGACGTACGACGTGCGTGGATTTGATTGAACGAATGTGTCTTAGGAATGACTTTATTGAAACAGACTTGGACCCTATACAAACGAACGTGTTGATGTGAGTAGGATAATCTGTGCTCGATGTTTAGAAATTTGAGTGAAGCAAGCTTGGATAGAATATTCCATACGAACAAACAATGGTTTGACCTTAGGATTTGGCAAGTTTCGTACAATGGATTGTACGATATAATTTGTGAACATGAACTGTACCTATGACCTTGTGGGTTGACCTAGTGGCTAGGATGACGACCTTATGCCATGAGTGGAACTGGAGTGACTGACTTCAGAGTATCATTCGGGAAAATGATAGAACTGGGGCAATGAGACTTAGAGTTAGGACTTGGAACTAGGAGTGTACGCTAGTGACGTTGGCGGTGAAATGAACGCAATAGGAGATAGGACTTGGGTGATAATTAATTGATTAGATAGGTTATGCGATGGAGAGGAATAAGACGGTATTGGAGAATTGTCGGACGAAACTCTTATGATTGGAATTGGTGATATTCAAGATAAGTTAGCATAACGAATTGAATCTTTGCTTGGAAGACGTACGTTGCTAGTAATGCAATACTTGAATTTGAGTGGGATTGGGGGTAGACGATGACTAAATGAACCTGAGTTCGGATAGTCGAGTAGCAAAATGATCGGCGATTCAAAAAATTTTACGAGTAGCTTGTCCGACTTAGCTGTCACTAAGCTTGGTTGAAATACACATATTTGGAGGATGCCTTGAATATGGGTACGATCCAAACTTAGCGATATGCATAACTTGAATGTAGTTGCAAATGAAAATATTTGGATTCGCATTGATGAGTATGGCAACTGGAGTAAGTGTCACGACCCGCACCCTGATTTTGGGGCACGAGTACGTGGGTACGTCTAGCCTACGCCTCAACATCGGCGGTAGAACGCTATCAAGGTCACAATGCTGTCTAATCACTCTCATACGGGTATCCAACTCCATAAGAAGACACGGCTAACACAATATAATATGAACAACATACTCAATCACATAACTACAACACGATAAGATATCGAAGAAATAAATAAAATGTAACATAAGTCTAAATAGAAATAATCTAACTCAACAATAATATCCAAGTCTCAACAAAGTATGCCGGAGACAAATCCGGTACCAATAAACTGCTAAAAGAAACTGACTAAATAACTAGTGATCCCGACTAGACCTCCCGGAATCACAACTGAACTACAAGATCCAAGTCTGCAGCTACTCTTCCTGTGGTCCATAAAATATCGGACACCAGTCCTCTAAGGCGCAGTCTGAAAAAATATTTTTAGTCAGGATGGAGCAAAGTACATCTTTAACAGCAGTTCTATATCAATGATATAAACTATGTAGCAGTAAATAGATGGAAATATACAAGATGCATATACATGTACGAGAAATATACAATAAAGGAAATACTGGAAATACTGTAAATAAATGCGGGAAGAAACAATATGTCAATGAACAAGAATGCTATGACTAAGTGTGTGAGTACTAGCTTTAACATGTGATCGACTTAGGAACTTGTACATAAATAATGGCCTGGCTAGTCATACGTGCGGTGTATGACCAACACTAACATGTGAACAAGACTTGTACATGAAGGGTATGATCACATATCTACACTAAAATACTTCCCACCCCCGACTGGTATAGTAGATCCAACCATGGTACGCTATGGCACGGGATTCCCTAGGAATGTAGCAAGTCTCCCCGGGAATCAGTATCTGTACATGCACAAGATAAACAATAAAATAAGACTTGTACAAGATACACCATATACAAGGAATAACATCTCATGACGAGATCCGGATATACCAATCCGTGTAACCATCGTGTCAAGAATATGGATATTTATACTAGATACAATGAACATAGGGGATATCATAAATAAGAAACTATCAGAGAATGTACTCGCCTGAGGTCCTTAGCTGTCACTACCAATGTCCTGCTCCTGAAGTCTCGCAGGACGATCCAATAGTCCTATACACATATAATATAATACAATATTGCATCAGATATTACACTAACACACACGATCAAAACACAATGAACTCAGGGCTACGCTAGGTATAACACTGGTCAACTAGGGTCAAGTGTGCGTCTGATTTCACGGGTGTCGCGTCTGTAATTGCTGTGCAAAACAGACAGTCAAAATGATACGGGGCTTGCCAGTACGTCATTGTACATGTGGCAGTCAACTAACATTTACATGGTCACAGGTCAATGTAACTACGGGGTATCCGTGGTTACACTTGGGTCATCTAGTACATAGACATATTATACATATCATTAAGTAACATATACATTAATATCCATTTGTTACAAATATAATAGATATATGTATATATATATATACTTTAAATAGAATTAATACTTTGTATATATATAAACATATATTAGGGAGATATATACAATACGTATATATATTTATATATACTAATTGAGAGATATACCATATATATATATTTATACCAAAATACGTTTAAACCTATACTAATACATGTACCATACATTTATACTAATTAGGTTCATATACGTTATGGATGTATATATATCAATATACACATAATAACCATATACGTATACTAATACTAATACGTACATACATACTAACATATATTATATATATATATATAATAATTGAGAAATATACTATATATATTTATGTATATATATACCAATGGGTTCATATGCTATATATATAAACACTTACTAAATACATATACTCATACGTACACACATACACCCATATACCATAATACACGTATTAAACCATACAAATACGTATGTATACTAGTGAAGAATATGCGTATGCGTGTATGCGTACGCAAGGGGAAGAACTCGAACCTGTGCGCGTGCACGAGATCGGCGATGACGATGGTGTCCACGATGTTGATGACGACGAAGGTGACGACGACGAAGACGACGATGACGGTATGGGGTGGTGGTACTGGTGGTGCAGGGTGGTGGTACTGGTGGTGTGGGGAAGGTGGTACTGGTGGTGCATGGTGGTTGCAGCGGGAGGGGGAGCTCAGGGCAGGAGGTGGATGGGAGTGATGGTGGTGATGTGATGGAGAACGTGGCGGGGTCGTGGTCGACTAGAGGAGGAGCGGGGGAGGAAGACAGGGAAGAGGGGAGTCGGCTGGAGGAGAAGAAGTGGCCGGGGAGTTGGCCGGAGTGCTGTCGTGTGGTGGTGGGAGGAATTCAGTCATGAAGTCGTGCGGTGGCAGCGGGGTTCGACTTCGGGTGGCCGGCTCGTGGTTTAGGCGGTGGGCTCGTCGTGGGGGCTTCAGCGGGGAGTCTACAGGCGGCTGCGATGGAGGAGATGAATGGGGGAGATGGCCGGTGGTTGCCGGAGTAGGGAGGTCGGGTGGTCAGGTTCTCCTTGGTTTGAACGAAATGAAAAAAGAGGTGAAAAGGAAGAAGAAGAAGAAGAAGAAGAAAGAAGAAGAAGAAAGGAAGAAGAAGAAAAATGCCACGGTTGTGTATGGAGAAGAGGGAGGAGGGAGAAGGTGGGGTTTTCCAAGGTGTGGGGATTAGGGCCTGCTTGGGAAAGGGTGCATGAGACATTATATAGGGGATGTGATGTAGAGTGTGTGGTGATGATGAGTCCCATTTTGAATGGGTGGCCAGGATTCGACATGAGAGAATTATTCATACAAAGGGGAGGGGTTGGGTTGACTAGTCAAAGAATTGAGGCTTCTCCATTTGGCTTGAACCAATGGGGTGTTGACACCTAATACAACATTTGCAAATAAGCCTCTTAAATTTGGGTATTTGCACAGACACATAAAATAATAAAAATTGGTGGGCGATTTGGTGTTTGGTATTTTATAGGGTGAGGGGGTCTTGTGTGTTTTGTATGGGCTGAATGAATAGGGTATTTGGATTAAATTGGGGTTAAAATTGGATTAGTCAATGTTGGTTTACCCAATTTAATTAAAGAATAAATGCAAGCGGTGTTCTAAAATTAATTCAAGGTACATGGGGCTAAAATTAGGCGGGATAGAAGTGTCATAAATGAAGAAGACTCAGAACAGAATATTATCCTAATTTGGGTTGCACGAAAATGGATCAAGATTGTGTCTCCAATTTTGATTGGAACGCACAACGATACAAAGTTTGATTTTATTTAGAATTAAAATAAACGTCCACGACGAATATTATGCGGCTAAAATGAAGCACAAGAGAGCATAATTATGAGTTACACAAAGATCATAAAAGGTGTAGGCTTGGTGTCAGTCTTGGACCCTTTAATTGGTCCGGCTAAACGGGTTGATTTGGTGTCTCAAAATTGATGGCAATGACACAGGGAGCGACACAGGATTAAATAATGTATTTCGGATACGGGAAGTTGTGCAATTAAATTAGAGCACAAAGGATTATAATTTTGAATGACGAAAAAGTCCAGCGCATAAGTTGGCGTGTCAAGTCTAGAATGCAACAACTTGTTGAAAATTATTGGCTAAGGCTGGGCTCCAAATATTGCAACAATGGTAAGGTATAACAATTAAATAAAATTACGGTAATTAATTACAACCTCAAAAATTAAATCCTGAATAATACAAATTAAATTTATAATCCTATCATTCGGTCAGGTGTTCATCTAGTGGGCTTCTAGGTCAAGTCTACTAGCTCAAATATTAAGAACACTGTATATAATATATATGTAAATACACATCTCATACAATTATTTAAATTAAATACACACAATATTAAAAAGTAAAAAATATCCCTATTTTTAGAATGTGGTAGTGACAGTAAGTTAGCCTTAGCCTAGACTTTCATAAATGGAAGATTGTAACGTGCCCTATGTGAACGAGATAGTTCTGCATGAAGACGTAGTAAGAGACTGAGTCAGGAACGCAATACTTGAACGATTGAGTCATTCAATAAAATGGCTAAGCACATGTGCGAAACGGAATAAGAAAACGAATAGGAAATTATGTTCGACCAGACCTAAGGCCCGAAGGATTAGAACGTACTCCATGTTGGACAAAATTGTTCTGCGCTAAAGCAATAAAGATGAAGTCAGAAAACGTTGGCAATTCGATACGACAACCTTGGGTGATAGTAAATTTACTTAGCAAGAATAGACGGTGACTTAGATAGATCTTGATGCAAAATAAGATTGGAAGATTAGCTGAGATTTGAACTTGAATTCTTGAGGATTTCTGGATTGGGTTTAAGCTTAATATTGAGTTTCGATAGGCGACATCGAGTGATCGGTCGAATATATTTTGGGTTCTCATGGAGAGAATATAACAATTGGACAAGTTCTCCCTAAGCCTGAGTTATCTAGTGCGCATTGAGTTATAGAATTCCCTATGATTGAGTATTATAGTCCTGTTCTAGGCGCAGTAGAGTTTGAGTCAGGGAATGCAATGATTAAGTTGAGTATAGTTTGATAGTATTGAACGATAGAGTTGTTCGACGAGATTGGCTAAGCACGTACATAGCGCGAGTTGAGGAAATGAATGAATGTCGTATTGAAACAATCTTTGAAAGTTAGACGAGAAGTATAGAATTTGGTTTAGAAGTTGTGTGATAATACTAGTTCCGCTCAGGAATTCTCGAGGACGAGACTATTCTGAGTGGTGTATTATGTAACGACCCATACCGCTCAATCCAGAGGGCCAATTTAAATGGCACGAGTGTAGCAAACCATCTCGCCTTCCCTAGCGAGATGACTCGTTCGATGCAAAGGCATTCAGACTTGGACCTTCAAAAGAAGTTCAGACTTAGACTTTGTAGAGGCGCGCTCGGAGTCTCGTTCGACCGATGTGTTTCATCGCTAAGGTGGGTGGTCCCGGTGAACCTGTCTCTACTGAGCTGCACACTTAAGAAAAGAAATGATACATGCTAGTTTCTAAGCGATAACCTTTGCATGCTAATAAAAAGAGAGATGAATGCACATAGCTAAGGGGATAACCCCGCCTTATCATTGTTTAGAACATGGAAGTTTTACTTGCCATCTGCATAATTTGGTGTGTTGAGTCTAATGAAGTTGTTCCTTATGTTATGCCACAAGTAGTTCTTGTTTGCACCTTGAGGTACTGCATCGCTCAGAATATGACATAGGATAAAGTATAATCATATTGCATACATTGATGAGAAAGAATATCAAGTAGTCGTTCCGAGTCAGAAGAAGAAAGAAAAGAAAAGAAAGTACTTAGGATATCTAGATCATCGAGGCAGTCTCTAATCAGGGAGCTGTGCAAGAAAGAAAGATCCGAGTATAGTCCTCGGCTAGATTGAACCGAGTGTAGTCCTCGGATAGGATTGGAAGTAGTGGAGTAGTTGCATGGTCATAGGCAACTGGTTGTGCACTAGGTAGAGAAAAATTCCTTACACGATTGCTGAAGCATCTGAATCGTGTCAGCCTAGGAGAACAATGCTAGTGTAGTCCTGGTAATACGCTAGCTGAAGTACTAGCGGGCGAGTGCGGGACTTCCATTAAGGCTTGATACCGACCTGGAAAGATAGCCTACTCGTCGGATGGTTCGGGAGGCCCAGTAAGGCTCGTAACCGAGCTGGGAAGATAGTCGTTCCATCCCAAAGATATGTGCAATATGGCTAACAGAGCCAGTGGCCTTCATATTCATAAGTCATGCATGCATAGCGGCGATCCACATTCAAAAGAGGAGTAATATGAAGGAATATATTGTACGACACTTTGCACATTTAGAATGGATGCACGATATATAACATAGTTCGAGTAGAACATGTCTGAGGCAGAGACATAGTTATAACACTTGAATTGGATTGATGTTCTTCATTTACTTAGTAGAATATTGATTATATTGCTGCGAATGACAGGAAAGGCCGAATGGTAAGAAAAGGGTAAGACGAACTCAGTTATTTACTGTACGACACTCTTGATTCAGACACGGGTATTACTTTTATTATATTTCCATAAAATTGATCCTAAGGGAAAGACTAGAAAGTCAACATAACCAGTCGGTGCACATAACTAATGAACGTGCTTGTTTTGTGGCATGGGCGAGAGTCCTCCCTACCAGTGCATTCAATGTACTGATACCCAACGAGATTGCATACAGGGTACAGGGAGAACTCGCACGGATTCGTAGATCACTTGATGCATCAAGGCGCCGGACCGCACTTGACGTCTTGGAGCATGGCGCGTAGACCGATAGCTCACATATATGAGACATAATATATGGAAACATCATCATCCAGAGTGTTTGATTCAGTTGTAAGCCTAAGGGCATATTCATTGTAAAGAGAGAAAGAGAGAGCATAAGCGACTTGTAATCTCGGTGTAGCGCCGCTTTTAATCTTTACTTCAAATCAATAAAGAGCTTGATTTGGATTCAATACTTGTGTTTATTCTATGTTTCCGCTATCATGACTCTGCGAACTAGTTATCAACGACCGTTTCGGTATTTTCCTTGTACGGGCGCAACTTCAGGTCCGCACGGCATCACGTCCTGATAGGAACGATCGTCCTGATAGGAACGATCGTCCTGCGGGAGCGCTGGCATAGTGATTCGCATCCAGTAGGGACGATCGAAGCCTGTGGGAGATCGGAGCGTGACATCTTGTTCCAGTCGCGCTTATTGGAAGACACAAACTTTTTGAGTAGCTTTATGATGGTCTTGTTGAAGGCTTCTGCCAGACCATTTGCTGTCAGGTTATAGGCAGTTGATGCTACATTCTGAATCCGATTTTTGTCACAAAATTGGTAGAATGCGTGACTTGCGAACTGTGGACCGTTGTCATGGATGATCCTTCGTGAAAAGCCGAAGCGGTTTATGACGTGATGCTTAATGAAGCTAATTACGTTCAATATTTTTACTTCAGCGAGTGGAACAACTTTCGTCCATTTGGAAAAGTAATCGGTTATAGCCAGGATGACCGATGCCATTTAGAAGAAGGTTGACTATTTTGTCCGATAATGACCATCCCCCACGCTTCAAATGGCGAAGATTCGACCGGTGGGTGCAAAAATTCTGAGGGCTGGTAGATGAAGTCTACGTAGATTTGGCACGTCTGGCATTTCCTCGCATACTCAATGGCCTTTGCTACTATCATTAGCTAGTAATAACTCATTCTCCAAAGATGGTCCTGTAGCTTTGGGCTGGGTTGGTGTGCGCCGCAGACGCCATCGTGAGCTTCGCGGAGGGCCTGCTTCGCTTATGTATTCGATAAAAATTATGACAGAAGGCCGTCGTAGGACCGACGATACAATATTTTGGTAGCTGTATCGTAATATAATCGGAGGGAACATTTTTTGACCGATATGTCTTTTCTTTGGTTCTCGGGAAGAATTCCATAGACCGCATAGTCAATGAATAGAAGCCTCCAGTCCTGGACATCAGTGTGTACTTCCACTGCATAACTCAGACACAGGCAGATGTTATTCTTTGGGTAGACCAGCTCTCGACCGATCACTGTGATTAGCTGATGGGTGTTGTCTAGAATTTTGAAGGAGCCAACGAGGCCGTCCAGGGAGCCAGCCTCGATATTCTGCAACCGGACTTCGTATTCACCCCAGACCTGACTGACTATTAATTTGGAGTCGCCTTAGGCCTCTAGATACTCCACTCCTACTTGTTTGGCGAGTTGGAGACCAATGACCAAGGCGTTGTACTCTGCTACATTGTTGGAGCACGGATTCGTGAGAGAGTAGACACGGTTGATGACCATACCGTATGGGGAGATTAGCAATATCTCGACTCCCGCAATGATATTGCCCTTGGGCCCTATTCTTGAAACACCGTCGAAGAACATTCGTCAAACAACCTCGTATGAGGTTACATTTGAGTTTGCTACTTCGTCTGGAATCTCGTCGTAGATTTTTGAGGTTTCTGGCATCAGATGTGCTTCCAGGAAGTAGGCCAGTGCTTGACCCTTGACGGCTTTCTGTGGAAAAAATACCATGTTGTATGGAGACAGTAATATCGCCCAAGTATCTAGGCGGGAACTGAGCGCCCCAGTTTGGTCATGAGATCACATAAATGGTCTATCTAGTCACGTAATGCCGAGTCTTTTGGACAGAAAATACTAGAGCAAGGCATTCCTTCTCGACGGGGGTGTACCTATGCTCCGTGTCAACCATCATCCGGCTGAGATAATAGATGGCCTTCTCATGGCCTACATCACTATTCTGGGCTAATAGAGCACCGAGGGAGTGATCCATCATGCGTACATAAAGCAGGAAATGCTTTCCCAAGACCGGGGCTACCAGCACTGAAGGGTTTGATAGGTATCCCTTGATGTCGTTGAACGCGCGTTGGCATTCTTCATTCCAAACAAATGAGACACATTTCTTTATGAGCAAGGTAAATGGCCGACAATGCCCAGAGAGGTTTAATATGAATCTTCTGATGTATGCCAGCCTCCCTTGAAGGTTGCGGAGTTCCCGGAGGTTCCTCAGCGGGTTCATCTTAAGAATTGCTTTAGTTTTGTTGGGGTCTATGTGAATACCCTGAGAAGTGATGATAAAGCCCATAAATTTGCCGTTAGAGACTCCCAGGAAGGATTTAGTAGGATTCATCTTAAGCTGGTGCATACGCATGAGGTCGAACACAGTATTCAAGTCCCTGTGGTGATCACCTTTGGAGTGACTTTTGATGGCGATGTCATCGACGTAACACTCGACCTTCTTGCATAGATGCTCACAGAAGATAGTACTCATAGATCGCTGGTATATAGCACTTGCGTTCTTCAGACCGAAGGGCATAACGGTGTAGAAGTACACTCCTATCGGCATTCGGAATGATGTATGCTTCTGATCGTCAGGGGACATCTTGATCTGATTGTAGCCTGAGAATCCGTCCATGAAGGACATGCGCTCTAAGCCGCAAGTGTTGTCGATTATTATGTCAGGGATCGGAAGAGGTAATTCGTCTTTGGGGCAGTCCGTATTTAGATCACGAAAGTTAATGCAGATCGGTATCTTTCCTTTTTTTTGATGACGGGCACGATGTTGGCTACCTAGTCTGGATATTGTTCTTCGTGGACGAAGCCACTGGCTATCAGTTTGTTGACTTCAGCTTCGATGGTGTTCATGATGTCCGGCCGAAATCGTCGTTGCTGTTGCTTGACAGGCTTATCGTTCTGCATGATGTTGAGCTTGTCGACCATGATTTGGTGGTTCAGTCCTGGCATGTCATCGTAGCTCCCGTTAAAGACATCGATGTATTTCCTGACGAGCTGTAGCCGGGATTCCCGATCCTTATTAGTCAGACTTTTGTTGATAAAAATAGGTTTAGGGGAGGATTCATTGCCAAAATTAACTTGTACGACTTCTTTCTCAGTAAGAGGTTCTCGTTATTCGAACCGCATCTCCCATTGTATGTTTAGGCGTTGGGCCCACGATTCTACTTCAAAGATTTCCGATAAATTCTCGTCGTCTTCCTCGGTGTCAGTTGACACCATGTTGGCAGATAATGTTTGCTTGAGCATCTCCCCGATACTGATGTCGGAGTCCCAAGCGAAAGATTGTGAAGAGCGAGAGTGCTCCTTGTCTCCTTTATTTGAACCCTCGGGGGTTGTGGGAGGCATTACGTACCCTAAGCCATGCTTGGTCTTATGGTAGTAGTCCTCGAATTTGCCTGCAGGAGCAGGAAGATGTAGAGGCAGCCTTTGGCCTTTGCCGTAGTTTAAGCCCTTAGTGGCCTACAGATCGTACCCCATCTTCTGGATAAGGTGCTTGGCTTGAGAGCTATCCCGGTGGAGTAATATTTTATCGGTATTGGGCTCTAGATCTAGTTCTTCAGGGATGAAGGATCGAGGGCATTCTACTCTAACGAAGATGATGTGTGTCTCCCCTCTTCCTAGCTGGGACTAGGAAGTAAGAGTTTTGGTTAGGGAGAATTCGGTTTACAACATGGGTGGTAGTCACCTGTGTCTGCAAGTGCAGTCCCAGACCATGCTCCATTGAGTACAGTGTGCTTATGTGTGCAACTTCAGAGTAGTTCAAATATAGCCATTTATTCATAAAATAAGGTATCTTTTCTCTAGGAAATATATCGTCGAGAGAAGGGACGTCTGCGTGAGCAGCTACATACTCCTTTAACTCGTCCTTTCCAAGATCTACCCCTAGTGTGAGCGGAAACTTTAGAGGTTTTCTGCGCAGCTTTACTACCAAAGGTTCAGACGTGGTACGAGGTAACGGAGCATCCTTCAGCGGTCGACTAGGCCTAAGAAGGGGAACGACCAGCGGTTTGAGTATAGTGGATGGTGCCGAATCTTCTTTCGGTGATCGACTTGGCCTATGAAGGCGAACGACCAAAGGTTCGGGCATGGTAGATGTCGTCGGATCTTCCTTTGCTAATCAACTTGGCCTATGAAGACAAAAGACCAAAGGGTCAGGTGCCTTCCTTCGCAGTTTTACGATGAGGGGAGAGGTCCTTTAGATGTACTCTCAAGGGTTCATCTGGCATTATCCCGGCTTCTGCCTTATCATCATCATCATTGGCACCTTCATCTTGGTGGACTTGCTTGTGCAAAAGTGCATCGGAGAAATAGGCCTCAATTCCTTTGAAAGGATCGACATCCGTGAACTCCGTCCTAACTGTGACATGATCATTTATGTAATTTAGATATTGGTGTAGGGTTGATGGCACGATCATGTATTCATGTATCCATGGTGGTACCAGCAGGACATTGTAGAATACGTTCACGTCAATGACGTAGCAAGTGACCTCAGTTTTCAAGTCGCCAATTTGATATTTCAGGCGGATCTTGCCCAGAGGGTAGCTCCTTCCTATGTTGAAGCCAGTGATGGCAGTATTGGTGGCTTCCAGGCGATGCTTCGAAATATCAAAGGTATAAAGCAGACTCTGTGAGATGATGCTGATTGATGAACCAGGATCGATGTGAATTCGGTCCACCTTGATGGCACTAATGTACCATGTGTAATACATGGGACGATCACGCCGATTATTATTTTAGAAACATATCATGTTACAAAAACCTGATGTTGGGTACCACTTCCGTCATATTGTTACAGCGGGGGCATGCGGCCGGATACTCTACTGACGGCTTGACTTGCGCTAGGTAGGTGTCGGTATTTTGTAATATCTCATTCAGAGGGTTTCAGATGTCTCTAGAAAGTTGGAGAAGCTTAAACAATGATAACTTTGTTGGGGTATTGACGAGTTGAGCCAAGACTTCAAAGTTGTCGGGGTATTAACGGCGGAAGGCACTGCTTACTGTATCAAGTCTGGGATATGATCCGGGTAGACCCACATAATCTCGCCCTAAGGTGTAGTAAGAGGTATCAGCCCGGCTACTTAGTCGCGAGTTGGTGGAAGATTGACTACCTCTATTTTTGCCCTCGAGATCGGGATGACTCCGTCCCGGGCTTTCATCGCGAGGAAGTTACCAAACTGGAGGGACACCATGTTAGCGACGACTGTCTTGTCGTCGAAGTCCAAGGTAAGGGTCTTAGTGTCAAGCAGGCGCTGGATGTACCATTTGAGTGTATATAAATCCCTTGTCACATGGTGGATGTATCGATGAAAGTGGCACTACTTCGGGTTGTTCATCTCGGCTGTCTCTACAGGGCGCTTGACGTCGGGGAGATGAAGCTTACCACCCTTCATTAGTACATCGAAGATGGGCATGACATCGTCTTCTTCGAAGGAGTAAGTCTCCTGGGGCTTTGGAACCTCAGCCGACTTTTGCTTTGGCTTCTTGGTTAAGTGGGCCACCAGGGCTTGCTTCCATTTTCTCTCGCGGTTGTTGTTGCCGTTGTTATTGTTGTTGGGATGCTTTTCCCAATCATCAGAGAGAGAGAGATTTAGATTCCCAAGAGCCGGGCGTCCTTTACCTTCTTCTCAGTGCTAACAACGCTTATAATGAATGTCATCCAGTCTTTGAACTGACCGTCGCCCATCTAGAGGCTGGCTACTGAAAGTAAGTTTCGGCGGCACATGTCCATCAATGTTGACTCAGGATTGCCTGGAGGCAGCATCAGCGCTGCTTGTCGAAAACACTCGATATAATTTTGGGCGAGGTCCCTTTCCCCTTGGGTAACATCCATCAGGGAGGACATCGTCATGTCGCTTCCTCCGTCATAGAATCTTTTGAGAAAATGACCCTTCAGATCATCAAATGACGAGATACAGTTATTTGGCAAACTGTAAACCCAGTCGAATGCTACTCCAGACAATGCCCCCACAAAGAGCTTGGTTAGGAGAGCATCACTGTGAGGTAGGTGCCCCGTTGCCATCTCAAAATAAGTCATGTAATGACGGAGGGATGTCTTCCCGTCATATGGATTCATATTGAAGTATTTGTACTTAGGTGGATATGGCACATCTTTCCACTCGGAGGGGGGAGGCGTATGGTTGTCATATCCCGAGCTCGCATAGTGTGCCTATTGCCTAATGAGTCCAGACGAGCACAGAGTTCTCAGACTTCCTTTATTACTTCTAAGGCATCATCTGACACAGAAGGAGCATACGGTCCTGATAGGACATGACGGCCACCCACAGATAGAGCGGTTGCATTCTAGTCCCTATTGGTCCCATGGTCATGATTTGTTTGACCTGAGGCCCTGGGTGGCTGGGAGGCTATACTTGCCTTGATGTCTAGCACTGCTTGGTTCAGGGCTTGCATTGATTCGCTGATGGTCTGGATCATGGCCTCGAGGATCTCAAGGCGCTGCTGATCACTAGGGCCTTCATGCTCGTCCCCTGTCGTGTATGTCGTTCTTACATGAGGAGAGATGGATGGGACAGTAGATGTAGCACTTTCTGCTTCGGATTCTTACAACGAATAGTCGTCAGGAAAGGTTTGCAGTGTCATGCTATGTTCGGACTCAGAGGAAGTACTACCCCCAGCGTAGGAGGCGACATCTTCTTTCCAAGGGTGGCTACCCCAGGGACTTTAGGATTTGTTCCTTGGGAATTTTTATCTCCTCGGAACGCCGGATTATCGTATAGGTCCGGGGGATTACTACCCCCAGCTTGTGTAACCCGCAGGGGTTCTGAAGAAGAACTACCCCCAGCAGCTGATAGCTTTTTCTTCGAATGGGTGCCCTGAAAAACTTCTTCCGCAGGTCCCGCTGCTGGTCCTCCTGATAATCGCCTTCTTAATGCGCTGGTTGAGAGTAACGGACTGGAGGTCTGGACTTCCTTCCTTCTGTGGTGGAAAGGACCTTCCGAGCTGAGTAACATGAGGTGGAGGAAAGCTCCTCCATCTCTAGTATTTGTACCTGATCTTTGGATTGTTGTCGGATAGGTGCCGTCCTAGGGAGGACACTTTGCATGTCATAGCTGCCTCCCTCGTCTTGCACTTGTGATTGATCACATTGCACAAGTCAGACAAGGGCTGACTCACCTTTGTACCCTTTTTGTGAGCACGGGTAGACCGAGGGCACGGGTGCGTGGTGTTGTTTTTGTTCCCTGATCTAGGGTCCGTACAAGAACTTTCCTAAGGTCGTCAGTGGAAGACTTTTGAGATGGACCCTGTCCATTTTCCATTGAGGGCGGGAGGCATGGGTCGGTCTTATATAACTTTTCATCAGGGGCCCGTATAACAGTTAGCGGTACCCTCCGACGGTCAGCCGAATGGACAGTTGCTTGAGCATGACGAGTTCATACTGTCCCAGACTTCTTCAACTTGGCATCCGTAGGTGCATAGTATGAAGAGTCCAAGTTTGGGTTTTCACCATTCTCAGCATAGCGCATAGGGTCAGCGCTTCATGAGATTCGGTCGAAAGAAGAGATTCGGCTCCTGCTAGAGTCGCATGCGGCCATTTACCTGCGGCCGTCAACCGATGCAACATAGTGAGTCTTATGGGACCTCCTCCTTGGCCTCATAGAGCTTGCATCAGTGCCCGAACGTCTGTCATCATAGTATTTTTCTCTGCCAGAGTTTGGGTGCTAAGCGTTTTATGCGTCAGGCGAGGATGCCACATGGACAGCCTTGGGGGACGCCTGGCGAGCGCCTTCAGCAACAGAGAGAGAGAGAGAGAGAGAGAGAGAGAGAGAGAGAGACGAGGAGCGTAATCTCCACAGTTAGGTGAGGCGCAATGGCCTTTGTTACCCACATCCTGTGGGTCTTCAAGTGGTGAGCACCTTCTGGTTGGAGGAGCCTACCGCATAAGCAGTGGACGCATGATGTGCGGTCCCTGCGGTAGAGAGAGATGTAGAGCGCCTGCTCTGTAGTTAGGTGAAGCATGGTAGCCTTTGCTACCCACGTCCTGTGGGTCTTTTTGTGCTTTACTTTCCTCGGAGAAGGACTCACGTTATCCCCGGAGAGCATGTCCTCGAAAGCATGCTAGTTGAAGTGGATCACCAACTTCCTTTGAGTGGACCCGAGTTTGGCTACGTCGGATTGTGCCACAGCTTTCTCATCAAAGGTAAAAGAAGTCCCCAGCAGAGTCACCATTTTATTCGCCATTAAATTCAAAAAGTTCTAAAAGGGCTTAATTTGATTAACAAACGAAAGAAAGTACAAAGAGATCCTGGACAGACAGTCTAAGTATAATATTTTTTTGATCTGGGGTGTAACGATGGACAATGAGTGCTATGGTGTCTCCTTTACTCCGTGGACGATCCAATACAGGGTGAAGAAGCTTACGTTCTCTCTTCGCTCGTCTTGGTATCCTCTCTCTCTCTCTCTATATTGACCGGGGGTGGTATGCTCTCTCCGAAGAAGAAAAAAAGTCAGAACTTAGAACGTTCAAATTGCTCATATTTATAGCCATCATGCTGATGGGCTATGGGTGCCGTATATGCCTCTGTTTGGTGGCCGCATAAGGCTCCTTCAACGGAATACGGTTGCAACTGTAGCCGCATGCCATGGGCAGATTGCCACGTGATCTTGGTTGAGATATATTGTTGAAGAGATCTCGAAGTTATTTTTAATCCGCTGTGTGCGTGACTTGTTCAGTTGGACACATAGTCAACACCAACTGTACGAAGATCTCTGTAGTTATAACGGAAAGATATTGTAAGCTGGAGGCCGCATAGCAACTTGGCCGCATAAGTCTTTCTGTGGCCGCATGGTGTGGTAGTCGCATATGCGCTCTCGTTGGGCCTTGGTCGAATGGACACTTTGGTCGTATAGAATTGTGGCCACATGTGTCACGACCCGTCTCCGGATATTCGGGCACGAGTACGTGGTTTCGCCCAGCCTATGTCGCAGAATCGACGGTTGTTTGATAATAAACGGAAGAAATAAAAATAGGTTTATACGAAACCCTTTCTTAGGTTTACAAACAAGAAGTACTATTAATCCTATACGAGGATATTAAGTACAAAATTTAATCTGGGTAAATATTACTATAGGAGTATGATCTGCGGTCGATCACTTTGTCCCTTGGACCACACGATGATGAAGAAGTGCTGTAGAAGAAGAAGAAGCTTCAAAGATTGCATGAAGGAGTGGATGCTCGATGCCAAAATCGTCGATCACTACTCTCTGTCTATGCTCTGGATTCTTATCTCTCAAAAATCAATCTCCTGACTTTTATCAAAAATCTGACCTCAATTCTTCGACCTTGGACCTCTATCAATAGAGGTCTCTATTTATAGGGTTTGGTGACAACAACCGTCCAGTCGGCGTAGAAGCCGGATAGTGGAGAGTATGACACTTTTTATGCGGCGGTTATAATAACTGCCACCTACGTATAAATGATCTTCTGAATCTGCGTGTGATGCGTGTCCCATGATGAGATAATGCGTATAACTGCTTCGAAGATCACGGCATGCAAGCCACGTAGGTAACTGCCCCTTGCTTAGAAAAGGTTGGCGTAGAAGCCAATAACTGTCACCATGGCGTAGAAGCCAAATAGTTGTCAAGTTGGCATAGAAGCCAAGTGGTTGTCGAGTCGGCATAGAATCCAAATAGGCGTAGAAACCTTGTAGGTGTAGAAGCCTGATGCTGCATAGATAGGTAGCTAGCGTAAAAGATAGCCGATCTTCCTTCCTTGAATGAGGTCTTGAGTGTATTCTGGACCAAATAGCCTGAGTTGGCGTATTCTGAGGAGATAGCAACGGCGTACTCCTATAGCTTGAAATAGCCTGATGGCGTAATATGCAGAGGTGATGATGTGGACGTATTAGCCGTAATCATGACTCACCCAGTCTTTGAAAATAGAACCAAATCTCGTGCATTAAATGCAGAGATCTGCCCCCATTCTAAGCATTAAATGCAGAGACGTGCCTCGAGCTCTGTACGAAGAGCAGCTTTTGACGTGACAGTTTATTTTGTCTTCTGCTGAGCGTAAAAGCTCACATTTGCCTGTATAAAACTAGGCAGCGTATTTTCTTGAATGCGTAAAGGCAATTATCTCAAGGAAATGTCACTAAACGACGGTTTGGGTCTCTGTGCCGAATCATCGTTACAGCCGTCGTCTGGATAGTTGTGCAGTACTCTTTGTCAGGAGTCACGTTCACTGCATGATCTGACAGGTTTATTCGAGGAATACGAAGAGTTCCCCGTACGACTTCCCACTGCATTAAAAGCGAGTAGGTTTTACGCCAAAGTGGCGATGTAACAACCTTTTTACGCTGAAGCAGCCTGGAAATACTACATTACGCGGATTATTTTGGAGCTTATATTTTATGCTATATTAGCGATGAAGCCCTGTCGTACGCCGATGGTTCTGAAGTCATGTTTTACGCCGCCCAGCACTGAAATATTGCTTATAACTCTACAGCGTATTTTTTATGCTTCTACAAGACCCCCTTCAAAGTTTTCAAATTTCTCGTAATTTGAAACACTTTGAATGAAGCATGAAATGGTCAAGTCTGATTCGTTTCTCGAGGCTGATTTCTTGGCGGATTTTTAGGGATTTGTTGGGATTCGATGTGTTCTATTTTGCCTATAAAAAGGCTGATGAGTTAACCTGTTCTTCCCATATTTCCTTCACCACACAGAGATGATTGCCGGAGTTCGTAGGGTCGACTTGAGGAAGAAGAAGATCATGCTCTTCCAGCATGTAAGGAGCCAAAAAAGAAGGCGTCTTCGAGCAAATGTCCTCTGCAATGATGGATCATGGAAGGATATCATAGCTTCCTTTGCTCGGGATAATCAGCAACTTCATATGGCGATTAGTCCGGGAGAGAGGAAGGGTCACATTCGACCACACAGCTTGCAAGCTATATTTTCTCCCGTTGTTGGTGGACGAGGGCATACAAACTAGCCCTGTCTTCCAGTATTGAGTTGGGTCTAACACCTCAACTCAATCTATCATGGCGTATGGAGGATGGGCTCTTGAATAATTTAAACAAGCCCAGTTTTGTATCCTCCCGCCATTAATCATTTTTTTGTTAATCGGACGCGGAAACCGACTAACTGCTGAAGAAGACGGATAAAGATCTCCACCAATACGAGAACCTGACAGAACAGATTCTGGGCATGATCTTTAAATGAGGATGAGAAACCCTTTGTAGACGGGATTTCCCTCATATGTAATCATGAAGATGAAAAACCCTTTATAGACTGGATTTCCATCATATGTAATCATGATTAATAAAGTTTTCTTTTACGCATCTGATGATTTGTCATATTCTTTGTTGTAATGAAGTCTGAATATATGTAGCTTCGCCACGTCTGAATAACTTTACGCCGACTCTGATAAAAAGAGTATCTGATCTCGTCCCGTCTTTTATGCGTAACTGAGGACACGTAAAAAACTGCTTAGCATTTAAGTCGAATATCCGAACTGTCCTGCTGTTTTGAACGAGGAATTGCGTAGCATTCTGAACTATCACTTCTCTGATAAGAAGAATTCTTGTTCAGACCATCATCTTCAAGAATAATTTCCCGAAAATCCCTTGAAATAGGGCAAGAAATGGCTGTCAAAACTGAGTCGCCATCTTGAACTGTAGAGAAAATATTCAGGCTGGATTTTGGATGAACTTCCAATCGACCCAAGAAGAAGAGTCATTTTCAATGCTGAACTCTGTATACTTTGGGTACTTGGGATATTTTGAGGTCAAGAAGGAGTATCTTCTGCGTGAACCCTTGCAATTGGCCGTCTTGAGATTTGTTCAGATATACGCATACTCTGGCCCGCGTATATTAAGATATGCGGAAAGTCATAGATCCATAGTGTAGATGAGCATAAAATCGTAAGTTTATAGCCTCTCGAGCGTAAAAGCTACTGAGCATAAGAGCATTCGAGCGTAAAACTGTAGATCTGTAACCTCTGAAAAGAGAACTTTCGAGCGTAAAGTCGTATATTTGTAGCCTCTGAGCGTAGAAAGCTTCTGAGCGTGAAATCATAGATTTATAACTTCTGAGCGTGAAGTCGTAGGTTTGTAGCCTTTCGAACGTAAAAGCTACCGAGCGTAAAAGCATCCAGACGTAAAACCATAGACTTATAGCTTCTGAGCGTAAAACCGTAGATTTGTAGCTTCCTGAGTGTAAAAAGCTCCTTGGCGTAAAAATCACGAATCTGCTCCCAAGGCCTTCAGAGAAAAACTTTTCATCTGTCTTTTGCAAAAGAAAACCTTCGTCTCTTTGAGTACTCTCCTTCGTTTCTTCTCTGAGCACTCTAAGTTTTTAGCAATGGCACCGAAATAATCTTCCACCACCAAGGGCAAGAAAGCTGCCTCCTCTTCTCGCTCTTCTGCCCAAGCAAGAGCGACTCCCCTCGGGCAGAGCAAACCTCGCTCGGAACGAAGTGTCCCACCATCAAGCTGTGCACCGGGTGTTATAGGTAAAGCTTTTGGGACGACAAGAATGAAGAAAACCCTTCGCACACGTTGTACGTGAACACGCTAGGTCATCTTCTGTGCTGAGAGTCTCTTCGAGGAAGATGATGCACAGAGATGTTTTATCTTTTACGCCCACATTCCTAATGTGTCAGCATAAAAATTCCATATTTTCGCAGTCTGACGTAAAAGCTTTGACTGTCAAAATTTGGCGTATACTACAAATTTTGGGTGTTACGCTCTGGATGAAAATTTCGGCGTAATAACTCAAACTTTGGCAGTCTGGCGTAAAACACAGACTGTCAGATTTTTTGTGTATACTGCCAATCTTGAATTTTATGCCTCGGAATGAGATTCCATCGTAAAAACTCAAGTTTTTACAGTCTTGGCATAAAAGCACAGACTGTTGCTCTTTGGCATAAGCTGCAAGATTGTGAGGTCTAGTATAGAAACTGACATATTTTTCTTCTACTTTGTAGTTAACTTGCATATATCTCCGTTGGCTGAGGCGATGGGTTCTGCTGCTGGGATGCTGAACTCCAATTACCTAGAGGATTTATCCTATGTGACATTTCCTATTCCCGGACCCCAGTATCCTGAAGGAAGGGGAATCCTGATATCGTCTCAAGGAGAGCGAATGCTGTTGAGCATGATCAACGGAGAACCCCTGACGTATATAGACGGGGCAAAATACATAAAACCAGCTTTCCTCTTCGGGGATATGATCGATAAACAATCCCAGACGAAGCCCAAGAAGGAAGACTGGGTTTTTACTGTTGGGGCATGGTCATGTACCTGTCCAAGATGCTGAGAGATTACCCTATCTCGGCATTCTTCCATGCTACGCATCCGAGGAGGATGTCGTGGACCCTAACCCCTAATCTTCACGGCCAGTCGAGGAAGATATTTTATCAGAAAGGGTCCGACCAAGGATCATTTGTGAGCCTCCCTTCGGGTCCTGTACTGCCTTTCAGGGGATTGTATCCGGGCAGTGTCCCGAGTGAAGACACTTCACTGCTCCAACCAGTCCAATTACCGATTTTTTGTAATGACTTCATGGGACATGGAGGAGTATACCCCAAGGTTAATCCTCGGACCAGCGGGTGGATTAGCCCTTCAAACCTTCGATGGGTTCGTTTATCTACCTGGGCCTTGAAGAACTTTCAGACGGAGCTGGAGAGCATCGGTCTGTACGAGGCTGTGAGTGCTACCAGTGTTGGGTTACCTCTCAACCCCAACCTATTTATGGCTTTGATGGAGCAATATATCTCGTTCACTGGGACTTTCACCACTCCGCTAGGGGAGTTGGGATTGGCCCTTCACGAGATGGCAGAGATTTCAAGACTGCCAATGGAAGATACTCCTTATGAAGAGTATGTTCCCATAAACTGGGAGTTGGGGGATACAAACACTCGAGTGGTGGCAGTGTACCAGGAGCTGATGAACCACTATTTAGCGTGCACCGCCTTCTATAATGAGCCATCTGATCTAGCTCATAACAATAAATGGGCATCCTATCTCTTCTTCCATCAGGCTAGAGATGCTAAGCCCGACAAAGTCGTAGATAGTAGGGATAGGCCTTTGAGCCTTCTGAGCGTGCTTAATGCTCAAGTAGTCGATGATCTTATTGAAGACACCGGGGCTTCAGATCGGGTTCTTGATGAAGGGATAGGGAAATATCCTGTAGGCACTAAAGCCTACAGTTATATGAGGCATTGTCGTAGGTCTCTGTCAAAGGAAGCTCAACTGGCTGGCTTCCTCTCTGTATGGCTACGCCGACTGGTAGTACCAGGCATTGCATCTTCGGATCGCATTCACTGTAACACCTTATGGCCTGCGGTGCGTTTGGTGTTTGGGGCAAGACTGGGCCTGCTCCCTGCTATGGTATGCCTGATACAAGCTGGCCTGAGGGCCATTACTGATGGGTTGCTTATCGATAAAACATGGCGTGGCAGCTTTCCCAGGGTAGAATTATCGTTCCTGTATTTGATGGGATGGTTAATTCTTCATAACCCCATAGTGATGTCTCCCGGGTCTGCCAGTAGTTTAGGGAATAATTTCTTGTTGAATTACAAGAATTCTACCTGGAATGTGACCACCGTCATAGACTGTCGACGAGCATTAAATTTTGCTCACAGCTGGAAGCTCTTCTGTGTTGTCCCCACTGTACATATCAATCAACAGGGGACGACACTTCAGGATTCAGGTGAAAGGAAGACCGTTCTTTCTTCTGAAGCTTTTTATTGGTTGTTCTGCATTAGACCTTCCCACTTGTTGTATAGAAGTGAAGACCAATGCTTCTTGGAGCCCTATCTGCCTAGTCGGTTGGCCAGGCAGTTTGGGTATGATCAATTGCACGTGGGCAATGCCATCACCAGCTTCAAGTCCAGGGGTGGACTTATTGATGGAGCGAGAGGATGGCGATACTTCATAATGGGTTATACTGGAGCAGCTTTTACTGTGCCCGCGACTTCACTCTCCATGGAATTACGCATCCTCCATTCGTACGCCCAGTTTTATGTGGCTACCAATACTTTCTATCGCGATTTTGATATGCGTGGAAGTTTTAGGATGCCCTCTTCCAAGTCCGCTGGGAAAGAGGAAGTCCTATCAGTTTTATCTGACGAAGAAGAAGACTTTGTCGCTCCAGATGAGTTTTTGCTGACAGTACCGAAAGGTGAAATACCTCCGCCTGCAGGGCCTCTAGTTATCCCTGGTAAGCGAAGGGCTCCTATTCTAAAGGAGACTTCCCCTCGCAAGAAAAAGAAGACTGTTAGTGGTCCTGTCAGGACTTCTAGTCATGAGGCTGCTAGGAGTGAGCCTGTTGTTTTCCCTGTTGGGGACGATCCTTTGGTTAAAGGTCCTTCGCCTATTAGAGAGGGAACCTCTACAATTTCGGCTGGCAGTGCCAAAGAAACTTTGCTCGAGGCGGCTGTCGCTGCTACCGCTTTAGGTAGTGGTACAAAATTGCCTTCTTGGCCAAGCCAAATAAGAATATCTTTATCCAGACCAGCAACGGGAGAAACCCCTGCCGCATCTGTAAGTATACCCAGCGAGATTCCACCCAATGAGCCTCGAGTGGATCTCGGTGAAGACCTGGAAGAATACCTGCCAGTGTCAGTTGGCACACCCCTTTCTCCAGGTATGACAGCTCGCTTAGCATCATTAAGAAATGATTTAGCTGTACTGGATGCAGACGTGCCATATATACCATCGGCCATGGGTAAATATCGTATTTATGCCTCTTTTAGAAAAATTAACAACATGTTGATACTAACTTTCTCTTGTCTTCTTTTCAGGGGAAGACATCTACGGGGAGGGCAGCGTCGATGCAACTTTTGGTTTTGTTTCAGCTCATGTCGATGACACGGAGGTGCCCGACTTTGAAGAGGAAATATTTTTGGGTGCTGGCTCGCCCGAAACAGTTCTGATATCTTGAGAGAAGGATGAGCCTGTCATTACGACTATGCCCCATTTGAGTACGCCAGCCACTTCAATCATTGTTGGCGCTTCTTCTTTTGTCGCGCCATCTGTTGAGGCGACGACTGTGGCCACATCATCTGTAGTCATTCCTGGTGGGAGATTCTCCGATATTGCAGCCACTCCCAGCGTCCATTCGAATCTCGCCATGTTAGTTAAGCAGTTTTTAAGCGTTTTCTACGCCACTTTGAAAATGCTGATATCGATGGTGCTAGAGAAGAATCTAGGCTTCGAGGTACTGAAGACATCCTCCAACTTTAGTATAGCGCAGATTAGATATTTCAACGATAATGACAGAGCTGATGCGCTAGAGCAAATAGTTAATGGTTTGGAAAAACCCATTAACGATTATTTGCAGCTATCTCGAGGCAGCATTGACGGTCTTGTTCAAGCTAGGTATGACTCCTTAACTGCAGAGCTTGCTGGGAAAATAGAATCTCTGAACAAATCTGTCTAGGAACAACAGCAGCAGATGGATCAAGAGCGTGCCGTATTGGAGTATGTCATTCCCCAGCTGACTCAGTGCGAGGCCGAATATGAGGAAGAGGCAGCGAGGGTCCACAAATTGGAAGATAACTTCGCTAAGGCCAAGGAGAAGGCTCTCTCTTTATCAATAGCTCGCGACGTGTTGAAGGATCGAATGGAGACGGCTCAGCAGAACCTGACGCATGTGAGTGTCATCCACGCAGGTTTTGTACATGCTCGGTCCGAGCTATCTTCTTTGAACAATGAGGCGGCAAGGTTGGAGCGGGCTTGCGCCGACGTCTTGAACTCCAGGGATGAGAGAATGGTTACTCTGGCGCAGCAGATTCGCGACTTAACTGCTCCCTCCAAATGATGTACTTTTTGATTTTCTATATAATTTGCTCTTTCTGGAGATAATAAAGAGACTATATCTGACTTTGGTGGACCCATCATTTTTTTGAACATAAATGACAGGCTAGGGTGAAAGTGATATCAGAGGTAATATGGACGTGATATACTTTCGGTAAGCTTCAGCTGGACATATCTATTCAGAGGTTATATGGACATGATAGAATATGATCCAACTAAAATTTGTACACAAAATACTATCAGAGATAATATGGACGTGATAGGTTCGGATGTTCCAAATTAGTTAAATATATCTATTCAGAGGTTATATGGACATGATAGAATATGATCAAACTAGTTCTTTGGAAGTAGTATTGTCAGAATGAGATCTTCACCATACTCTGTTGAGCAAAGAAGATTAAGCATAGTACCTCTTCAGGAATTTGCCGTTGATAGGAGCCATTAACAAGTCTCCATTAGGCTTGGCTAATCTGTAAGCGTCGTTTGAGAACGTCGTCTCGATCACGTAAGGGCCTTCCCATTTGGTCTGGAATTTACCCTTACTCTTGTAAGTAATAATCATTGGCCTTCTCATGACTAGAACTAGCTCGCCAACTTTGAAAACTCTTTCCTTTACTTTTTGATTAAAAGCTCTGAAAATGCGTGCTTGGTAGAACCCAATGTGCTGTTGGGCTTGAAGGCGTTTCTTATCTAATCCTTCTAGCTCTTGAAGCTTTAATAGGTCATTCTTTTCCTGAGTCAACTCATTTGCCACTGCTATTCTGAGTGACGGAATTTGAATTTCGATGGGGAGAACTGCTTCACTCCCGTAAACCAGTGAGAATGGGGTACAACCCGTCGGTGCTCGAACCGTTGTGCGGTATGCCCAGAGACATTCTCCTAGCTTCTCATTCTAATCTCTTTTGTTCAAAGAGACGAACTTCTTCAAGAGTTTGATGATGGTTTTGTTGAAAGCTTCCGCCAAACCATTAGCAGCAGGATTGTATGCCGTAGAGGCCACATTTTGTATCCGATTTTTATCGCAAAATTGATGAAACGCTTGGCTGATGAACTGAGGCCCATTGTCATGGATTATCCTTCGGGGAATCCTAAAGCGATAAATGATATAATGCTTAATAAGCTGATCACGTTAGATGTCTTTACCTCAACAAAGGGGACTGCCTCTGCCTATTTGGAGAAATAATCCGTGATGGCTAATATGAATCGATGACCTCTGGAAGAAGACGGGTGAATAGGACCAATGATATCCATACCCCATGCTTCGAAAGGCCAGGATGCCACCGTAGGATGTAAATATTCAGAATATTGATATATAAAATCTGCATGGACCTGGCAGGCTTTGCATTGTCTTGCATATTTTATTGTATCTGTGATCATAGTAGGCCAGAAATAGCCCATCCTCCTGATACGATCATGTAGCTTAGGACCGGGTTGATGTTCTCCGCATATGCCATCGTGAGCTTCACGGATAATCCGCTACGCTTCGTCACCGGAGAGACATCGTAATAACAGTCCGTCATAAGTCCGACGATATAGACATTGTGAAGATGCATCAAAATAGAAGCGTAATAATCGTATTTTGATGATACTGCTTCTTTAGGATCTTCCGGTAAGATTCTGTATGCTACGAAATCTATAAAGGGACTTCTCCAGTCTCTCTTGGAAAGATTTGTGTTCACAGCGTAGCTGCATTCTATGTGAAAGTTGTTTTTCACACAGAATAAATCTCTGTTAAGAAGGATCACCGAATTCTGGCTTCTTATAGGAATAGCTAAATCTGCAGCTAGACTTGCCAGGGCATCAGCTTCCAGATTCTGAGATCGAGGCACGTGCTCTAGGTAAAACCCTTTGAAAGTCATTACTATCTCGATCGTTGCTTGGTGATAAGTAATGAGGTCTGGATTACGAACTTCATATATTCCTCTGACTTGATTGACGATCAGTAGAGAATCACCAAATGCTTCCAGATATTCGATGTCCAATTCTTTAGCGACTTGGAGTCCAATTAGTAGGGCATTATACTCTGCCACATTATTAAAGCAGGGTTCGCTAAGAGAATATGCTCGATAGATGACGAGTTTATCAGGAGTGACCAGGACAATTCCTACTCCTGAAACCACGTTTCTCCTGGGGCCAGTCCTGGAGGCACCATCGAAGAATAGTTGCCATGCAATACTTTCCATTGCTGAATTACATTCTGCAACTTCGTCGGGAATGTCCTCGTATAATCTGGAGGTCTCCGAAATCAGATGAGCAGCTAGGAAATTAGCCAATGCTTGGCCTTTGATGGACTTTTGAGGGACGTACACCATATCATACGGTGTTAATAACATCGCCCAAGTCGTGAGTCGGGAATTAAGAACACTTGGCTTGTTCATCAATACCCGAAGAGGATTGATCTTGGAGATGATAGGAATAGTCTGGCCTGTGACATAATGTCGCATTTTCTGAATGGCGAATATTAGGGCCAAACATTCTTTTTTTGCTGGATTGTACCGGTGTTCAGCTCTGACCATTATCCTGCTTAAATAGTAGATAGCCTGTTCATGACCCTCATCGTTCTTCTGTGCGAGGAGAGCTCCCAGAGAATGATCCATTGCTCGAACATACAGCAAGAATGGTCTTCCTATGACGGGAGGCACTAGAACTGGAGGATTAGTGAGCTAGCGTTTGATATCATTAAATGCTTGCTGATAGGCTTTGTCCCATACAAAGGATACACCTTTCTTCATGAGACGAGAAAAGGCTGACACCTTTCAGAGAGATTGGATATGAATCTCCTGATATAAGCCAGACAACCTTGAAATCCCCTGAGTTCTCTCTGATTATGGGGTGGTCGCATTTCTAAGATGGCCTTGAATTTATCGGGGTCCACTTGAATGCCTTTGGCGGTAATAACAAATCCCAGGAATTTTCCACTTGATACACCAAGAAAGGACTTTGTAGGATTTATTTTGAGTTTGGTGTTGGCGCATCAACTCAAACACTGTCTTCATATCTTGGATGTGATTATCCTTGATGCGACTTTTGACAGCTATATCATCCACATAACATTCCACTGTTTTGAGTAGGTGTTCATGGAATATGTTACTCATAGCTCGTTGGTATGTAGCCCCGGCATTCTTCAGTCCGAAAGGCATGACCGTATAACAATATACCCCCAATGGTGTCCGGAAGGCAGTATGCTTCTCGTCTTCAGGATACATCTTGATTTGATTGTATCCTGAAAATCCGTCCATGAAAGACATGCGTTCAAAACCGCATGTATTATCGATCATGACGTCTGTGATAGGAAGAGAAAATTCATCCTTGGGGCAGGCTGCATTCAAATCTCGGTAATCTATGCAGACACGTACTTTCCTATTTTTCTTCATATCCGAGACTACATTGGCGACCCAGTCAGGATGTTGTTCTTCCCGGATGAAGCCACATGCTATCAACTTCTTGATTTCAGCTTCAATGGCGTCCATCATGCCTGGACGAAACCGGCGTTGATATTGCTTCACAAGCTTCGAATTGGGCAATATATTGAGTTTATGAGTAGCCACTTTTGGATCAAGACCTGGCATATCCTCATAATTCCACGCAAAGACGTTGATATATTATCTTATTAGCTGGATTATTTCTTTTTTTTCTTCTTCGAAAAGATTGTTACTGATAAATATCGGCTTTGGCAAAAGTTCATCCCCAACGTCGATTTAGATAATTTTATATTCAGTGGGAGGTTCTCTCTGCTCGAATTGGAGTTCCCATTGTGTATCCATTTGCTGAGCCCAAGAGTCATTCTCAAATAATTCAGATTCTTGTTCGTCTGCTTCGAGGGAATCTGTCAATACCATGTTTACTGATAATGCTCGTTCGAGATCATCAGATAAGACGGAGGGCGTCGAGCTATCTTGAGAAAAGGAAAAGATATTCTCATTTGACTAAGAAGTTGCAAAGGAGGTGGTATACCCTAACCCAAAACGAGTTCATTGACAGTAGGGATCACCGTGCAACGACATTCGCCTACCTTTCCCGTAGTTGAGGCCTGGTTCCAGCTTCAAGTCATAACCCATACTTTGCATAATCTTCAAAGCTTGCGAGCTATATCTGTGAACCTGCATTTTACCAGCATCGTCATCGGGAGAATCTTCTTGTACAGTCGGTATATTGCGCATGCGACCGAAGACTATTGGATGCTGACTGTTGCGCGTAGGCGGGACAATAAAGATAGAATCCTCCTGTGGCCCATATGTCGTGATGACATTAGATGGTGACGCTACTTCCCACACATACGGATGATAGGAATCTATAGCTTTCAAGAATCTTTGTGCTATAGGTTCTATATCGTTATGGGGAGAGGATTCATGATTCAGAATTTGAGCGTCAATGTACTGGAAAAGAGGATCTTTATTATTATCAGAAACCACGTTCCTGGTTGTATTTACATCAATCGGTTGCTTGTTGCGCCGAAGGTTGATGACCAAGGGTGGAGGCTTCTGGTTCAAAGTGATCACTAGAGGATCACCTCTGTTTCCTGACTTGGTTTTGTTCAGGTGGATAGCCAGGGGTTCCATGACTTTCGGACGAGTAGTTCGCCCTTTCACCTTGATTGACAGAGGTTGTTTGGTAGAGAGTTCTTCTGGCTCCTGGTGGAATTCCTCCTCTGTTTCGCCTGATACCTCCTCCATGTAGTTTTGGGTGTACAACATGGCATCGGAGTAGTAGCATTCTACTCTTTTGAACGGGTTAAGATCAGCAAACTCCGTTTGTACTGTTCCTTGGGCATCTATATACTTGAAGGATTGATGTAGAGTCGAAGGAACGATATTGTGGTCGTGGATCCATGGTCTGCCCAGCAGAATGTTATAGGACACCTCTGAATCAATGACATAGCACGTAGCCACTGATCTGAGGTCGCCAATCTGGATCCTTAGACGAATCTTCCCCAACGGCTTACTTTTCCTGGCGTTGAAGCCCACGATTGTAGTAGTGGTGTAAGCCAATTCGCTGGTAGGAATCCTCAGCGGTCTGAGTAGACTATGAGGAATGATACTGATCAATGATCCCGGATCTATGTGAATCCGGTCAACCTCCATGGAACCAACATATCCGGTATAATAGAGGGGTCTGTCATGCTTGTTGTTTTTCAACAGCATGTCATATTGAGTGAAAGTGATATTCGGGACCACCTCCATCACACTATGGCATTGAGGACAAGCCACAGGTTCTTCATCAGGGGACTTGAGCTGGGTCAAGTATACATCCACCTGCATTAATGCTTCACTCAGGGCTGGACGAGTGTCTTTGGAGAGCCTGAGTAGTTCAAATATGGACAATCTGGCTGGTGAATTAGCCAATTAGGCCAGGATGTCGAAGTTATATGGCTTCTCCAAACCTTTGTTGTGAATGTTCTTCAAAGGTTTGTCAAAGCGCACTTCTTTTTGCTTGCCCTTGTCCACCGAAGTTGGTCTCGAAGGACCGGCCTCTGGTATGGCAGGTTCCGGTTCTGAAGGCTTGGCAGCTGAAGCGTCTGCCGATGCTTCTTCCTGACTTCATCCATAGTCCTTGAGGTAGGCTTTCCCTGAACGGGTTCTAGTAGCCAAAACATCTTCTTCTGATGTCAAAGATACCGCAACCATATGACATGGTTTACGCTTTGAGTTCTTCTTAGACTTAGCCTTGGCAGCTTGAGTCTCTTCCTCGATCTCTGACATAAGATCTGGATGAACCCACATAATCTCGCCGCGCTGGGTAGTCAGGGGTACCAGGTCATGATTTTGACCTTTGGCTGGAGGAAGATTAACAATGTTCATCGTTATCCGGAAAATAGGTACAACACCATCCGGAACTTCTTGAGGAGGCAGATTGCCAAATTGAAGAGAGATCATGTTGGCTGTGACCGTCTTCTCGCTGTTGCGCAGAGTGATGGCCTTAGCATCGATCAACTCCTGGATTTTTCTTTTTAGCACATAGCATGCCTTTGTGGGGTGATGTATATACCTATGGAAAATACAGTACTTGGGGTTATTGGTACTGCCGACTTTGTTAGGTTGCTTTACCTCGGGGAGGATAATCTTGCCGCTTTTGACGAGACACTCGAATATGCTCGAAATATCGTCGTCGTCAAACGAGTACACTTCAATAGGCCTGGAAGTCCCAGGTTTTGTCTGTGTGGTTGTCGCAGTCTTTTGCCTGGACGTATTGATCGCCAGAGCTTCTTTTCCTTTGGAACCACGAGGATGGTCGCTGTTGGAGGATGACCTCTTGCCTCTATCAGAGGCAGATATCATAATTCTATTATCATGCGCCTTCCGACTGTTGTCTTCAGCGGCTACTGCTGAGATGATGAACGAGGGCCAATCACGGAAGTTATATGGTCATGTGAACACCGAGATCACTGGAAGAAGATTCTTTCTGTAAATGTCCACCAATGCTGAGTCTGGAACTCCGGTAGGCATTTGCAAAGTGGCTTGACGAAAACGTTCGATGAAAGTGCGAACGTTCTCTTTCTCCTTCTGCTTTACTTCGATGAGAGAGGACATAGACATGTCCATCCCTCCTTCGTAGAATCGCGCGTAGAATAAAGTCTTAAAATCCTCAAAGAAAGTAATGCAGTTGTCCACAAGACTACGGTACCACTGATAAGCCACTCCCGAGAGACAGCCTTTGAACACTCGAGTAAGAAGGGCGTCATTTCCTTGCAATAACATCGTCATCATACTGAAGTAGTTCATGTACTGGCTTGGTGATGTCTTTCCCTCAAACAAAGCCATAGTCTGTGGTTTGTATTTCGGAGGGAAAGGGACTTCGTCCCAGATAGCTGGGTAAGGCTGGTTGATTCCTAATTTTTTTAGCTGATCCTTATATTTTAAGGCATCAAATTAGGCCTTCAATTCCCGTACTGCCTGCATAGGATCTTCAGCCGGTAGAGGAACTGCGGAGTGGTGAGAGATCGGTTGTATCGTAACCCCAACAGGAGGCAACACATTCTCTGAATTAGGAAGTGGAGGGGCTGCTGACTCCTGATCTAGAGCAGGCTCATGATTCGCGTTGGGTGGTGGTAAGTCTACCCCCACACGTATCTGAGTCGGAGGGATCGATGCTTGAGCTATAGCAGCTGTGTGTTGAGTTAGCATCATCTGATGTATATTCTCCATCATGGACTGTATCTCCTTCAGAGATGTCTCCAGCACAGCGATGCGTTGCTCAGTACTTTCTGATGAGGAAGCATTTTCGTGTTCATCTTCAATGGCATAGACCCCCATTTCTCTGGATGTCATTGAAGGGCTAGTATAGGTCTCTGTAGAGAATGACTCTATACTTTCAGCATCTGATTCGGGAAACTGGCGACACCCAGTGTCGGAATAAGAAGAATATGAAGCCGGTTGTCGTGACCTCGAACGGGTGTTTCGGAACACCCCAGCTTCAATGTTCTCAAGGAGTTTGTTGAATCTCCTTTGGCTTGGAGTTCTAGAGGGATAACGTCTTGAATTCGACCTTCCTCTAGGAATGTGTAAAGCCATATTCACTGATGCATATGTAGGTTCTTCTTCCTGTGAAGGCACAGAGTAGTTCAACCGGTCGAAAACCGACCGTTTTGTTTCAGAACAGCAATAATTAACTACAATTTTATGACTATTACAATAATGCTCCCTAGGAGGCGTAATAGACATGCTGGAAGATCCCCTATCCATGTGCTTCTGGATCAGATATTCACGCAAGTCAGGAGGATTAACAAAAGAAGAAGAAGAAGGCTTATTCCTCTTATTTATATCAGTTAGCGTGCGGATATTAGGAACCATAACTTTTCCCCTACCACCTATGTACAGCAGTTCAGCCGTCTGAGTAGCAGATAATCTCCTAGGAGTGTGTCTCTCTGTAAACCGGGCTTTCTTTACACTGAGGGGTTTAACCTGGCATAATTTGGAGCTCTGCTCAGGCTAGCGTAAAACTGAGGAAGCCCTCAATCGGCCATTAGCTTCTCACGTAATCTGGAGAGCGGACAGATTCTTCTGTTGCTGGCGTAAAGGCCGAGAGGTTGAGAAGTCCGCCATTGGTTTTCCCTTGCGTAGATTGCAGGGACCATCTGCTTTTCCACGGAGGGCAGATGCATTTTTACGCGCAGAGCGCGTTTGGAATTTCTGATTTGGCGTTGAGGCATTATCAAAAATTTTGTCTGCCACGTCACAGACGGGAGACAGAGTTTTACGTGCAGAGCGCGGAGTAGACTTCTGGACTAGCACTAAGGCATTGTCCGAAGTTTTATCTGCCACGTCACAGACGGGAGACAGGGTTTTACGCACAGGGCATGGAGTAGACTTCTGGACTAGCACTGAGGCATTGCCAGAAGTTTTATCTGCCACGTCACAGACGGGAGACAGAGTTTTACGCGCGGGGCGCGGAGGTTGCGAAGCTACAACCTTGTTGGTCAGAGAAACCAGAGAGTTGGCAGGAATGGTAGGGGATGTCCAGGGCAACCAGACCTTACACAATTTCCTGTTGTCTTAGACACACAGAGAGTGAGAGCTACCCCCTGTTCAAAGCATATCTTCGTACATGGATTGGTCGAACTGGACGACCAAGGTCTTCTTCATTGATCCTACTGATACTGCATCGTGTTGAGCAATTGCTTTCTCGTCAGATGAGAAAGAGGTCCCCAGTAGAGTCGCCATCTTATATTTGATAATAAACGGAAGAAATAAAAATAGGTTTATACGAAACCCTTTCTTTGGTTTACAAACAAGAAGTACTATTAATCCTATACGAGGATATTAAGTACAAAATTTAATCTGGGTAAATATTGCTATAGGAGTCTGATCTACGGTCGATCACTTTGTCCCTTGGACCACACGATGATGAAGAAGTGTCGTAGAAGAAGAAGAAGCTTCAAAGATTGCAAGAATGAGTGGATGCTCGATGCCAAAATCATCGATCACTACTCTCTGTCTATGCTCTGGATTCTTCTCTCTCAAAAATCAATCTCCTAACTTTTATCAAAAACCCGACCTCAATTCTTCGACCTTGGACCTCTTTCAATAGAGGTCTCTATTTATAGGGTTTGGTGACAACAACCGTCCAGTCGGCGTAGAAGCCGGATAGTGGAGAGTATGGCACTTTTTATGCGGCGGTTATAATAACTGCCACCCACATATAAATGATCTTCTGAATCTGCGTGTGACGCGTGTCCCATGATGAGATAATGCGTATAACTGCTTCGAAGATCACGGCATGCAAGCCACGTAGGTAACTGCCCCTTGCGTAGAAAAGGTTGGCGTAGAAGCCAATAACTGTCACCATGGTGTAGAAGCCAAATAGTTGTCAAGTTGGCGTAGAAGCCAAGTGGTTGTCGAGTCGGCATAGAATCCAAATAGGCGTAGAAGCCTGATGCTGCATGGATAGGTAGCTAGCGTAAAAGATAGCCGATCTTCCTTCCTTGAATGAGGTCTTAAGTGTATTCTGGACCAAATAGCCTGAGTTGGCGTATTCTGAAGAGATAGCAACGGTGTACTCCTATAGCTAAAAATAGCCTGATGGCGTAATATGCAGAGGTGATGATGTGGACATATTAGCCGTAATCATGACTCACCCAGTCTTTGAAAATAGAACCAAATATCGTGCATTAAATGCAGAGATCTGCCCCTATTCTGAGCATTAAATGTAGAGACGTGCCTCGAGCTCTGTACGAAGAGCAGCTTTTGACGTGGCAGTTTATTTTATCTTCTGCTGAGCGTAAAAGCTCACATCTGCCTGTATAAAACTAGGCAGCGTATTTCCTTGAATGCGTAAAGGCAATTATCTCAAGGAAATGTCACTAAACGACGGTTTGGGTCTCTATGCCGAATCATCATTACAGTCGTCGTCTGGATAGTTGTGCAGTACTCTTTGTCAGGATTCAGGTTCACTGCATGATCTGACAGGTTCATTCGAGAAATACGAAGAGTTCCCCGTACGACTTTCCACTACATTAAAAGCGAGTAGGTTTTACGCCAAAGTGGCGATGTAACAACCTTTTTACGCTGAAGCAGCCTGGAAATACTATATTACACGGATTGTTTTGGAGCTTATATTTTATGCTGTATTAGCGATGAAGCCCTGTCATACGCCGATGGTTCTGAAGTCATATTTTACGCCGCCCAGTACTGAAATACTGAGTATAACTCTACAGCATATTTTTCATACTTCTACAGCGGTAGAACGTTGTCTTGGTTATTTCTAACTATCTAGCATCTCAACAATATAATATGGCACCTATCAATCATCTCAACTCCAAACGGAGGAACAAAATGGTATCTCACAATATAACTAAACTCAATCACAATGAAAACTAAGGAAGATAAGCACGAATGGAATAGGGAAGGAAAGAATAAGATATAAACTATAATCTGAAATAATATACAACCCAAAAAATCTCAATAACATAATATAATACAAGTCTAACACAAATAAACTAGACCTTCTCGGGCTCTGCAACTAAGTCCTCCTGGTCTACCAAAGAATCCCCTAAAGATACACCATCCTGTGGACCGTAGAATGTGGGACATTGCTCTATAAGGCAATCATCTGAAAAAATATATCCAGTCAGGATTGGAGCAAAGTACATACATCTGAAAGCAGTTTCAATATCATAATCGAGCATATAAACAGATATAGAAATAAAATACAAGATCACTAAACATATGAATGATGAACAAGATATATAGGTAATGTACGAGAATATACATCAACAATATGAATATCACAATATGATGAAGTAAACTGCAACTAACTATCTAAATGTGCCTCAGAATACTAGTTTATTATGTGATCGGGTTGGGTGAACATGATCAGGTCAGACAGATTACAAGTGAGGTATGTAACCAAAATGCACACAATTTGTAACAATGGCTTCGATCACATAATCAACTCCTACTCTTTCACCCCCAACTAATACCGATGGATCCAATCACGATACGCTATGAACACGAAAATATAACCACTGTCACGAGCAGTGGGTATACACGAATATCATAACCACCGAGCACGAGCGGTGGGTGTACACGAATAAGCATACTGAACACGAGCAGTGTGTGAACCCAAAGTATCATCAATACTCAGTATACACGATGAGATACAATGTACACGAGTACCCGCTGAACATGGTAGGGGATAACATCTCATGACGGAATCTATATAGCACCAGTCCGTGAAACCACTGTGTCGGGATTAATGTATACAATTCTAGAACATGTATATATACAATATTATGAATTAAAAACAATCAGAAAAATGTGTTCGCCTGAAGTCCTGAACAAGGTGTGTCTCTCGATGCCCAAGCTGGTGTCACACAACCTATATATGGCATTAATACAAGGTTCTAAAATGAAAATAAGTTAACTTGATGCAATTCGAAGTCATAAAGCCATTTCTAGGTCAAACCGATGAAATCTAGATCGCAAGAGTCTAAAACTAAGTCACTAAGTCGAAATACTATGAAACTATGCTATACAATCCAAGCTAAGATACTAAAAGGCATTCAAAAAGTCGTATCCTAAGATACGCAAGTTCATTTATATGAAAATAGTATTTTAGATATATATACAAGTCATTATACTTAATACTATATTAAAACAAGAAATTTAGGATACCTTGGCCTTGTACCAATGCATATCATACCTATCTCGATACCCAAACTTAATACCTTGGGTATCGACCCAATACCTTGGTAATACCTTGGTATCCCGAGGTAACCCAAAACTCAACATATAACTAATACCAATAGATATATAAAACCCCAAACTAATACTAGTTATAACTAACACTAATATATACATCTCAATATAACATATAACTAACTATAATACTAACATACATAGATATGTATAGTTAATATAACTAACTATCAAGATACACTGCCTATTAGTATATGAGACTAACTATCAATCATAACATATATATACTAGTTTACATATCTAACTATCTACATAATCAAACATATACAACTAACTAACTACTATAGTAACTAACTAGACTAAACAAACCCATTACCCAATACCTTGAGTATCCCTCAATACCTTGACATTACCTTGGTATCCCAAGGTAATTCAAATCCTAATACATATAGCTAATATATATAGCTAACCCCCATATACTAAACTATACTAACATAACTAAACTATTAAAACTATTAACTACTAACATATAATACATACCAATACATAGATACATATACCTACATAATAACTTACTACATATCTAATAAGTATATATATTCCTCTCACAACTATATATATATATATATATATATATATATATATATATATATATATATATATATATATAATCACAAACACACACACACACACACACACACATATATATATATATATATATATATACACACACACATTATAGTATCATATATATATAATCACATATACGTACACGTATATATATATATATAATTATGCAAGTATATATATATAGATAACATATATACATATACATATAACCTATATAAATACACTACTATAATTAATAGCTATTACATATGTAGAAATATAGCTACATATATACATAATACATAGGTACATAAATATATGATACACTAACACATAAATATATATATACATAGTAATATATATATATATATATATATATATATATATATATATATATATATACACACACACACACACACACACACATGCATATAATTACATATTATAATAACTAAAAATAATGGAATAAATGTACAAACACGTGGAGTGCATCGCTCCCGTATCCCACTAGATCTAGGATACGCTTGCGACACGAGTCCACCACACATCCAAACGTACCCCAAAGGACACGAGCAAGTCTAATATATTATTTATGAATAATACGAAGAGTCAAACACAATTCTACGTGTCCATGTCAAGATATGACATACACAAAGTCCCGTGTCGGAGAAAAAAATCTCCAAATCAACACGTATCACCAAATTGTTGGGATACGACCTACACGTACCCAATTGTGGACATGACACTAGTCCCAAACACACAAGCACATGCCAAATTGATCTATAAGACCAATTGACATACACAACAAATGTCAATCTCGGAATTCTCCCAAAATTGACACAAAAGTACCATAACTTTCTCAATAGGCCTCCTATGAACACAAAACCAAATTCTATAGGTAGCCTATGCATATGAGTTAATTTCTCATGGTTAAATCTCAGATTTAGAACCTAAATTAAGGAAAAAAACTGAATTGTACCTATTGGGAGATAGATTCCCAATGAAACCTCCAAAATTGGTGAAATGAGCCTTCAACTTGTAGATCCATGCTCCTCTTTGTAGATCCATGCTTCCTCCTTGTTGCTCCTTTCTTCCTTCTTGTATATCCTTGGTGTAGCAACCTCAATGATGAATTTAGAAATAGATTTGTAAAGAATTAATGGAAAATTGATGAGAAATTGGAGGAAATTTGGAAGAGGGAAAATATAGAACTAGAAATTTGAGAAAGAAATAAAATGAGAGCACTCTCTCTCGTCCTAATTATGGCTGGTCATAAACCCCTCTCCAAGCAATGTATAATGTCCCAAATACCCCTTGGGGCCTCTCATGAAGAAATAATTAGGGAGAAAAGGTTCTAATCTAATGGTTTCACTAATTAATCAAGTCTCTTAATTCATGGGCTCAACCTAGACTAGTCTAAAAGTTTGTTTCATGCTCTCTAATTAAATGGTTAGGTCCACTACACAAGTCCAAATTAAAACTACAACTAGCAATAATTAAATAATACAATAAATAATTAAATTAAGCCATGTACAATTATTGATTATAAATACTCCAAAAATAATTATATCTATTGACAATTACCAAACTACCCTTGGATGAAAAATATGAGGGTGACCAACCTACCCACCTTAGAAAAATTTTGTCCTCGAAATTAAGGAAGAACTATCTACCAAAAGCAAACAATACAATGCAAGAAAGAATTATTCCTCACGGCTCGAACATATATGGATATCGCTCGCGCATCTCGGTCTCTCGCTCCCAGGTACTCCTTTCCGGCGAGTGATGCCTCCATGCGACGTGCACCAAAGGAATCGTCTGGTTCCTCAGCACCTTCTCTCTCCGATCCAGAATCTCCACTGGCTGCTTTGGATAGCTGAGAGTAGGGCCCACCTCTATCTCCGAGTGATCCAACAAATGACTAGGATCTGCCATGTACCGTCTCAACTGCGACACGTGAAACATGTTGTCCACTCCCTCCAGTACAGATGGTAAGTCTAGTCTGTAAGCGACTGCACCCACCCTCTCAAGAATACTGAAAGGACCGATGAATCGCGGACTAAGCTTGCCGCCTCCACCGAAACGAATCGTGCCACGTGTCGGAGAAATCCTCAGGAAAATCAGACCGCCAAACTAGCACGAAACACAACCTTAGGATTTTAACAAACAATAATCAAACGCAAGCAAGATAAAACGAAAGCTATACCTCAAACTCCAAAGGTCTCCGGTGGCTATCGGCCCAATGTCGCTGCCTGTCCAGCGCCACTTGAAGTATGTCCCTGGTAAGCTTCACCTTCTCTGCTGCATCCATTACCATCTCTGGTCCCAATAAAGCTCTGTCACCAACATCATCCCAGGACAACGGAGTGCGGCACCTCTGTCCATACAATGCCTCGAATGGTGATATCTCAATGCTGGCTTGGTAGCTGTTGTTGTATGAAAACTCTACCAAGTGAAGGTGATCTTCCCAAGAACCTCCAAGATCCAAAATACAGGTGCGTAGCATGTCCTCGAGAGTCTGAATAGTCCTCTTCGACTGTTCGTCCGTCTGAGGGTGATAAGCGGTACTGAACTTGAGCTGAGTGCCCAAGCTAGCCTGCAAACTCCTCCAGAAATGGGACATGAAGCGACTATTCCGATCCGAGATAATGCTCACTGGAATACCGTACAATTTGATAATCTGGCGCACATACATCTTCGTAAGTCTCTCCGTAGATGTATCCACTTTAAATGGCAAAAATTAGGCTGATTTGGTCAACCTGTCCACGATGACCCAAATCGCATCCTTACCTCCTGGAGAACGCGGAAGCCCCGATACAAAATCCATAGTAACATGTTCCCATTTCTGCTCCGAAATAGGCAAAGGATGAAGCAAACCTCCTGGTCTCTGTCTCTCTGCCTTGACCTGCTGGCAAACTAAGCATCTGAACATGAAGCTAGCTACCTCGCGCTTCATGCCATACCACCATACATGCTCCCTCATGTCTCTATACATCTTGTTGGCACCGGGATGCATAGAGTATTGGGAACGAAGTGCCTCCTGCATAATCTTCTCGTGCAAAGCTCCTCCTGGTACGCACAACCTGGTACCGATCACAATGATCCATCATCTGCGATGATAAAGTCCACTGCCAGCCCAACCTGAACCTGTGCTCTGATACTCCTTAGAGACTCATCCTCATGCTGTCCGGCTCTGACTCGGTCCATCAGCTCCTACTGAACCTGAAGTCCCCACATCTGTGCTGCGACTCCCGGAAGCAATACCTCAATGCCCAAACTGTCGAGATCGGCTAATAAATGTCTGTCTCTAATCAAGCACATAGCTACGGGATATCTGCTCAAAGCATTCGCGACTACGTTGGCCTTCCCTGGATGGTAATGCAAAGATATGTAGAAGTCTTTCATCAGCTCCAACCATTGCTGATGCCTCATGTTGAACTATTTCTGTATAAATACATACTTTAAGCTCTTATGGTCTGTGAAGATCTCTACTCTCTCTCCATATAGATAGTGTTTCTATAATTTGAGAGCAAATATAACCGCTGCAAGCTCCAAATCACGGGTAGGATAGTTCTTCTCATGCGGGCGCAATTGCCTGGAAGCATAGGCAATCACCTTCCTGTGCTATTGTAACACATAACCCAAATCGTTCCTTGATGCATTACTGTAAATAGAAAATCCTTCTGCTCCTGATGGTAGTGTCAAGATGGAAGCTGTAGTCAATCTTCTCTTCAGCTCCTCAAATGCTGACTGGCAATCCATAGTCCAGACGAATTCTACGTCCTTTCTGGTCAGCCTAGTCATCGTCTCTGCAAGTCTGGAAAGTCCTGAACAAACTTCCGGTAGTAGCCTGCTAATCCAAGGAAGTTCCTGATCTTTGCTACTGAACTCGGGGTAGATCACGATTCAACTGCTGAGATCTTCTTCGGGTCCACCGAGACTCCATCTCCTGTAATGACATGCCCAAGGAATTCAACCTTAGCAAGAAAGAATTCACACTTCGACAACTTGCCATACAACTTCTCCTTCCTTAGGGTCTCCAGAACAATCCTCAAGTGCTGCTCATTCTCCTCCGGGGTCTTCGAGTATATCAGAATTGTGTCACTACTAAAAATGTGTCACGAGCTGCCCCCGGATATTCGGGCACGAGTACGTGGTTATGCCCAGCCTACGCCAAGGAATCGGATGTAGAACGCTGTCTCGGTCATTTCTAACTATCTAGCATCTCAACAATATAATATGGTACCTGTCAATCATCTAAACTCCAAATGGAGGAACAAAATGGTATCTCACAATATAACTAAACTCAATCACAATACAAACTAAGGAAGATAAGCACGAATGGAATAGCGAAGGAAAGAATAAGATATAAACCACAATCTAAAATAATATACAACCTAAAGAATCTCAAAAATATAATATAATACAAGTTCAACACAAATAAACTAGACCTCCTCGGGCTCTGCAACTAAGTCCTCCTGGTCTACCAAAGGATCCTCTAAAGATACACCATCCTGTGGACCGTAGAATGTAGGACATTGCTCTATAAGCCAATCATCTGGAAAAATATATCCAGTCAGGATTGGAGCGAAGTACATACCTCTGAAAGCAGTTTCAATAGCATAATTGAGTATATAAACAGATATAGAAATGAAATACAAGATCACTAAACATATGAATGATGAACAAGATATACAAGTAATGTACGAGAATATAGATGTAAACCTCCTCACCCAAAATTAGGTTTACTTGGCTTATATAGTGGAATTAGGACTAGTTTGAACCCAATTTGAATTTAGAAATACGGCAATCGATTTAACTGTACATTATTTTATCATGTAGTGCACCTTACCGTTGCTTCGTTAATTGGAGCGCTATGCTAGCCATTGCCTATCTGCAAACTTCACAATATTGTTGTCACGCCCCGGTCTCGCCCGGGCCGCCGCTCCGCCCTGCCCCGCCCCGTGCGGCCGGGGTTTAACGAACCCGGCATGAATTACCGTGCCTCGGCGCGCCGGACGCGAATCACCGCATCCGTCCCGCGGGCGCGAGGGAGGAAGGAGAGCTAATCGAATGGCCCGAGTCGAGCTTTCGGGGGACGTGATGCCGCACGGGCCTGGGGTTGCGCCCGTGCAAGGCCAATCGTTTAAGTTGATAGTTGGCTATCATCGCATCAATCGAGTAAGCAGCGGAAAGGGACTTGTTACAATGCAATGCATTTAGCCAACTGAGCGTTCGGGACAATCGAGGCAACTTGGGTTTCCTTTGGCAAAGGCACACGTTCGTTCCATACATTATGCCCCCTTATACGATAGCATTCTCGGGGCAACAATCGAAACCAGGATTCCGGGTCTTCGGGACTGTGGCACGCCTATCGCTCCCTCGGACGATCTAGTACCGGCGAGCAAGTAAACTGTTGGTGGGTCAGCACTTTATACAAGTACTGGTGAGATAAAACAACTGAACAGAAACAAGCATTCACTCAAACAAGCACTAAGTAATCATGTTATAAAATATTACATTACTAGTGATCTTTCTAGTTTTACCTAGGTTCGTTTCATGCAGTTCTAGCAGAGTCATATTACATTGCTTTGGAAACATGTTTGAAAACAGAGTTTCATATTGAATAAGCAAGCAAGCAAACCGTTCATGTTTCAGGGTGTGCGCAGCGTGTCTCGTGCGACTCCAGGGTCAGATGCAAAGCTAGACACACAATGCACATTCTTAGGGGCAGTCATCTATCCAAGCCAACACAATGACTTAGCTATATGCAGGGCGGTCCCCGAGTATCTCAGGATCGGCAGCTGGTGGAACAGCATACTAATGACTCATTTCTCTGAAGCTAATGGCAGCTGTGACCCATGGTGGCATGGACGCATGCAGTTCAGCTCTCCACCAAAAGCCATTATCCGACCGGGTGCGAATGCATGGAACACTATCAAATAAACTCTAGTATGCAGATGAGACGAACCATCAGAACAGTTATCGTTGTTGCGGGGCAATCCGACTTATCACTTGAACAAGTTCAGGCACAGTATGGTTCTCTTGAAGCATAGACGATAGTGAACATGTTCATGCACTCTAAGCAGGCAATTCAGGATTCTCGTTAAGCAGACTTTGTTTCAAAGACAAGCTAGGTGAGTTCGTTCATTAACATGCAAGGCAGGTTCTATCATTCTCTTAAGAAAATATTACAAGCAAAAATACAGGTTATTATTAAAGCGTGCAAGAATCAGAAAACGAAGTTCTGCCCACTCACCTTGATATATAACGCCGACGCGGAGCGGGGCGTTACATACTTACCAACCAACAAAAAGTTTCGTCCTCAAAACTTCAAGGATAAATTTCTCGATATCCCGAGTAGCGATAGTGCCGTCCCTGACACTTCTGTCCCACCTAATTTTATCTCCATGTACTCCTAATTAAATCTAGAACACCTTGCGCGGTAATTTTAATTAATTTAATCCCAATTTCTGTCTTTGTGCAATTTTTCCAATTGTTGGAGACTTTTATGCAAAAACGTATCGAGGTGCCCCCACCATTGGACAATACGTGAAGAAACTCAATTTTCCCTTCACGTGGATTTTTTTGAAATTTTTTGGGATGTGCAACGCGCGCACATCACCCCGTTATTTTTAAATCTATCCTTGCATTTAATTAATGCAAATTCTAGCCCTCCCAACATCCTCATGTGAGCCCAAGGCCCAACCCCAAGGAGGGTTAACCAAGCCCACACCTAGGTCAATAAAACCCTAGTTCACATGGTTATAAATACAAACTTTTCATTTTATTAAATGAGAAAACAAAAACCTAAACTATCATAGCCGACCTCTCCCTCATCAATACTGTGCACCTTCCCCCTTCCCCGTCCAGTCCCACCGAAGAGCTCGCCGGACCCCTCCCCGACCAGAGGACGCTATACTCACCGCCGGCCTCCTCCGCACCGCCCTCTCCTCCCTCGACTCGACCTGCCTGGAGTCGGCCATCGATCCCGACGGTACAGCGCAGGCGACCCCCGCCGGCGGGGTCGACTGCACCCCGCTGAACCTCGCCGGACTCCCCCGCCAGCTCTCTGACCACCCTACTCCTTCTCCCGGACAGCAGATCCCCACCACCACGACGGATCTCATCTACGGCACACCCGACCCCGGTTTTCTCCCTCGACGCAAACTCGCCGGACCTCCACGACGCTCAGTCGTCTGAGCTCCTCCCTGCTGGACCACCATCACCACAGCCTCTACTTCTTCCCTCCTTCGCCTGGACGACATGGAGCTCCTCCTCCTCTCTATCACCATTGAACACCACCACCACCCTTGCCATCTTCCCAATATACTCCCTGTCATCCCCCTCGATGCTCCTCGAGCGACACCTCGGACCACCCTATCCACCACCCATCACCACCTCTCCTCGACCTCAGCCCTACTCCCCGACCTTCTCCTCCTCCAGTTGGCCGAACCTCCCTCCCCCTCGCTGGCCGAAGTTCAGTAGCCACCACCAGCATCTTCATCATCATACACATTATCATCTTCACTATGAAACTCTACCAACACTACCACCATCAACATAAACCTCATCCCTATCATCCTCAACATTGTCATCACCATCATCTCGAACCATCATCACCATCTTTTATTCTCAACACATAAACCCTAACCAGCATCCTCGTCATCACCATTACCCACATCACCATCTTCGTCATTCGTAACCATCATCATAACCCCCCGTCATCGTGTTTATCGTGGACCGTCATCCTTGCCAGACAACCCACAACAGTCGCCCCGATTCCCGTTGTTTGTGGTAGAAAACGAAAAGAATGAAAGATGTATTCAAGACGGGGTTTATACAGGACCCGTGTTCTTTTGTTTACAAACAAACTTGTACAATGTAATCCTATACGAGGATGTGGGAGTACAATTTATTCAATCTGGGTATAAATTGCTATAGGTGTCTGATCTGCCGTCGATCACTTTAGCCCTTGGACCACACGATGGTGAAGAAGTGTCGTAGAAGACAGGAAGCAGTCTCCGAGGTTGCAGAAAAGGGTGGATGCACGATGCCCTGGTCGTCGATCCCTATCCTTTGCCTGAGCTCCGGGTTCCTCTCTCTCTCTCTCTCGATCTCCTCTCTCCTGGCTCGATCTTCAATTGTTCGACCTCTTCTCTGAGTCTTCAATTGTTCGATCTTTTAATTTGTCGAACTTTTTCCTCTGTTGATAGAGGTCTCTATTTATAGAGTTTTAGTGACAGTGACCACTCAGTTGGTGTAAAAACCGAGGAGTGGACAACACAGCACCCTTTTACACGACGGTTAAAGTAACCAATGCCTGCGTATGGATGATCTTTTGAATGAGCGTGTGACGCGGGTCCAACTAAGGGACACAACGTGTACGATTGCTACGAAGATCACGGCATAAAAGCCACGTAGGTAGGTATCCCCCGTGTAGAAGAGGTGGGCGTAAAAGCCGATGTCTGTCACCGTGGCATAAAAGCCAAGTAGGCATAGAAGCCGGGTAGGCGTAAAAGCCCGACGGCATAAAAGTCGGGTGAGCATAGAAGCTGAGGAGGCGTAGAAGCCATCTGGGCACAGAAGCTGAACGGGCATAAAAGCCACTGCGTAATGTGCTTGGGGAGGCGTGGAAGCCGAGAGAGCATAGAAGCTGAGGAGGCGTAGAAGCCATCTGGGCACAGAAGCTGAACCGGCATAGACGCCACTGCATAATCTGCTGAACGCTGACGTAGACGTCCTTTAGCCGGAATCACGGCTTTTGAAGATATTATCAAATCCCTCGCATTAAATGCAGAGATCTGCCATTATTTTGTGCATTAATTGCGAAGGCGTGTTCTGAAGGCCTGCCACCGTTCAGGGACGTGCCTCGAGCCATGTGTGGAGAACAGCTTTTGACGTGGCAGTCTGCTTGTCTTCCGCGGGGCGTAGATGGCTCTCGTCCGTCTGTATGGAACAAGGCAGTGTATCCCTTTGTATGCGTAAAAGCAGTTTATGCAAAAGGGATGTCACTAAATGCCAGTTTTGGTGACTCTTCATCAAATCTCTTGCATTAAATACAGAGATCCGCCATCATTCTGTGCATTAAATGCAAAGGCGTGTTCTGAAGGCCTGCCACCCTTCTGTGCGTCAGTCGTGCCTCGAGAAGACCGTTACCGCCTAGTGCGCCAATCGCAGAGACGTACCTCGAGCCCTGCGCAAAGTGCAGCTTTTAACGTGGCAGGCGGTTTGTCTACTGTGGAGCATAAACAGCTCACGTCTGCCCGTGTAAAACAAGGCAGCATATCCCCTTGTGTATGTTACGTAAGGGAGATGGCGGTGACTGACAGCCTGGGTCGCAGTGCCGTGCCATCATTATGGCCGTCGCCTGGGCAGCCGAGCCGTATCCTTCTGTCAGAAGTCCAGACGTCAGGTTCATTGCAGGGTCTGACAGGTTTATTTCGGGGAGCACGAAGCGTTCCTCGTACGCTTTAACACCGCTTTTGAAAGCGGATGTGTTTTACGCCATATAGGCGACGAAGCCCTCTGCTTTCCGTTCTGAGGCGGCCTGGACATACTGTACTTACGCGGATGGTCCTGAGAAGCTCTTGCCTTGCCTGCTTGGTGGCTCTGAGGTCACCTCTTTACGCTGCCTCGCACCAATAGGTTGCGTATAGTCATCCGGCGTATTTTTCATGCTTCTACAAGACCCCCTTCAAAGCTTTTAAATTCCTCGAAATTTGAAACGCTTTGAATGAAGCATGAACCGTTCCTCGTAACTCGAAACGCCTTCTAAAATGGAGCCCAAAACGGTCAAGTTTGACACGTTCTTTCAGGCCGGTCTTTATGGCGGATTTATTGGGGGTAGGTGTGACCTCTTTTGCCTATAAAAGGGCTGAGGAGTTAACCTGTTTCTTCCCACATTTCCTTTCACCATGCTGAGATGATCGCCGGAGTTCGTCGGGTCGACCTGAGGAAGAAGAAGACCATGTTCTTCCAGCATGTAAGGAGCCGAACAAGACGGCGTCTTCGAGCAAGTGTCATCTGCAACGACGAATCATGGAAGGACATCTTAGCCTCCCTTGCTCAGGATAATCAGCAACTTCATGCGGCATGTCACTCGAAGAGTGAGGCGGGGTCACATTTGATCAGGCCGCTTGCAAGTGGCGTCCTCTCTCGTTACCTCTGGTGACGAGAGGCAGACAGACCGGCTAGGGTGGCGGTGGTCTGTAGGGAAGCAGAGTTACCCTATTTTCCTACGGTTGGAGGATGGGTCTATGCCCAGTTGTGTATCCTCCTACCACCGATCATCTTCTTGGAAGAAGAGGAAGACCTTTGTAGAGGGGATTTCCCTCATATGTAATCACGAAAATGAAGAAAAATCCCTTGTAGACAGGATTTCCCTCATATGTAATTATGATTTTAACTTTAAATAAAGTCGTCTTTCTTCTCTGTATATGATCATCTTTGCCATATGTTGCTGTGAAGTCTGAATATGTGCAGCTTTGACACGTCTGATTCTGTACGCCGACTCTGATAAAAAGAGTATTAGGTCCCGTCCTGTCTTTTACGCATAACTAGTGATGCGCAGATGCTTTTGGAATGTAGGAACCGCGTAGAGTTTCTTTGTCCCAGATATCATCTTCAAGAGTGATTTCTCGAAAGTCCCTTGGAACAGGGCGAGAAATGGCTATAAAACTGAGCCGCCGTCTTGAACTGTAGATGAAATATTCAGACTGGGTTTCTGGATGAACTCTGAGTCGACCCACGAAGAAGAGTAATTTTTAATGTTTGAACTCTTGCATGCTTCGGGTACTTAGGATATTTTTAAGGTCAAGAGGGAGTATCTTCTGTGTGAACTCCTGCAATTGACCGCTTTGAGCACTTTTCAGATATGCGGAAAGTCAGAGATCCGTTAGTGTAGATGAGCTGAAAATCCTGAGTTCGTAGCCTACCGAGCGTAGAAAACCACCGAGCGTGAGATCGTAGGTTTGTATCTGCTAAGCGTGAAGTCGTAGGTTTGTAGCCTCTTGAGCATAAAAGCTACTGAGCACAAAAGGCATCCGGGCATAAAACCATAGACTTATAGCTTGTGAGCGTAAAACTGTAGATCTGTAACCGTCGAGCATAGAAAGCTCCTTTAGCGTAGAACTGTAGATTTGCAGCCTGTGAAAAAGAAGTCTTCCGAGCATGAGGTCGTGGATCTTGTTGCCTCCGAGCGTAAACTAAACACCACCGGGCGTGGGACCATAGGTTAGTATCTGCTAAGCGTGAAGTCGTAGGTTTGTAGCCTCTCGAGCATAAAAGCTACTGAGCACAAAAGGCATCCGGGCATAAAACCATAGACTTATAGCTTGCGAGTGTAAAAACCCGTAGATCTGTAGCCGTCGAGCGTAGAAAGCCCTTTAGCGTAGAACCGCGAATCTACTTTACACGAAAAACTCTTCGAATTTGCTGATTGTCCGTCTTTCGAGAGTAGTAGGTTGCCGTAGTACCCAATCATAACCAAATATTAATTTGCGAGATTTGGTAAGGGTTTCGAGAAATCCGTCCGAGGATTCGAGGAGTCGATCCGAACCCTATATATACCCCGAGATCTTGCGAGAAAACTTTTCATCCGTCTTCTGCGAAAAAGAGTCTTCGTCTGTTCGAGTTTTTCTCCGTTGCTTCTCCGAGCACTCAGAGTCTTCAGAAATGGCGCCGAAGCAAACCCCCTCCGCTAAGGGAAAGAGTATAGGTTCTTCTTCCCATTCTTCCGCCCCAGCGAAGGAGTCTCCGGTCGGGCAAGGCGAACTTCATTCTGAGCAAAGTATCCCGCCGACGAGCAGCGCTCCTGGCCTTAGAGGTAGAGCCTTCGGGATGACAAAGAACGACGAAAAATCCTTCGCACATGTTGAACGTGACCGCGCTAGGTCGTCTTCTGTGCTGATAGCCTCTTTGAGGAAGATGATGCACGGAGACGTTTTCATCTCTTACGCCCACATTTCTAATGTGCCAGCGTAAGGGCTCCATAGTTTTCCCAGTTCTGGGCGTAACAGCTTCGACTGCCGAAAACTTGGTGTATACTATAAAATTTTAGTTTTACGCCTGGGGACGGAACCTCCGGCGTAGTAACTAGAATTTTTGGTAGCCCGGCGTAAAGCACGGATCGTACGCTGCCAGTTACGTCTCTGGATGAGACTTCCTGCATAAAATGGCCAAATTTATACAGTCTTGGCTTAAAGCACAGACTGTGGCTTCTGGATCCCCATGTTGCAAGATTTCGTAATGATATGTTTTTCTCGCACTTTTGCAGTTAATTTGGGTAAGTCTCCACTGGCTGAGGTGATGGGTTCCACTGCCGGGATGCTGCACTCGAACTATTTGGAGGATCTGTCCCACGTGGCATTTCCCATCTCTGGACCCCAGTATCCTGAGGGAAGGGAGCTTTTGATATCAGCTCAGGGCGAGCGGACGCTGCTGAATATGATTAACGGGGAGCCCCTGACGTATATAGACGAGGAGCAGTACATAAAGCCAGCTTTTCTCTTTGGGGACATGATCGATAAACGGTCCCAGACGAAGCCTAAGAGAGAACCTTGGGTATTTCCTGCCGGGAACCTGGTTTTGTACCTGCCAACGATGCCGAGGGATTATCCCATCTCGGCGTTCTTCCATGCGACACACCCTAGGAAGATGTCGTGGACCCTGACGCCCGATCTTTATGGCAAACCAGGAAAGATCTTTCATCTGAAAGGAGCTGACCAGGGGTCGTTCGTCAGCCGTCCTTCTGGCCTCGTGACGTCGTTCAGGGGACTGTACCCGGGCAGTACCCTGAGCGAAGATAGTCTAGTGATCCAGCCGGTTCAGTTGCCGACTTTCTGTAACGACTTCATGGGGCGAGGGAGAGTATATCCCAAGGAGAATCCTCGATGCAACGGGTGGATCACTCCAATAAACCGTCAATGGGCTTGCCTAGTCGACTGGGCCTTGAAGCACTGTCAGAGAGAGATGGAGTGCATTGGGCTGTATGCCGCTGTGAGCACGACCAGTGTTGGGTTGCCTCCTAACCCTAACCTGTACTTGGCACTGATGGAGCGATACATTCCGCTCACCGGGACTTTCGCCACTCCGCTGGGGGAGTTGGGATTGGCCCTCCATGAGATGGTAGTGATCTCGAGGCTGCCGATGGGGGATACCCCCTATGAAGAGTATGTCCCCACCAATCGGGAGTTGGGGGATTCGGACCCTCGGGTAGTAGAGGTGTATCAGGAGCTGATGTGCCACTACTTTACGTGCACTGCTTTTTATGACGAGCCTTCTGATTTGGCCCATACCACAAAGTGGACGTCCTACCTCTTCTTCTACCGGGCCAGGACCGCCAAGCCGGAGAAAGTTTCGGGGGGCAAGGATGAGCCCATAAATTGTTTGGGCGTGCTTAATGCCCAGGTCGTTGAGGCTCTTATGGATGACGCCAAGGCTCCGGACCAGATTCTTGACGACGGGGTAGGAAAGTATCCCGAAGGCACTAAGGCCTATTGCTACTTGAGGCGTTGCCGCAGACGTCTGTCCAAGGAAGCCCAGCTAGCTGGTTTCCTCTCCACATGGTTGCGTCGAGTAGTGGTGCCCGACACTGCATCTGCGGACCGCATTCACCGGAACATCCTGTGGCCCGCGGTGCGTCTAGTGTTTGGGGCAAGACTGGGCTTGCTCCCTGCTATGGTGTGCCGTATACAGGCTGGCCTGAGAGCCATGACTGACGGGCTGCTCGCCGATGAGACTCGGCGTGAAAGCTTTCCTCGGGTGGAATTACCATACCTGTATTTGATGGGATGGTTAATTCTGCACAACCCTCGGGTGATGTCCCCTGGCTCCGTTAGTAGCCCGAGGGGTAGCTTCCTGCTGAATTATAAGGACTCTCCCTGGAATGTGAACACAGTTCTAGACTGTAGGCTGACACTGGGCCTCAGTCACGGCTGGAAGCTCCTTTGTATTGTCCCCTCTGTACATCGCAATCAATCGGGGATCAGGCTGGAGGACTTAGGTGGAGAGAAGACTAATCTTTCTCCGGAGGCTTTCAAGTGGTTGATCTGTATCAGGCCTTCCCACTTGTTGTATAGAAGTGAAGATCATTGCTTCTTCGAGCCTTACTTGCCTAGTCGGTTTGCCAGGCAATTTGGGTACGACCAGTTGCACGTGGGCAATGCCGTCACCAGCTTCAGGTCCAGGGGCGGACTCATCGATGGAGCCAGAGGATGGCGATATTTTATCATGGGATGCACTGGAGCAATTTTCACCGTGCCGGTCGTCACACCCTCCACGGAGCTGCGCATCTTACATTCGTATGCCCAGTTCTACGTGGCGGTTAACACCTTCCACCGTGATTTTGACATGCGTGGGAGTTTTAGGGTACCGTCTTCCACGCCTGGGGGAAGAGTCGAAGTCCCTTCGGTTTCTCCTGACGAGGGTGAGGAGTTCGCTACTCCTGATGAGCCGTTGGTGTCGGTGCCGAGGTGTGAAGTACCTCTGCCTGCGGGGGCCTTGGTAGTCTCTGGGAAGCGAAGGGCCGCTGCTCCCAAGGAGGTTTCTTCTCGCAAGAGGAAGAGGACGGTCAGTCGTTCTCTTCGAATTCCTGGTATCGAGGCTCCCAGAGAGGAATCTGCTGTTTCGCCTGTCGAGGATGTTTCCTTGATCGGAGGTTCCTCGCCTTCCAGGGAGGGACCCTCAATTTCGGCTGGCGGTGCCGGGGCACTCCGTCTTGAGGATGTCGTCGCCACTACTGCCTCCGGTAGTGGTACGAGATCGCCGGTGTGGCCGAGGCAGATGGGAGAATCTTCCCTTAGACCAGCAACGGATGAAACCCCTGCCGTGTCTGTGAGCGTGCTTGGTGAGGTTCCAGCTGACGAACCTCAACCGCGCCTTGGTGGAGGCTTGGTAGAGCTCCTGGCGATGTCGGTTGGCCCACCCCCTTCTCCAGGTATGACAGTTTGCATTACGTCATTAAGGCGTGATTTAGCTACCTCGACTGCAGATGCGTCGTATATACCGCTGGCCACGGATAAATGTCATCTTTATGTCTCCTTTTTAGAAAGAGTACCATTATGTTGATATCAACTCTCTTGTCCTTATCCCAGGGGATGGCGTCCATGGGGAATACAACTCTGAAGCGCCTTCTGGCCCTGCTCCGGCTCCTGGTGATGACACAGAGGGGTTCGACTTTGAGGAGGGAATATCTTCGGGGGCCGGTTCGCTTGTTGAAGAGGCTTTGATATCCCAAGAAGAAGAAGAGCCTGTCATTGTGACTACTTCGGTCGACATGCCTCTTTTGGTCGCACCCCCTGTTGAAACGACGGTTGTGACCACTTCGCCTGCAATCATTCCTGGAGGGGGATTTCCCAATGCCGCGGCTACTCCTGGCGCCCAATCGGATTTAGCTGCGCTGACCGAGCAATATACCCGTGTCTTCTACGCTACTTTGAAGGCGCTGGTATCGATGGTGCTGAAGGGGAATTTGGACCTCGAGCACCTGAAGAAGTCCTCTCGGATTCCGATAGAGGCGATCCGGGATTTTGACGGCACTGGGCTAGCTGATGCCTTGGAGGCGATGGTTAATGGTTTGGAGCAACCCATTAACGAATATTTACAGCTAACTCGGGGCGGTATTGAAGCTGAGGTCCAGTCCAGATATGACTTCATGACTGCGCGGTTTGCCAAACAGATGGAGAGCTTGGATAAACTCGTTCAAACACGTCAGCTGGAGATGGACGAAAGAACAACCGTTGTGGAGGAGGCCCTTGCCCTTCAACTGAAGTGCCAATCTGAGCATGAAGGGAACGTAGTGAGGGCTCACAAGTTGAGAGAAAAGCTCGCTCAGGCGGAGGAGTGGGCTTCCCAGTCGTTGGCAGGTCTGGGTGTAGCGACTGGTCGACTGAGCGTAGCACGACGGGATCTGGATCGTGCAGAAGCTGCTCGTGCGGGTGTTCGTCGGGCGAGGGCCGAATTGTCCCTCAAGGGAGACAACAAGGCACGGCTGGAGCAGGCCCGCGCTGATGCCTTGGCCTGTAGGGATGAGAGGATAGCTGTACTGGCGCAGCAGATTCACGATCTAACCGCTCCCCCACAATGATGTACCCTTTCTTCTTCTTGCTTCACAGTATAATTCTGCTCTTTCTTGGAAATAAAGTGAACTCTTTTCTGACTTTGTGGACCCATCATTTCGGAATATAAATGACAGGTTTGGGCGAGAGTGATATCAGAGGTAGTATGGACGTGATAAACTCTCAAGAAACTCTAGCAGGACATATTTATTCAGAGATCATACGGACATGATAGAATATGCTTTGACTAAGGTTTGTAGGTAAGATACTATCAGAGGTGATATGGACATGATAGGCTCTCAAGAAACTTTAGCAGGACACATTTATTCAGAGGTCATACGGACATGATAGAATATGCTTTGACTAAGGTTTGTAGGTAAGATACTATCAGAGGTGATATGGACATGATAGGCTCTCAAGAAACTTTAGCAGGACACATTTATTCAGCGGTCATACGGACATGATAGAATATGCTTTGACTAAGGTTTGTAGGTAAGATACTATCAGAGGTGATATGGACATGATAGGCTCTCAAGAAACTTTAGCAGGACACATTTATTCAGCGGTCATACGGACATGATAGAATATGCTTTGACTAAGGTTTGTAGGTAAGATACTATCAGAGGTGATATGGACATGATAGGCTCTCAAGAAACTTTAGCAGGACACATTTATTCAGCGGTCATACGGACATGATAGAATATGCTTTGACTAAGGTTTGTAGGCAAGATACTATCAGAGGTGATATGGACATGATAGGTATTGCATTTCCAAATTAGTCGAACGTATCTATTCAGAGGTTATATGGACATGATAGAATACGACCCAACTAGTTGTGTTTTTGGAAGTAGTTTTGTCAGAGTTGAGGTTTTTGCTATATTCCAATTGAGCAGAGGAGGTTAAGCATAGTACCTTTTCAGGAATTTGCCGTTGATAGGAGCCATTAACAGGTCTCCATTAGGCCGGGCTAACCTGTAAGCGCCATTTGAGAACGTTGTCTCGACCATATAAGGACCTTCCCATTTGGGCTGGAATTTGCCTTTACTCCTATGGGTAAGAATCATCGGCCTTCTTACGGCTAGAACTAGCTCGTCAACTTTGAACACTCTTTCCTTTACTTTATGATTGAAAGCTTTGGAAATGCGTGCTTGGTAGAGCGCGATACGCTGCTGAGCTTGGAGGCGTTTCTCGTCTAATCCTTCTAGCTCCTGAAGTCTTAAAAGGTCGTTCTTCTCTTGAGTCAGCTCGTTAGCCACGGCTATTCTGAGTGACGGGATCTGGACTTCAATGGAGAGAACTGCTTCGCTCCCGTAGACCAGTAAGAATGGAGTACAACCTGTCGGTGTTCGTACCGTCGTGCGATATGCCCAGAGGCATTCGCCCAGCTTCTCATTCCAATCTTTTTTGTTCGAAGAGACGAACTTCTTCAAGAGTTTGATAATGGTTTTGTTGAAAGCTTCTGCCAAACCATTAGCAGCTGGATAATATGCCATAGAGGCCACATTATGTATCCGACTTTTATCGCAAAATTGATGAAATGCTTGACTGATGAACTGAGGCCCATTGTCGTGAATTATCCTCCGAGGTAGCCCAAAGCGATAGATGACGTGATGCTTGATGAAGCTGATCATATTAGACGCCTTTACCTCAGCAAGAGGGATCGCCTCTGCCCATTTGGAGAGGTAATCCGTGATGGCCAGTATGAACTGGTGACCCTTGGAAGAAGATGGGTGAATAGGACCAATGACATCCATACCCCATGCTTCGAAAGGCCAGGACGCAACCGTGGGATGTAGATATTCAGACGGCTGATGTATAAAGTCTGCATGGACCTGACAGGCCTTGCATTGTTTTGCATAGCTGATCGCGTCTATGATCATAGTGGGCCAGTAGTAGCCCATTCTCCTGATACGATCCTGTAGTTTAGGGCCAGGTTGATGCGCCCCGCATATGCCGTCGTGAGCTTCACGGATGATCAGCTGTGCCTCTTTGTCAGAGAGGCATCTCAATAGCAGTCCGTCATAGGTCCGGCGATATAGGCATTGTGACGATGCATCAAAGTAGAAGCGTAAGGATCGCCTCTTGACGGATACTCTTCTTTAGGGTCTTCCGGCAAGATTCCGTATGCCACAAAATCTATGAAAGGACTCTTCCAATCTCGTCTGGGAGGATCGGCGTATGCAGCGTAGCTACGTCTTATGTGAGAGTTGTTCTTTACACAGAATAAATCTCTGTTAAGAAGGATTATCGAGTTTTGCCTTCTTATAGGAGTAGCTAAATCTGCAGCTAGACTGGCTAGGGCATCAGCTTCAAGGTTCTGGGATCGAGGCACATGCTCCAAGAAAAACCCTTTAAATGTCATGGCTATCTCGACTGCTGCTTGGTGATAGGGGATGAGGTCTGGATTCCGGACTTCATATATTCCTCTGACTTGATTGACGATAAGTAGAGAATCACCGAAAGCTTCCAGGGATTCGACCCCCAGCTCTTTAGCAACTTGGAGCCCGATTAACAGAGCGTTATACTCTGCCACGTTGTTTGAACAAGGCTCGTTGAGAGGGTATGCTTGGTAGACGACGAGTTTATCGGGAGTAACCAGGACGATTCCTACTCCTGAAACCACACTTCCCTTAGGACCAGTTCTGGAGGCACCATCAAAGAATAGTTGTCATGCGTCACTTTTCGTCGCGGAATTACATTCTGCAACTTCGTCAGGGATGCCCTCGTACAACTTGGAGGTCTCCGGGATTGGATGAGCAGCTAGGAAGTCGGCCAATGCTTGGCCTTTGATGGACTTCTGAGGGACGTACACCATGTTATATGGTGTTAACAGCATCGCCCAAGTTGCGAGTCGGGAATTAAGAGCACTTGGCTTGCTCATTAGTACTCGAAGAGGGTTGATTCTGGAGATGATGTGGATAGTCTGGCCGGTGACATAGTACCGCGTCTTCTGGATAGTGAACATCAGAGCCAAGCATTCTTTCTCCACTGGGTTGTACCGGTATTCGGCCCCGACCATCATTCTACTTAGATAGTAGATAGCCTGTTCATGCCCTACATCGTTTTTCTGCGTAAGAAGAGCTTCCAGGGAATGGTCCATTGCTCGAACGTATAGGAAGAATGGTCTTTCTACGACGGGAGGCACCAGAACTGGCGGATGAGTGAGATAGCGTTTGATATCGTTAAACGCTTGTTGACAGGCTTCGTCCCATACGAAGGATACACCTTTCTTCATGAGGCGAGAAAAAGGCTGATATCTTCCGGAGAGGTTGGATATGAATCTCCGGATGTAAGCCAGACGACCTTGAAATCCCCTAAGTTCCCTCAGATTGCGAGGCGATCGCATTTCTACGATGGCTTGGACTTTTTCAGGGTCCACTTGGATGCCTTTGGCGGTAATATAAATCCCAGGAATTTGTCGCTAGATACACCCAGAAAGGACTTCGTAGGATTCATCTTGAGTTGATGTTGGCGCATCAACTCGAATACCGACCTCAAGTCTCGAATGTAATCATCTTTGAGGCAACTTTTGACAGCTATGTCGTCCACGTAGCATTCCACTATTTTGCGTAAATGCTCATGGAATATGTTACTCATAGCTCGTTGGTATGTTGCCCCGGCATTCTTCAATCCGAAGGGCATTACTGTATAGCAATATACCCCCAGTGGTGTTCGAAAGGCGGTATGCTTCTCGTCTCCAGGATGCATCTTGATCTGATTGTATCCTGAGAATCCGTCCATGAAAGACATGCGTTCAAAACCGCAGGTGTTGTCGATCATAATGTCTGTGATGGGAAGAGGGAACTCATCCTTGGGGCAGGCCGCATTCAGATTCCGGTAATCGATGCAGATGCGTATTTTCCTATTTTTCTTCATGACTGGGACAACGTTGGCGACCCAGTCGGGATGTTGTTCCTCAAGGATGAAACCGCAGGCTATCAACTTTTTGACTTCGGCTTCAATGGCGTCCATCATGTCCGGGCAGAACCGGTGCTGGTGCTTCTTTACAGGCTTTGAATCGGGCGATATGTTGAGTTTGTGGGTAGCCATCTCTGGATCAAGTCCTGGTATATCCTTATAATTCCATGCGAAGACGTCGATGTATTCTCTTATCAGTTGAATAACTTCTTCCCTTTCGGCTGGGGAATAATTGTTACTGATAAATATCGGCCTCGGTGAGATTTCATCCCCAATGTCGATCTGGATAACCTCGTCTTTAGTGGGAGGTTCTCTTTGCTCGAAGCGGAACTCCCATTGTGTATCCATCTGTTGAGCCCAAGAGTCATTTTCGAATGGCTCAGACTCTGGCTCGTTTGCTTCGTAGGGATCTGTCATTACCATATTTATTGATAATGTTCGCCCGAGAGCGTCAGGCGAGTCGGAGGGTGACGAGCCATCCTGGTAGGAGGAGAGGACATTCTCGCTTGATTTGGAGGAGGCGGCATACCCTAACCCGAAATGGGTCTGTTGATAGCGGGGATTGCCGAACAGTGGTGTTCGTCTGCCCTTCCCGTAGTTGAGGCCTGGCTTCCGCTCTAAGTCGTAGCCCATGTTTTGTATGATCCTTAATGCCTGTGGACTGTATTGGTGGACCTGCATTTTTCCAGTATCGTCATCGAGAGAATCCTCCTGGACAGTCGGTTGACTGCGCACGTGGCCGAAGACTATTGTACGCTGTTTGTCGCAGGTAGGCGGGACAAGGAAGATAGAGTCCTCTTGCGGTCCATACGTTGTGACGACGTTGGATGATGATGCTACCTCCTATATGTACGGGTGATAGGAACCCATAGCTGCCAAGAATTTTTGTGCTATAGGCTCTATATCGTCATAGGGAGAGGATTCCTGGTTTGGAATCGGAGCGCTGACATACTGGAAAAGGGGATATTTATTATCATCTGGAACTCCGTTCCTGGTTGCATTTACATCAGCCGGCTGCCGGTTGCGCCGAAGGTTGATGAACAAGGGAGGAAGCTTCTGGTTTAAAGTGATCACGAGAGGATCACCCCCTTTTCCTGACCTGGGCTTGTTCAGGTGGATAGCCATGGGTTCCATGGCTCTTGGACGAGTGGTTTGTCCCTTTACCCTGATTGACAGGGGTAGTGCGGCAGTTGGTTCTTCCGGCTCCCGGTGGGATTCCTTCTCAGCCTCGCCTGGCACTTCTTTTGTGTGATCCTGAGAGTACAACACGGCATCGGAATAGTAGGATTCTACTCCTTTAAACGGGTTTAAGTCAGCAACCTCCGTTTGTACTGTTCCTTGTGCGTCTACATACTTAAGGCATTGATGTAGAGTTGAAGGAACAATGTTGTGGTCGTGGATCCACGGTCTTCCCAGCAAAATATTGTAGGATACCTCTGAATCGATGACATAACATGTGGCTACCGATCTGAGGTTGCCAATTTGGATCCTCAGGCAAATTTTTCCCAAAGGCTTGCTCTTTCCAGCGTTGAAACCCACGATTGTGGTGGTGGTGAAAGCTAATTCGCTAGTAGGAATCCTCAGTGGCCTGAGCAGACTGTGGGGGATTATGCTGATTGACGATCCCGGATCTATGTGAATTCGGTCGACCTCCATGGAACCGATGTACCCGGTGTAATAGAGGGGCCTGTCATGCCTGTTATATTTTAATAGCATATCGTCTTGAGTGAAAGTGATATTCGGTACCACCTCCATCACACTGTGGCATTGGGGACACGCCACTGGTTCTTCGTCGGGGGACTTGAGCTGGGTCAAGCATGCCTCCGCCTGCATTAGTGCTTCATTCAGGGCTAGACGAGTGTCCTGGGAGAGCCTGAGTAGCTCGAAGATGGACAGCCTGGCTGGTGTATTAGCCAGTTGGGCCAGGATGTCGAAGTTGTACGGCTTCTCTAAACCTTTGTTGGGAATATTTCTCACAGGTTTATCAAAGCGAACTTCTTTCTTCTTTCCTTTGTCCGCTGGAGTCGGCCTTGCAGGATCGATCTCTGGCATGACGGACTCGGCTCCCAAAGGTTTGGTGGCTGAAGTATCCGCCGGTGCACCTCCCTGATTTGCTTCGTAGTCATTGAGGTAAGCTCTCCCTGAACGGGTTGCAGCTAGTACCTCATCTTCGTCTGATGGCGAAGAAGTCGCAACCATGTGGCATGGCTTGTATTTGGAGTTCTTTCTAGATGCAGCTCTAGTAGCATTAGACTCCTTCTCGAGCTCTGACACCAAATCCGGATGAACCCACATGATCTCGCCCCGCCGGGTGGTTAGGGGCACCAGGTCGTGATTTTGACCCCTAGCTGGAGGGAGGTTGACGATGTTCATCGTGGTCCGAGAGATAGGCACAACACCATTCGGGACCTCCTGGGGAGGCAGATTGCCAAACTGTAGAGAGATCATGTTAGCTGTGACCGTCTTCTCAGTATTGTGCAGAGTTATGGCTTTGGCATCGATCAAACCCTGGATCTTCCTTTTCAGTATGTAACACGCCTTTGTCGGGTGGTGCACATATCTGTGGAAGACAGAGTATTTGGGGTCGTTAGTACTGCCGACTTCTTGGGGCCGCTTCAACTCCTGAAGGGTGATCTTGCCACTTTTGACGAGACACTCGAATATACTGGGGATATCCTCGTCATCAAAGGAGTAGACTTCTACGGGCTTGGACGTCCCTGGTCTCGCCTGCGCGATTGCCGTCATCTTTTGTCCGGACGTATTGACCGTCAGAGCTTCTTTCCCTTTTGGACCACGAGGATGATCGCTGCTGGGAGATGACTTCTTGCCTCTGTCAGAGGCAGAGATCATGATGCCATTGTCGCACGCCTTGCGACTGTTGTCTTCAGCGGCTACGGCCGAGAGGATAAACGAGGGCCAATCACGGAACTGATTTGGTCCTGTGAACACCGAGACCACGGGAAGGAGGTTTTGTCTTCAAATGTCTACCAATGCAGAGTCTGGAACTCCTGGAGGCATCTGTAAGATGGCCTGACAAAAATGCTCGATGAAGGTGCGAACGTCCTCTTTTTCTCTTTGCTTGACTTCGATGAGAGAGGACATGGACATGTCCATTCCTCCCTCGTAGAATCGCGTGAAGAATAAAGCTTTGAAGTCCTCGAAGGAAGTGATGCAGTTGTCCGCCAAGCTACGGTACCACTGATAGGCTACTCCTGAGAGACAACCTTTGAACACCCGAGTGAGGAGGGCGTCGTTCCCTTGCAGCAACACCGTCATCATACTAAAATAGTTCATGTATTGACTTGGCGACATTTTCCCTTCGAATAGAGCCATGGTCTGAGGTTTATACCTCGGAGGGAAAGGGACCTCTTCCCAGATAGCTGGGTAAGGCTGGTTGATTCCCAGTTTCTTGAGCTGATCTTTGTGCTTCAAGGCATCGAACTGGGCTTTCAACTCTCGTACTGCCTGCATCGGATTTTCAGCCGGAAGCGGGACTACGGAGTGGTGTGGAGTTGGTTGTACCGTGAATCCAACGGGAGGCAATATATTCTCCGAAAGTGGGGGAACTGCTGACTCTTGATCTAGAGCAGGTTCTTGGCTTGGATTAGATGGTGGCAAGTCCACCCCCACACGTATCTGAGTTGGCGGGACCAATGCTCGAGCCATGGCAGTTGCGTGCTGGGTTAGCATCATCTGGTGCATGTTTTCCATCATGGATTGCATTTGTTTCAGAGATGTCTCCAGCGTAGTGATGCGTTGCTCCGTATTTCCTGATGGTGAAGCCTCTTCGCGTTCATCTTCAACGGCGTAAACTCCTATCTCCCTGGGTGTCACTGAAGGATGAGTGTAGGTCACCGTAGAAGTCGACTCTACACTTTCAGCATCTGATTCGGGGGCCTGACGATCCTCAGCGTCGGAATCAGAAGAGGATGAAGCTGGTCGCCGTGATCTTGCACGAGTGTTTTGGAACACTCATTAAACCTCCTTCGGCTCGGAGGCCTGGAGGGATGACGTCTTGAGTTCGAACCTCATCTAGGCATATGTGAGGCCATGTTTACAGATGCATGCGCGGGCTCCTTTTCCTGAAAAGACAGAGAGTAGCTTAACCGGTCGAAAACCGGTCGTCTTGTTTTAGAGCAGCAACAGTTAATCACAACTCTATGGCTATTGCAACAGTGCTCGCCAGGAGGCGTTATAGACATATTGGATGGTTCCCTCTCTTTACGCTTCTGGATTAGATATTTGCGCAGGTCAGGAGGAGTTGCAGAAGAAGATGATTGTTTGTTTCTTCTGCTCCCATCAGTGGTCATGCGGAGGTTGGGCACCATGGCTCTTGCTGTGCCACCCGTGTACAAAAGGTTGGCCGTCTGGGTGGCAAATAACCCCCGGGGAGGTTGTCTTTTCGCAAATTGAGCTTACACTACGCCGAGGGACTTTGCCCGGCGTATTTTGGAGATTTGCTCAGGCTGGCGTGAAGCTGAAGAGGTCCTCAGTCGGCCATCGGCTTCTCGCGTAATCCGGAGGGTATGCAGATTGTTCCCTCGCTGGCGTAAGGGCCGAGAAGTTGCGTATTCTGCCGCTTGTTTTCCCTCGCGGAGATCACAGCGCTCATCTGGGTCCCTGTAGAGGTCAGATGTCGTCTTGTGCGCGGAGCGTGACCTGTCCTTCTGATTTGGTGCTAAGGCATCATCAGAAGTTTTGTCTGTACCGCGCGTAGCGGGAGACTGGTTTCTACGCATAGCGCGCAGTGGATGCTTCTGGGTTAGTGCTGAGGCTTTGCCCGAAGTTTTGTCTGTACCGCGCGTAGCGGGAGACTGGTTTCTACGCGTAGAGCGCAGTGGATACTTCTGGGTTAGCGCTGAGGCTTTGCCCGAAGCTTTGTCTGTACCGCGCGTAGCGGGAGACTAAATTTTACGTGCGGGGCACGGAGGGAGCGATGTTACAACCTCATTGGTCGAAGAGATCGGAGAGATCGGAGAGTCCACAGGAATGGTAGAGGATGTCTTGGGCAACCAGACTTTGCGTAGCTTCCTGTTGTCTTGGACGGAGAGAGGGTGAGAGCTACCCCCGGTTCGAAGCATGTCTTCGTAGGCAGACTGGTCGAACTGGACGACCAGTGTCTTCTTCGCGGTTCCTATAGATACCGCGTCGTGTTGAGCAATTACTTCCTCATCAGAAGAGAAAGACGTCCCTAGCAGAGTCGCCATCTTGTTTGTGGTAGAAAACAAAAAGAATGAAAGATGTATTCAAGACGGGGTTTATACAGGACCCGTGTTCTTTTGTTTACAAACAAACTTGTACAATATAATCCTATACGAGGATGTGGGAGTACAATTTATTTAATCTGGGTATAAATTGCTATAGGTGTCTGATCTGCAGTCGATCACTTTAGCCCTTGGACCACACGATGGTGAAGAAGTGCCGTAGAAGACAGGAAGCAGCCTCGGAGGTTGCAGAAAAGGGTGGATGCACGATGCCCTGGTCGCCGATCCCTATCCTTTGCCTGAGCTTCGGGTTCCTCTCTCTCTCTCTCTCTCAATCTCCTCTCTCCTGGCTCGATCTTCAATTGTTCGACCTTTTCTCTGAGTCTTCAATTGTTCGATCTTTTAATTTGTCGACCTTTTTCCTCTGTTGATAGAGGTCTCTATTTATAGAGTTTTAGTGACAGTGACCACTCAGTTGGTGTAAAAACTGAGGAGTGGACAACACAGTACCCTTTTACACGATAGTTAAAATAACCAATGCCTGCGTATGGATGATCTTTTGAATGAGCGTGTGACGCGGGTCCAACTAAGGGACACAACGCGTATGATTGCTACGAAGATCACGGCGTAAAAGCCACGTAGGTAGGTATCCCCCGTGTAGAAGAGGTGGGCGTAAAAGCCGATGTCTGTCACTGTGGCATAAAAGCCAAGTAGGCATAGAAGTCGGGTGGGCGTAGAAGCCCGACGGCATAAAAGCCGGGTGAGCATAGAAGCTGAGGAGGCGTAGAAGCCATCTGGGCACAAAAGCTGAACGGGCATAAAAGCCACTGCGTAATGTGCTTGGGGAGGCGTGGAAGCCGAGAGAGCATAGAAGCTGAGGAGGCGTAGAAGCCATCTGGGCACAGAAGCTGAACGGGCATAGATGCCACTGCATAATCTGCTGAACGCTGACGTAGACGTCCTTTACCCGAAATTATTGGTTTTGAAGATATTATCAAATCCCTCGCATTAAATGCAGAGATCTGCCATCATTTTGTGCATTAATTGCGAAGGCGTGTTCTGAAGGCCTGCCACCGTTCAGGGACGTGCCTCGAGCCATGTGTGGAGAACAGCTTTTGATGTGGCAGTCTGCTTGTCTTCCGCGGGGCGTAGATGGCTCTCGTCCGTCTGTATGGAACAAGGCAGTGTATCCCTTTGTATGCGTAAAAGCAGTTTATGCAAAGGGGATGTCACTAAACGCCGGTTTTGGTGACTCTTTATCAAATCCCTTACATTAAATACAGAGATCCGCCATCATTCTGTGCATTAAATGCAGAGGCATGTTCTGAAGGCCTGCCACCCTTCTGTGCGTCAGTCGTGCCTCGAGAAGACCGTTACCGCCTTGTGCGCCAATCGCAGAGACGTGCCTCGAGCCCTGCACAAAGTGCAGCTTTTGACGTGGCAGGCGGTTTGTCCGCTATGGAGCATAAACAGGTCACGTCTGCCCGTGTAAAACAAGGCAGCATATCCCCTTGTGTATGTTACGTAAGGGAGATGGCGGTGACTGACAGCCTGGGTCGCAGTACCGTGCCATCATTATGGCCGTCGCCTGGGCAGCCGAGCCGTATCCTTCTGTCAGAAGTCCAGACGTAAGGTTCATTGCAGGGTCTGACAGGTTCATTTCGGGGAGCACGAAGCGTTCCTCGTACGCTTTAACACCGCTTTTGAAAGCGGATGTGTTTTATGCCATATAGGCGACGAAGCCCTCTGCTTTCCGCTCTGAGGCAGCCTGGACATACTGCTCTTACGCGGATGGTCCTGAGAAGCTCTTGCCTTGCCTGCTTGGTGGCTCTGAGGTCACCTCTTTATGCTGCCCCACACCAATAGGTTGCGTATAGTCATCCGGCGTATTTTTCATGCTTCTACACCCGTACCTGTGCATGCTGACCGCGGAGATCTGTTGGATTGTTCTGCTCGACTTTTCGGAGCGGGTTATGGGTACTACGCAGCTCTCTTGCCAGGCAAGTATACCTTGCCTTGTTGTACTGTTTAAATTCTGTATTATTAGCTGCATATTTATTATTTAATTGTGCGCGTCCGAGAGAGACTCGGGTGCAGTCAACGAATGCATTGACGTTAGGACTTGTGTCTGACCTAGTGTCTAGTAGACCCACCTAAAGTTGTGGAGTTATTGGTATGACTCCCTGGCCTTGACATATTTCGTACACGTATTGTGAGTCTCATGTAGGGCACGGTCCTGCGTATGTGGTTGGCCACCTGTATGTGTAGACGTGCGACGGATAGGGTATAACTGCTAATAGTGATGCATGTTAGAAGACGTAGCAGTTATTAGTAGGTGGAGCATAGACTAGCGTGGTACGACCCAATACCTTGGCCTTGCACCAACGCGTATCGCACCTATCTCGATACCCAAACTCAATACCTTGGGTATCGACCCAATACCTTGGTATCCCGAGGTAACCCAAAACTCAACATATAACTAATACCAATAGATATATAAAACCCCAAATTAATACTAGTTATAACTAACACTAATATATACATCTCAATATAACATAGAACTAACTATAATTCTAACATACATAGATATGTATAGTTAATATAACTAACTATCAAGATACACTACCTATTAGTATATGAGACTAACTATCAATTATAACATATATATACTAGTTTACATATCTAACTATCTACATAATCAAACATATACAACTAACTAACTACTATAGTAACTAACTAGACTAAACAAATCCATTACCCAATACCTTGAGTATCCCTCAATACCTTGACATTACCTCGGTATCCCAAGGTAATTCAAATCCTAATACATATAGCTAATATATATATCTAACCCCCATATACTAAATTATACTAACATAACTAAACTATTAAAACTATTAACTACTAACATATAATACATACCAATACATAGATACATATACCTACATAATAACTTACTACATATCTAACAAGTATATATATTCCTCTCATAACTATATATATAGATATATATATATAATCACACATACACACACACACACACACACACACACACACATATATATATATATATATATATATATATATATATATATATATATATATATATATATATATACATATATATAAACACATATATATAAACCAACAAATATATATATATATACATATACATATAGATCTATATATAACTATATACACTAGTATACACACACATTACAGTATCATATATATATATATATATATATATATATATATATATATATATATATATATATATATATATATATATATATATATATGTAGAAGCATGAAAATTGTGCTGTAGAGTTATACGCAACATTTTAGTGCTGGGCGGCGTAAAGTATGACTTCAGAGCCATTGCCGTACAAAAGAGCTTTGTCGCTAGTACAGCATAAAATATAAGCTCCAGGACAATCCGCGTAATGCAGTATTTCCAGGCTGCTTCGGCGTAAAAGGGTTGTTACATCGCCACTTTGGCGTAAAATTTATCCGCTTTTAATGCGGTGGGAAGTTGTACGGGGAACGCTTCGTATTCCTCGAATGAACCTGACAATGAGTACTGCACAGCTATCCAGACGACGGTTGTAATGATGGTACGGCACAGAGACCCAAACTGTCGTTTAGTGACATTTCCCTGATACAAAAGTGTTTTTACGCGTACAAGGAAATACGCTGCCTAGTTTTACACAGGCAGATGTGAGCTTTTACGCTCAGCAGAAGACAAAACGAACTGCCATGTCAAAAGCTGCTCTTCGTACAGAGCTCGAGGCACGTCTCTGCATTTAATGCTCAGAATGGTGGCAGATCTTCGTACAGAGCTCGAGACACGTCTCTGCATTTAATGCTCAGAATGGTGGCAGATCTCTCCATTAAATGCACGAGATTTGGTTATATTTTCAAAGACTAGGCGAGCCATAATTACGGCTAATACGTCCACATCATCACCTTTGCATATTACGCCTTCGGGCTATTTTCAGCTATAAGGAGCACGCTGTACGCTATCTCCTTGAAATACACCAACTCAGGCTATACTTGCATTTGTGCGTGATAAGGCTATTTTTGTCCAGAATATGCTCAAGGCCTCAGTCAAAGAAGGAGGATCAGCTATCTTTTACGCTAGCTACCTATCCACGCAACATCAGGCTTCTACGCCTATAAGGCTTCTACGCCTATTTGGCTTCTATGTCGACTCGACAACCACTTGGCTTCTATGCTAACCTGACAACTATTTGGCTTCTACGCCATGGTGACAGTTATTGGCTTCTACGTAAGCGGCAGTTACCTATGTGGCTTGCATGTCGTGATCTTCGCAGCAGTTATACGCATTATCTTTTAATGGGACACGCGTCACACGCTTATTCAGAAGATCATCTATACGTGGGTGACAGTTATTATAACCGTCGCATAAAAAGTGCCACACTCTCTACTGTATGGCTTTTACGCCGACTGGACGGTTACTGTCACTAAAACTCTATAAATAGAGACCTCTATTGACAGAGGAAAAGGTCGAAGAATTAGGGTCGCAAATTCCAGAGTTGAAGAACAGAGAGAGAATAACCCAGACAGAGAGTAGCGATCGACGATTTTGGCATCGAGCATCCACTCCCTCTTGCAATCTTTGAAGCATCTCCTTCTTCTACAGCACTTCTTCATCATCGTGTGGTCCAAGGGACAAAGTGATCGACTGTAGATCAGACTCCTATAGCAATATTTACCCAGATTAAAATTTGTACTTAACATCCTCGTATAGGATTAATAGTACTTCTTGTTTGTAAACCTAAGAAAGGGTTTTGTATAAACCTAGTTTTATTTCTTCCGTTTATTATCAAACACAAGATGGCGACTCTGCTGGGTACCTCTTTCTCATCTAACGAGAAAGCAATTGCTCAACATGATGCAGTATCAGTAGGATCAGTGAAGAAGACCTTGGTCGTCCAGTTCGACCAGTCTGCCTACGAAGATATGCTTCGAGCAAGGGGTAGCTCTTACTCTCTCTCTCTCTGTCCAAGACAACAGGAAACTGCGTAAGGTCTGGATGCCCAGGACATCCTCTACCGTTCCTGCCGACTCTCCGGTTTCTCCGACCAACCAGGTTGTAGCTGCACAATCTTCGTGCTCCGTGCGTAAAACTCTGTCTCCCGTCTGTGACATGGCAGACAAAACTTCTGGCAATGCCTCAGTGCTAGTCCAGAAGTCTACTCCGTACCCCGTACGTAAAACTCTGTCTCCCGTTTATGACGTGGCAGTCAAAACTTCTGACAATGCCTCAGTGCTAGTCCAGAAGTCTACTTCGCGCTCTGCGCGTAAAATTCAGTCTCCCGTCTGTGACGTGGCAGACAAGTTTTCTAATAATGCCTCAGCGCCAAATCAGAAATTCCAATCGCGCTCTGCGCGTAAGAATGCATCTGCCCTCCGCGGAAAAGCAGATGGTCCCTGCAATTTATGCAAAGGAAAACAAATGGCAGACTACTCAACTTCTCGGCCTTTACGCCAGCAAGAGAAAAATATGCCCGCTCTCCAGATTATGCGAGAAGCGGATGGCCGATTAAAGGCTTCCTCTGTTTTACGCCAGCCTGAGCAGAGCTCCAAATTATGCTAGATTAAACCCCTCAGTGTAAAGAAAGCCCAATTTGTGGAGAGACACACTCCTCAGGGATTATCTGCTACTCAGATGGCTAACCTGTTGTATACGGGTGACAGGGGAAAAGTTATGGTTCCCAATATCCGTATGCCAACTGATGCAAACAAGAGGAATAAGCCTTCTTCTTCTATAAATTCTCCTGACTTGCGTGAATATCTGATCCAGAAACGCAAGGATAGGGGATCTTCCAGCATGTCTGTTACGCCTTCTAGGGAGCACTATTGTAATAGTCATAGGATTGTAGTTAATTATTGCTGTTCTGAAGCAAAACGGTCGATTTTTGACCGTTTGAACTACTCTCTGTCTTTCCAGGAAGAAGAGCCTGTGCATGCATCAGTGAACATGGCTTCACACGTTCCTAGAGGAAGGTCGAACTCAAGACGTCATCCCTCTATAACTCCAAGCCAAAGGAGATTCGACAAGCTCCTTAAGAACACTGAAGCTGGGGTATTCCGAAACACCCGTTCGAGGTCACGACAACCGGCTTCGTATTCTTCTGATTCCGACACTGGGGGTCGCCAGTTTCCCGAATCAGATGCTGAAAGTATAGAGTCATTTTCTACAGAGACCTATACTAGCCCTTCAATGACATCCAGAGAAATGGGGGTCTATGCCATTGAAGATGAGCACGAAAAGGCTTCCTCGTTAGGAAGTACTGAGCAACGCATCGCTGTGTTGGAGACATCTCTAAAAGAGATACAGTCCATGGTGGAGAATATGTACCAGATGATGCTGACTCAACACACAGCTGCTATAGCTCAAGCATCGGTTCCTCCGACTCAAATACGCATGGGGTGGACTTACCACCATCCAATGCAAACAAGGAGCCTGTTCTAGATCAAGAATCATCAGCTCCCCCACTTCTTAACTAGGAGAATGTATTACCTCATGTTGAAGTTGTAATACAACCGATCTCTCACCACTCTGCGGTCCTTCCACCTGCTGAAGATTTAATGCAGGCAGTGCGAGAATTAAAAGCCCAATTTGATGCCTTGAAGCACAAAGATCAGCTCAAAAAATTGGGAATCAACCAGCCGTACCCAGCTATCTGGGACGAGGTCCCTTTCCCTCCTAAATACAAACCACAGACTATGGCTTTGTTTGAGGGAAAGACGTCACCGAGCCAATACATGAACTACTTCAGTATGATGACAGTGTTATTGCAAGGGAATGATGCCCTTCTCACTCGAGTGTTCAAAGGTTGTCTCTCGGGAGTGGCTTATCAGTGGTACCGTAGTCTTGCGGACAACTGTATTACTTCCTTTAAAGATTTTAAGACTTTGTTCTTCGCGCGATTCTATGAAGGAGGGATGGATATGTCTATGTCCTCTCTCATCGAAGTAAAGCAGAAGGAAAAAGAGAACGTTCGCACTTTCATCGAACGTTTTTGTCAAGCCACTTTGCAAATGCCTCCGGGAGTTCCAGACTCAGCATTAGTGGACATTTGCAGGAAGAATCTTCTTCCAGTAATCTCGGTATTCACAGGGCCATATCAGTTCCATGATTGGCCCTCATCTATTATCTCAGCGGTAGACGCTGAAGATAACAGTCGGAAGGCGCATGATAATAGAATTATGATATCTACCTCCGATAAAGGCAAGAGGTCATCTTCCAACAGCGACCATCCCCGTGGTTCCAAAGAAAAAGAAGCTCTGGCGATCAATACGTCCAGGCAAAAGACTGCGACAACCACACAGACAAAACCTGGGACTTCCAGGCCCATTGAAGTGTACTCTTTCGACGACGACGATATTCCGAGCATATTCGAGTGTCTCGTCAAAAGCGGCAAGATTACCCTCCCTGAGGTAAAACAGCCTAATGAAGTCGACAGTACCAATAACCCCAAGTACTGCATTTTCTATAGGTACATACATCATCCCACAAAGGCGTGTTATGTACTAAAGAGGAAAATCCAGGAGTTGATCGATGCTAAGGCTATCACTCTGCACAACAGCGAGAAGACGATCACAGCCAACATGATCTCTCTCCAATTTGGCAATCTGCCTCCCCAAGAAGTTTCGGATGGTGTTGTACCTATTTCCTGGACAACGATGAACATCGTTAATCTCCCTCCAGCCAGGGGTCAAAATTATAACCTGGTACCCCTAACTACCCAGCGAGGCGAGATTATGTGGGTTCATCCAGATCTGGTGTCAGAGATCGAAGAAGAGACTCAAGCTGCTAAGGCTAAGTCCAAGAAGACCTCGAAGCATAAACCGTGTCATATGGTTGTGGTATCCTCGACATCAGAAGAAGAGGTTTTGGCTACAGGAACCCGTTCAGGGAAAGCCTACCTCAAGGACTATGGAGGAAGTCAGGAAGAAGCATCGGCATACGCTTTAGCTGCCAAGCCTTCAGAACCGGAACCTGTCATACCAGAGGCCGGTCCTTCGAGACCAACTTCGGCAGACAAGGGGAAGCAAAAGGAAGTGCGCTTCGATAAACCTTTGAAGAATATTCAAAGCAAAGGTTTAGAGAAGCCGTATAACTTCGATATCCTGGCCCAGTTGGCTCATACACCAGCCAGATTGTCCATTTTTAAAATACTCAGGCTCTCTAAAGACACTCGTCAGGCCCTGAGTGAAGCGTTGATGCAGGCGGATGCATACTTGACCCAGCTCAAGTCCCCTGATGAAGAACCTGTGGCATGTCCTCAATGTCATAGTATGATGGAGGTGGTCCCGAATATCACTTTCACTCAAGATGACATATTATTGAAACACAACAAGCATGACAGACCCCTCAATTACACCGAATATGTCGGTTCCATGGAGGTTGATCGGATTCACATGGATCCAGGATTATCGATCAGCATCATTCCTCATAGTCTGCTCAGACCATTGAGGATTCCTACCAGCGAATTGGCTTACACCACCACTACAATCGTGGGTTTCAACGCCAGAAAAAGTAAGCCGTTGGGAAAGATTCGTCTGAGGATCCAGATTGGCAACCTCAGATCAGTAGCTACATGTTATGTCATTGATTCAGAGGTGTCCTACAATATTTTGCTAGGCAGACCATGGATCCACGACCACAACATCGTGCCTTCGACTCTACATCAATGCTTTAAATATGTAGATGCCCAAGGAATGGTACAAACGGAGTTTGCTGACCTTAACCTGTTTAAAGGAGTAGAATCCTACTACTCTGATGTCATGTTGTACACCCAAGACTACATGGAGGAGGTGTCAGGCAAAATAGAGGAGGAATCCCGCCGGGAGCCAGAAGAACCCTCTGCCGAACAACCTCCGTCAATCAAAGTGAAAGGGCGAACTACTCGTCCGAAAGTCATAGAACCTCTGGTTATCCACCTGAACAAAACCAAGTCAGGAAACAGAGGTGATCCTCTAGTGATCACTTTAAATCAGAAGCCTCCACCCTTGGTCATCAACATTTGGCGCAACAGGCAGCCGATTGATGTAAATACCACCAGGAACGTAGTTTCTGATGATAATAAAGATCTTCTTTTCCAGTATATTGACGCTCAAATTTCTGATCAGGAATCCTCTCACCATAACGATATAGAACCTATAGCACAAAGATTCTTGAAAGCTATAGACTCCTATCATCTGTATGTATGGGAAGTAGCGTCACCATCTAATATCATCACGACATACGAGCCACATGAAGATTCTATCTTTATTGTCCCACCTACTCGCAGTGGTCAGCATTCAATAGTCTTCGGTCGCATGCGCAATGAACCGACTATACAAGAAGATTCTTCCAATGACGATGCTGGTAAAATGCAGGTTCACAAATACAGCCCGTAAGCTTTGAAGATTATGCAAAGTATGGGTTATGACTTGAAGCTAGAACCAGGCCTCAACTACGAGAAAGGCAGACGAATGTCATTGCACGGTGATCCCTACTGTCAACAAACTCGTTTTGGGTTAGGGTATACCACCTCCCTTGCAATTTCTGAGTCAAATGAGGATATCTCTTCCTCTTCTCAAGATGGCTCACCATCTTCTGGCTCATCAGATGATCCCGAACGAGCATTATCAGTAAATAAGGTATTGACAGATTCTCTTGAAGCAGACGAACAAGAATCTGAACAATTTGAGAATGACTCTTGGGCTCAACATATGGATACACAATGGGAACTCCGGTTCGAGCAGAGAGAACCTCCCACTGAAGATAAAGTTATCCAAATTGACGTTGGGGATGAACTTTCGCCAAAGCCGATATTTATCAGTAACAATCTTTCCGAAGAAGAAAGGAAAGAAATAGTCCAACTGATAAGAGAATATATCGACGTCTTTGCATGGAATTATGAGGATATGCCAGGTCTCGATCCAAAAGTGGCTACTCATAAGCTCAATATATTTCCCAATTCATGTAACACCCCGTTCCGTACTAGCGGACTGCCGTCTCAATCGGCAATAGTGCAACTGTCCCGACCCATTTTGCCTCAAACAAGAAGCAAAGGATATCCAGACTTGTCCCTACAGGAATCCGGCTTAGGCTTTCAGAGGCTTGCTTGACGTATCGCTCTACCGAGGCGAATCATCGCTAAGGTGGGTGGCTACGGTGAACTTGTCTTTGCTTAGCCAGTACACATAAAAATCTGGAATATTTATGCTAGTCGCTAGGTGATTCACCCCCTGCATGCTAATAAGAATCCAACGAACCTAGCTAAGGGAATAATCCCAACTTGTATTGCTTATGCTAGAATATGGAAATTGAAATATTGCTTATATTCGGACCCTCGCATGCTAAGTCCCCTAACGGCTTCATCTCTCGGCTTACCTTCGGGTCCGAGCAATCGTGCATGCTTATGTTCCTTAGAAACGCATGCTTGTCTGCTTAAGAATGTTTAACGTTATTGTATTGTGCATGCATTCTTGCTGTATGTTCGAGCAATGGATCATTCTCTGGGAGCTCTCCTCGTATAGAAGAACGATGAGGGTCATGAACAGGCTATCTACTACTTAAGCAGGATGATGGTCGGAGCTGAACATCGGTACAATCCAGTAGAAAAAGGATGTTTGGCCCTAATATTCGCCATTCAGAAAATACGACACTGTCACAGGTCAGACTATTCATATCATCTCCAGGATCAATCCTCTTCGGGTATTGATGAACAAGCCAAGCGTTCTTAATTCCCGACTTGCGACTTGGGCGATGTTATTAACACCGTATGATATGGTGTACATCCCTCAGAAGTCCATCATAGGCCAAGCATTGGCTGATTTCCTAGCTGCTCATCCGATTCCGAAAACCTTCAAACTATACGAGGACATTCCCGACGAAGTTGCAGAATGTAATTCTGTGATGGAGAGTGATGCATGGCAGCTATTCTTCGATGGTGCCTCCAGGACTGGTCCCAGGAGAAACGTGGTTTCAGGAGTAGGAATTGTCCTGGTCACTCCTGATAAACTCGTCGTCTATCGAGCATATTCTCTTAGAGAACCCTGTTCTAATAATGTGGCAGAATATAATGCCCTACTCATTGGGCTCCAAGTCGCTAAAGAATTAGACGTCAAATACTTGGAAGCTTTCGGTGATTCTCTGCTGATCGTCAATCAAGTCAGAGGAATATATAAAGTTCGGAATCCAGACCTCATCCCCTATCACCAAGCAACGATCAAAATAGCTATGTCTTTGAAAGGATTCTTTCTAGAGCATGTGCCTCGATCTCATAATCTGGAAGCTGATGCCCTGGCCAGCCTAGCTGCAGATTTAGCTATTCCTATAAGAAGGCAGAACTCGGTGATCCTTCTTAACAGAGATTTATTCTGTGTGAAAAATAACTTTCACATAGAACGCGCTACGCTGTGAACACAGATCTCCCAACGAGAGACTGGAGAAGTCCCTTTATAGATTTTGTAGCATATAGAATCTTGCCAGAGGACCCTAAAGAAGCAGTATCCGTCAAAAGATGATCATTACGCTTCTATTTCGATGCGTCTTTACAATGTTTATATCGCTGGACTTATGACGGACTATTATTACGATGTCTCTCTGGTGATGAAGCACAGCGGATTATCCGTGAAGCTCACGATGGCATATGCAGAGCACATCAATCCGGTCCTAAGCTGCAGGATCGTATCAGGAGGATGGGTTATTACTGGCCTACTATGATCACAGATGCAATAAAATATACGAGACAATGTAAAGCCTGCCAGGTTCATGCAGATTTTATACATCAACCTTCTGAACATTTATATCCTACGGTGGCATCCTGGCCTTTCGAAGCATGGGGTATGGATATCATTGGTCCTATTCACCCGTCTTCTTTCAGAGGTCACCGGTTCATATTAGCCATCACGGATTATTTCTCCAAATGGGCAGAGGCGATCCCTCTTGTTGAGGTGAAGACATCTAACGTGATCAGCTTCATTAAGCATCACGTCATTTATCGTTTTGGGATTCCCCGAAGGATAATTCATGACAACGGGCCTCAATTCATCAGCCAAGTGTTTCACCGATTTTGCAATAAAAATCGGATACAAAATGTGGCCTCTACGGCATACAATCATGCTGCTAATGGTTTGGCGGAAGCTTTCAACAAAACCATTATCAAACTCTTGAAAAAGTTCGTTTCTTCGAACAAAAGAGATTGGAATGAGAAGCTAGGAGAATGTCTCTGGGCATAGCGCACAAAGGTACGAACACCGACGGGTTGTACCCCATTCTCGCTGGTTTACGAGAGTGAAGCTGTTCTCCCCATCGAAATTCAAATTCCGTCACTCAGGATAGTAGTGGCTAATGAGTTGACTCAGGAAAAGAATGACCTATTAAGGCTTCAAGATCTAGAAGGATTAGATGAGAAACGCCTTCAAGCCCAACAGCGCATCGCGTTCTACCAGGCACGCATTTTCAGAGCTTTTAATCAAAAAGTAAAGGAAAGAGTGTTCAAAGTTGGTGAGCTAGTTCTAGCCGTAAGAAGGCCAATGATTATTACACACAAGAGTAAGGGTAAATTCCAACCCAAATGGGAAGGCCCTTATGTGATCGAGACGACGTTCTCAAACGGCGCTTACAGATTAGCCAAGCTTAATGGAGACTTATTAATGGCTCCTATCAACGGCAAATTCCTGAAGAGGTACTATGCTTAATCTCCTTTGCTAAATGGAGTATGGTGAAGATCTTATTCTGACAATACTACTTCCAAAACTAGTTGGATCATATTCTATCATATCCATATAACCTCTGAATAGATATGTTTAACTAATTTGGAACTTCAAGACCTATCACGTCCATATTACCTCTGATAGTGTTTTGTGTACAAATTTTAGTTGGATCATATTCTATCATGTCCATATAACCTCTGAATAGATATGTCCAGCTGAAGCTTACCGAAAGCATATCACGTTCATATTACCTCTGATATCACTTTCACCCTAGCCTGTCATTTATATTCCAAAATGATGGGTCCATAAAGTCAGATAAAGTCTCTTTATTATTCCTAAAAAGAGCAAAATTACATATAAAAAGCAAAAGGTACATCATTTGGGGGGAGCAGTTAAGTCGCGAATCTGCTGCGCCAGAGTACCCATTCTCTCATCCCTGGAGTTCAAGACGTCGGCACGAGCCCGCTCCAACCTTGCCGCCTCATTATTCAAAGCAGATAGCTCGTACCGAGCATGTACAAAACCTGAGTGGATGACACCCACATGTGTCAGGTTCTGCTGAGCAATCTCCATTCGATTCTTCAGCACATCTCGGGTTGCCGACAAAGAGAGAGCCTTATCCTCTGCTTGAGCGAGCTCATCTTTCAATCTGCGGACCCTCGCTGTCTTTTCCTCATATTCGACTTCACACTGAGTCAGCTGGGGAATGACATACTCCAATTCGGCACGCTCATGATCCATCTCCTGCTGCTGTTCCTGGACGAATTTGTTCAGAGATTCCATTTGCTCAGCAAGCTCTGCAGTCAATGAGTCATACCTAGCTTGAACGAGACCGTCAATGCTGCCTCGAGATAGCTGTAAATAGTCGTTAATGGGTTGTTCCAAACCATTAACTATTTGCTCCAGTGTATCAGCTCTCCCAGCGTCGTTGAAGTCTCTGATCGGCACTATCGCAAACTGGAAGGACCTCCTTAGAGCCTTGAATTCTAGATTCTTCTCCAGCACCATTGATATCAGTGTTTTCAAGGTGGTGTAGAAAATACTAGTATACTGCTCAATTAGCAGGGGCAAGATCCGAATGGACGCTAGGAGTGGCTACAATATCGGCGAATCCCTCTCCAGGAATGACTGCAGACGATGTTGCCACAGTCGTCGCCTCAACAGATGGCGCGGCAAAAAAAGAAGCGCCAACAACGGACGAAGTGGCCGGCGTACTCAAAGGAGGCATTGTCGTAATGACAGGCTCAGCCTCCTCTCGAGATATCGGAACCATTTCGGGCGAGCCGGCACCTAAAAATATTTCCTCTTCAAAGTCAGGCACCTCCGTGCCATAGACAGGAGCGGAAACAAAGCCGAAAGTTGCGTCGACGCTGTCCTCCCCGTAGATGTCTTCCCCTGAAAAGAAGGCAAGAGAAAATTAATATCAACCTGATGTTAATTTTTCTAAAAAAAAAGAGAGGCATAAAGACGACATTTATCCATGGCCGATGGTATATATGTCGCGTCTGCAGCCAGTATAGTAAAATTATTTCTTAATGATGCTAAGTGAGTTGTCATACCTGGAAAAGGGGGTGTGCCAACTGAGATTGGCAGGTTTTCTTCCAGGTCTTCACCGAGATCCACTCGAGGCTCATTGGATGGAATCTCGCTGGGTATACTTACAGATGTGGCAGGAGTTTCTACCGTTGCTGATCTGGATAAAGATATCCTTATTTGACTCGGCCTCGAAGGCGATCTCGTACCACTGTCTGAAGCGGTAGCAGCGACAGCAGCCTCGAGCAAAGATTCTCCGGCACTGCTGGCCAGAACTGTGGAGGTTCCCTCTCTAAAAGGCGAGGAACCTCTAATCAAAGGAGCGTCCCCAACATGGAAAACAACAGGCTCACTTCTAGGAGCCTCATGACTGGAAGCCCTGTCAGGACCACTAACAGTCTTCTTTTTCTTGCGAGGGGAAGTCTCCTTCAGAAGAGGAGCCCTTCGCTTACCAGAGATAACCAGAGGCCCTGCAGGCAGAGGTATTTCGTATCTCGGCACTGCCAAGAAAGGCTCATCTGGATTGACAGAATCTTCACCCTCGTCAGAGGAAACTGATGGGACTTCGTCTCTTCCCGCTGACTTAGAAGAAGGCATCCTAAAACTTCCACACATATCAAAATCGTGATGGAAGGTATTGGTGGCCACATAAAATTGGGCATACGAATGGAGGATGCGCAACTCTATGGAGAGTGAAGTCGCGGACACAGTAAAAGCTGCTTCAGTGCAACCTATTATGAAGTATCGCCATCCTCTCGCTCCATCAATGAGTCCACCCCTGGACTTGAAGCTGGTGACGGCATTGCCCACGTGCAATTGGTCATACCCAAACTGCCTGGCAAACTGACTAGGCAGGTAGGGTTCCAAGAAGCATTGGTCTTCACTTTTGTACAATAAATAGGAAGGTCTAATACAGACCAACCAATTAAAAGCTTCAGGAGAAAGAATGTTCTGCCCTTCACCTGAGTCCTGAAGCCTGCTCCCCTGTTGATTGAGATGTACAAAGGGGACGGTGCAGAAGAGCTTCCAGCTGTGAGCAAAATTTAGTGCCCGCCGACAGTCTAAAACTATGGTCACGTTCCAGGTGAAATTCTTGTAATTCAACAAGAAATTACTCCCCGAACTACTGCCAGGGCCGGAGACATCACCCTGGGTTATGGAGAATTAACCATCCCATCAAATACAGGAACGGTAATTCTATCCTGGGAAAGCCGTCATGCCGTGTTTCATCGGCAAGCAGCCCATCAATAATGGCCCTCAGGCCAGCTTGTATGCGGCATACCATGGCAGGGAGCAGGCCCAATCTTGCCCCGAACACCAGATGCACTGCAGGCCATAAGGTGTTGCGGTAAATACTATCCGCAGATGCAATTCTTGGTACCACCAATCGGTGCAGCCATACAGAGAGAAAGCCAGCAAGTTGAGCTTCTCGTGACAAAGGCCTGCGACAATGCCTCAAATAACTGTAGGCTTTAGTGACTGCAGGATATTTCCCTATCCCTTCGTCGAGAATTTGATCTGAAGCCCCAGCGTCTTCAATAAGGTCATCGACTACTTGAGCATTAAGCACGCTCAGAAGGCTCAAAGGCCTATCCCTGCTATCCACAACTTTGTCTGGCTTAGCAGTCCTAGCCTGATGGAAGAAGAGGTAGGACGCCCATTTGTTGGTATGAGCCAAATCAAAGGGCTCATTATAGAAGGCAGTGCACGCTAAATAGTGACACGTTAGCTCCTGGTACACTGCCACTACCCGAGGGTCTGTATCCCCCAGCTCCTGGTTTGTGGGAACATACTCTTCATAAGGAGTATCCCCCATTGGCAGTCTTGAAATCTCTGTCATTTCGTGAAGGGCCAATCCCAACTCCCCCAGTGGAGTACCGAAAGTTCCAGTGAGCGAAATATATCGCTCCATCAGAGCCAGAAACAGGTTGAGGTTGAGAGGTAACCCAACACTGGTAGTACTCACAATCGCGTACAAACCAATGCTCTCCAGCTCAGTCTGGAAATGCTTCAGGGCCCAGTCAGCTAAACGAGCCCATAGAAGATTTGTAGGGGTAACCCACCCATTGGTCCGAGGATTAACCTTGGGGTATACTCCTCCGTGCCCCATGAAGTCATTACAGAAAGTCGGTAATTGGACTGGTTGGAGCAGTGAAGTGTCTTCACTCGGGACACTGCCCGGATATAATCCCCTGAACGGCATGATCGGGCCAGAAGGGCGGCTTACAAATGACCCTTTGTCGGATCCTTTCTGGTAAAATATCTTCCCCGGCTGGACGTGATGATTGGGAGTCAGGGTCCACGACATCCTCCTGGGATGCATGGCATAAAAGAATGCCGAGATGGGGTAATCTCTCAGCATCTTGGGCAGATACAGGACCAGGCCCCGGCAGGAAAAACTTAGTTTTCTTTCTTGGGCTTCGTCTGGAATTGCTTGTCAATCATATCCCCGAAGAGGAAAGCCAATTTTATATATTGTGCCCCGTCTATAGACGCTAGGGGCTCTCCGTTGATCATGCTCAATAGCATTCGCTCTCCTTGAGACGATATCAGGATTTCCCTTCCTTCAGGATATTGGGATCCAGAAATAGGAAATGTCACATGGGACAAATCCTCCAGGTAATTGGAGTGCAGCAGAACCCATCACCTCAGCCAACGGAGATGCATGCAAGTTAACTACAAAGTGCAAGAGAAATACGTCAGTTTCTATACTAGATCTCATAATCTTGCAGCTTATGCCAAAAGAGCAACAGTCTGTGCTTTAACGCCAAGACTGTAAAAACTTAAATTTTTATGCTGGAATCTCATTCCAAGGCATAAAATTCAAGATTGGCAGTATACACAAAAAATTGGACAGTCTGTGTTTTACGCCAGATTGGCAAAGTTTGAGTTATTACGCCAGAATTCTCATCCAGGGCATAATATTCAAAGTTTGTAGTATACGCCAAATTTTGACAGTCAAAGCTTTTACACCAGACTACGAAAATATAGAGTTTTTACGCTGACACATTAGAAATATGGGCGTAAAAGATGAAACATCTATGTGCATCATCTTCCTCGAAGAGGCTATCAGCACAGAAGATGACCTAGCGCGTTCACGTACAACGTGTGCGAAAGGTTTTCTTCGTTCTTGTCGTCCCAAAAGCTTTACCTATAACGCCCGGTGCACAGCTCGTCGGTGGAACACTTCATTCAGAGCGGGGCTCGCCCTACCCGACGGGAGTAGTTCTTGCTTGGGCAGAGGAGCGAGAAGAGGAGACAGCCTTCTTTCCCTTAGAGGAGGAGATTGGTTTTGGTGCCATTGCTAAAAAACTCAGAATGCTCAGAGAAGAAACGAAGGAGAGTACTCAAAGAGACGAAAGTTTTCTTTTGCAAAAGACAGGTGAAGAGTCTTCTCTCTGAAAGCCTTGGAGTACTTATAGAGTTCAGATGGACTCCTCGAATCCCTAACCAAATCCGATATTTAATATTCGGTTATGATTGGGGACTATGTCAGCCTATTACTCAGGGAAGGCGGACAGTCAGCGAATTCAAAAAGTTTTCGTACAGAGCAGATTCGTGATTTTATGCCAAGGAGCTTTTTACGCTCGGGAAGCTACAAATTTATGATTTTACGCTCAGAGGCTATAAGTCTATGGTTTTACGCCCGGATGCTTTTACGCTCAGTAGCTTTTACCACAAAGGAGATCAAAGTGTTAATAAAAATCACAATCAACAGAAATAAGAGACAAACAAATAACTAAATAATTGCGGGTCAAGCTTTGTTTGGTACCAATATACTTTTCTCGATAAAAATAAATATAAAAATGGTTGCACTGATAATAAACTAATTATAAAGAAAGATAAGGCGGAGAGCGACAAAAGGGCATAGGATCTACTATGGATCAGGACCAAAACCCTTAAACCAAACAAGGACCGGGATTACAGACCTTCATCTGATCAGAACTTTGCACTCAAACCATGCGACGAAAGAAAATAGAATATAAAAGGGCGAGCTAGATGAATAGACAAACATTTATATCACGGCCAAACATGCCTACGGCTTGCTATAATTAACTAACTAGGGCTATCATAAACCTAGTTACTAACAAATATATGTTTTGAAGAATACCGCTACCATCGGTACTTCAGTCAACCCGGATAGCCAAGGGTACGCTTGTCTAGTAATTGTAGTGCACATCACAATAATAATGAATAAATAACTAAAGCAGATAACTGATAGCATAACACAACATAACTTAGGCCTAAACTGTTTTGGTAAACATAAACTAGTTTTTGTAAACATAACTTATCTGTAAATTATCTTATAACATAAACTGAAACTGAAACATAACTGCAACATATACTGGAATGCATATACTGAAATAAATAATATTATGAATCTCGACTCATTAACAATAACTTGTAGTGCCGTAGCACATAACAGATCTTGTAACCATATTATGCAACAAATTATCTAACTACCATGATACATCACAAAGTCTTATATGTACTATGGTATGCGTAAACTTGGTAGGTCATTGGGCCCTTGCCTAGCAGGGTTGGTCCATGCCTCATGGGGCCCTTGGAGATCGGGGTAGCCGGTAGTCAATATTTTTCCTCCTAATAATCTAGTCAAATTTTATCTGGTTTAATCATTATTTTAAGTTTTTTAGTCGTGGACACTCGAGAACTTCCTAGAATGACGAGTTACGAGTATGATCTATTCACGAGTTATCACTCGCAAACTTATCGTATCCGCGACACATGATACATTGGGAAATACTCACACTCGATTGCCCGATGCCAAATGTAATAGTTTTATCATAAATAACAATTTCCACGGTGTCTTGAGGGTCTGAACATGTGTTAAATTGTAAGAGTACAATATCCAACTATATAATAGACAAAGAAATATCCCAAGTAAAAACGGAAGGAACGTATAATAAAACCATAAACAAGGTTGGCGCACAAACTAACAAAAACAAGATTGGTGTACAAACTAGGTTGGTGCACAAACTAACAGAAACAATGTTGGCTTACTAACTAGGTTGGCACACAAAGTAACAAAAACAAGGTTGGCACACTTAGTCAAGTTAACCAACATGGTACACTTGATAAAGTAAGCAAACAAGCTAGCTAAAAGACAAAACACACGATCCAAGGTCAAAGCTCGACAACCGAGAAACTCGTCCGTCGAGGAGCACACACATTAATAACACATAAATCGAGAAATCAACCAAAACTTTGTTCCTAAGAAAACGAAGTGGAAAGAAAGTGCGCGAGCAGACTAAACGTAAGAAAAGTGCGTCGGCTGACGAAACATAGGAAAAGTACGCCATATTTACAAACGCGAAAAAAGTGCGCTGACTGACTGTGGCGTACTTTCTCTTAGTTTTCTAGAGAGAACTTTGATTGAATATGCACCAAAGTGCACCAAGTTGGGTTTCCTCTCGAAAGTGTGCCACTGACTCAAGGAGTGTGACTGGCGCACTTTTGCTCGAAGACTGAGTTAAGTATGATTAGTATACACAAAGAGTTGGGACATCACACCAATGTACCCAAAGTGAAACATACGTATTTATATGCCAAAGGGGTTCTTTTGCATACTCTTTATAGTGCACTGTTCTTCTTCTCTAGTCAGCCATTTTGGTATACGTATTATATCAAGTTTCAGCACTGAACTTAGCTGGACTCAAAATTAAGCATGGCCAAAAGCAAAGTTACATAAAATATGGTGCTCTATACTATGAACTAATTAGTTTGTAAAACATAAAGTTTTAGGAGATCAAACCCAGGAAAATAAAAGTGAACCCATAGACCCAAACTCAGGTCCATGCAATTCCAACCGAGAAAATCAAGAACAACAAGTATTAAAGATGAAGGGGTGCTCGATCCCAACAATATGAGCTAGAAATAAATAGAAAATATTAAGAACTAAAAGCATGCATAAATCCACGATTTTTCTCTTGTGCAAGATGTACTTGCCTGGAGTGGCTTCTTAGTCTCAACCTCTCATGGTCCAAGTCACAACAACTTCTTCCTAGGGTTAGGGTTTGAGGGAATGGAGCAAAGGAAGGAGAAAGAAGAAAGAAAGTAGAAAAAGTAAAATAAATAATGAAAGGAAAGAGAGACAAAACACTCATATATATAAGGGGAGAGGGGAATGGTTTAACCATGGGTTCAACCAAAAAAAACCAAACCATATGTGCAGTCTACATGTGGGTCCTAAACCGGGTCTATGGCAATGCCAATGGATATTCTAGTGGTTTTGGGTAGTCTCTCTCAACAGAAAAAATATAAATGACAGAAAGTCTCATACAAATACAGCAGAAATACATTATCAGGAAAATAAATCTAAATATCAAAATTTTAAGAAATACCAAATCAGGAAAAGGGTGTGACATTCCCATTAAAAATCACCCTCGTCGAGAAAATAACTCACTTGCGACCTCCGATGGAGGTCATTCATCGTGCATTCGCTGCCTTCAGTTTTGATGGCCCAGTTTCTATCGGGCTTATCGACACCAGACACGTCCTAATTCGCCCTTGCCTCAAATTGGACTTTTTGCGGTTAAGATCGAAGAAACTATGGTTTGTAGCTAAAGAGCCCATGAGGGTCTTTAAATGGTCGCCAAAGTTTTCTACACATCTCGAATCTCCTATTGCTCTCGTATGGGTTTTCTTTTCGGACCTTCCTATCCTTCTCTTTGCGAAGGCATCCGTATTCTTGCTAGCAGTAGGATTAGGCACGCACCTCATGTTAGATAAGGCCACCGAGACACTGTCCTATCTGAGTCATGCTCGTGTCCTGGTTGATTTGAACATTAAAAAACCTCTGATGGATCGCATCCACGTCAAACTTTTGGTAGGTCGCAACTATAGACAAGTTATGGAGTATGAAAGCTATCATGTGTATTGCAACATCTGCTTCCATCAAGGTCATTATTCTACTAACTATAATATTTTGAGCAAAGTATCAGGAGGGATCCCATTATAGGCTCCAATAGTCCGTTAGAGCATTCTTTGCCCCTCTCTTCTACTTCAGTCCTATTTCTGGTAAGGGTGATTCGGGTGCCAGTTCTTCTGGACTGGTCGCAACAGTGTGCAAGTCGTCTTTCTCCGTCATTCTAGTAGCTATTGTGGGCCCTATGCCCGAGGTGTTGGTTGGGGATGGGGGTGAAACCCTGGCGGAGCTTGGTGCTGTTATGCCATTGGAGTTCAACCATGGAGAGAACCATCTACCTATCTTTGTTCCTCGACCGCTCTTCATGATTGTTCTACGATTTCGAAATCTGTGGTATCAGGACCACCCCTATCCCCCCCTACCTGCTCCTCTCCGGGGTCCTTCTGATCTTCTCCGGCGCTGCTCGGGCTAGTTTTTGTGTCCGACACTCATCCCGCTGCTCTATACCCCAACTCCCATCCAGCCCCCTTCCTTGGATCTTATTTTCTCCAGTCCTCGACTTCCTCTGGACCCTCCACCTTCGCCTGGCACGGTTCACGGATCCCCTATGGGATTATCTTGTTCAGCGTCTGTAGTGCCCCGCTCCGCATTGACACTATGTACAAATGATATCGCTTTGTTGGCTCGAGCGGAAGCCTTCTCAAAGTGTTCCCCGATCAAAACACAAGATGATTGATCTAAGTGAGTTGGCAGAACTTTATTCTCTGATTCTTGCGCGCCTTAATAATAAATCTGAGTTTTTGCAATGCTTGTTTGCTAAGTGGTTAATGTTCACATGAGAATGATAGAGCAAAAACCCGCATGCTTAACTAGAGAACTTGTTTGCTTGTCTAAAAAGAGATAGAACCTTGCCATGCTAAGTAAAGAATAGAATATTATATGCTAAGTTATACTGACACAACTATCGAACGAACCTTTGTCATGCTAATAAGAAGAGTAAAAATGAATGCTTGAACATGTCCTTGTATAGTATGGTAAACAAGAGTAGAACTACATGCTTGTTTAAAAGATAAGAGAAGAAATATCGTCATGCTTGTTAGATAGGGATCGATTACATGTTTTCTTGCTATTATTGCAAAAACTAAATTAAATGTATGCTTGTATTGTTACAAAGAGTTAATGGCTTGTCTTGATAAGAAAAGAGACTAGTAGCCCGTCCTGATGTTCCGGTCCTATGGGGTCTAGGGGGTGTAGATATTAGATAAGAGAAAGAAAAGAGAGAAAGATATGCTTGTTCATGTATTGTGCATCATAATAGTTTGTATCTGATATATGTTGCTTGTCATCCATTGGTCTCAGACAACTTATGCACAAGGTAATAGTCTCTCGAACGATTCTTGGGTACTGGGAATCGGTCTGTCCGAAAGATATTGTAAAAGCACCCTGATGTTTCGGTCCTACGGGATCTAGGGGGTGTTGTGTCTATTAGTGTAGAGCGGAACCATGATGTCACAATTGCTAGTATTCATGTGTGTTAGTGAAGAGCTGAACCTTGAGTCACAGCTGCTGACATACGTGTGTGCTAGTGCAGAGCTGAGCCTTGAGTCACCGCTGCTAATCATGGGGCAACCCATAGACCATCATGTAGTTAGGGTGCATGCTAGGTTAGCCTTCTTGCATACCTAACGTTTGATGCAGAGTCGGACATGAAATAGAACCTCAATTGTATATGCAAATTATTGCTAACTTGTATGTCTGTTGCAGGGATAACCATTCGGCAAAGGGTAAGAATCATTGTATAGGTGATCACTAGTTATTGTTTATATTCTTATCGAACTGCTCATAAGACTTGTCTGTTTTGCATATATATGTACTGCTGCCTTGAACTAAAGAATAGTCCACTAGAGATAGTTTATGTTCCTAAGAAATAAATATGGCTTATGATATATATTGTACACTATACGATAGAACACTGACCCTACAGTATTCTTGATTTTATCGTATATGCAAACTATTTCCAAAAATATGTTTTCGAAAGAAGTAATCTGACTTTAATCTTGTGTTGCATGAAATGAACCTAGGTAAAAGTAGCAAGTTCACTAGTAATATAATATTTTGCCATATGATTACTTAGTGTAGTTTTAGGGAGCGTTTGTCACTACCATATTTTCTAGAAAAAGGTATTTTGGTTATTTTATAATTAATTAAATATTATGCATATTGTATATTTATTTATTGTATTATTTATTTGTTGTTAGATGTTATATTAATTTTGGACTTGTTATAGTAGACCTAACTAGTTTAGATTAGATTCATGGACCAATATTTAACCCTAGTTAGATTTGAGCCCAATAGCAAGCTCATTCATTAGGAGGATGAATTAATTAGTTAAACCAAATAGGATTAGAACCTTATTTCCTTAATTAATCCCTTTATGACAAGCCCCAAGGGGTATTGTGGACTTTTCATAGTAACATGGAGAAGGGGCAAGGCCGGCCACAAGGGGGAGGAGAGAGGCTCTTTCTTTTCATCCCTCTTTCTTTTCATCCATTTATATCATTTCTAGATCTAGAATTTTTCTCTTCCAAATTCTTTCATCCCTACACCAATTCCTACCCAAATTCCTTCATAATTCTTTTTCTACTCACCATTGAAGGCTATTGGAACAAGGAGGATGCATGGATCTACAAGGAGGAGGAAGGAGCATAAGTTGAAGGCTCTTGACACTCATTTGGAGAATTGCATTGGGAATCCATCTCCCAATAGGTACAATTCAGTTTTCTTTCTATAATTAGACTCTAAATCTGTAATTTAATCATTAGAAACCCTCCCATATAATAAGGCTACCCATAGGAAGTGGAATTAGTTTCATAGAAGACCTATAAAGGAAGTTATGTAGCATTTTATATCAATTTTGGAGGAATTTCGAGATTGGCACATCATGTGTTTGTCAATAGGTCAATTAGACCAAATTAACATGTGTTGATTGTATGAGACTAGGATCGTGTCTATAATTGGATACGTGTAGACCGTATCACGATAATTTGGTGATACGGGTTAATTTGGGAATTTTTTTCCGACACGGGGGTTTGAGCATGTCATATTTTGATACGGGTACGTAGATGAGTAGCTAACACTTCATGTTGTTTCTAATTATGATTCCAGACTTGCTCGTGCCCTTCGAGATATGTTTGGTGGTGTGGTGGAGCCATATCGCAAGCGTATCATAGTTTGAGTGTAATATGGGTACGGTGCACTCCACGTGTTTGTTGAAATGTATACTACTCTATTTGTTGTTGTTCATATATATATTTTAGATTTCTTTTGATATATATATATATATATATATATATATATATATATATATATATATATATATATATATATATATATATATATATATATATTAGCTATGTTTGTGCTAAGTGTTATGTATATATATTATGTATCTTGATAGGGATAGATGTTTGGACCGTATGTGTGGATTGTTGGACTGATTTGTGTGTGTGGATAGTGTGTTCACTGTTGTGGACAGTATAGGACAGTGAGGAGTGGGGTGATTATGTTTGTATTGGTGGTTTGTATTATGCTAGGGTGGTGTAGTGCACATGTGAAGATTTACTAAGTGAAAGGGAAGAGTTATGGTGTAAAGTGGATAAGTGCAAGTATCAAAGGGAAACTAAAATGTTGCAAATCTGCTACACTGTAGTTTAGTGCACGTGCATTCAGGTAGCAGGTGAACGCTACAACAGGTCAGGTAGCTTCTATACTGCATTATTTGCAGCAGTGCAACAAGTTTGTGGTGAACCTACAGATTTCAGTGAGGGCAGGTCTGAGCATGGAGTAGAAGTGCAGTATTGGAGGAAGATATGTTGTGTGAAGTAACAACAACGGTTAGTGATCAGTGAGGGTGCGTTGGGTTAGTTAATATGTAGAGTGTCAGAAGTTAGTATCAGGGTTGAGTATATAGTAGTACATATGTGTGTGCACTACACACTGAAACAACAACAACAATGCTGCTACGGGCAGCAATAGCAACAGCAGCAGCAATCTTGCATAGCAGCAGCATTAGCAGTTCTAGTTTTGGGGTTGAAGGTTGAAGGGTGAAGTGTGCAGAAGGAGTTAGTGACTTGGGTGTGGTATCCCTTGGAAGGAGGAACTGATACTAGATATTATCAATAGGAGGCTATTGTGTTAGTTGTATACATATATGTATAGGAAGGGTATTACAAATGGGGTATATTAGTTGGTGTTAAGGGTGTAAGTTAGTATAATTGATGGCTAAGACTGATACAAGATAACAGTATCTTAGATAGGATGAGGTATCGGGTTAGAGCTAAGGTATAAGTTAGTAAATATATATATTAGTTATAGAGTATCCTAAGATACTATGTATGGTATTATGTATATAAGTTATGAGTATATAGATACATAGGGTATCTTATTACCTAGTATTATTTACTAGTATAGGTTATATAGTGATACTTAGTCTATATGGTATCCTAATACCTAGAATAGGCTAGTATGACTTGTATCATGTAGATATGGACTCATACAAACTAGAAATAGCTAGTTTGATCAAGTTTGACTAGTTTAACCTAGAGTTAACCTAGTTTAACTTATTTTTATTCCAAAACCTTGTATTGATATAATATTACATATTTAATTCTCCGATGCACCATTCCAGATATCTTTGATATTGTTCACCGGATTCCAGGCTAGTACATTCTCTGATAGTTTGTCATTTATGATATCCCCTATGTTTCTTGTATTTAGTATAGATATCATTGATTTCTTGACACAATAATTACACGGATTGGTATATCCGGATCTCGTCATGAGATATTATTTCTTGGTATTTATGGTGTATCTTGTGCAAGCCTTGTTCTTTGTTATTCTTGTACATGTACAAATATTCATTCTTAGGGAGACTAGCTACCTATCCAGTGAATTCCGTGTCATAATATACCATGGTTGGATCCACTATACCAGTCGGGGCGGGGAGTGTTAGTGTAGATATGTGATCATACCCTTCTTGTGCATTTTCTTGTGAATGTTGATCATACACCGCACGTATGATTAACCAGGCCCTAATCCATGTGCAAGTTCCCAAGCCGATCACATGTTGAAGCTGTTACTCACTCACATAGTAGTAGTAGTAGTAGTAGTAGTAGTAGTAGTAGTAGTAGTAGTAGTGTTTCTTGCTCATTTTCGTGATGCTCATTTCTTGTATTTAATTTAAGTATTCCTATTTGGTATATCTCCTATACCTGTATATTGTATCTTATATATTTGCTCTATTTACTATTACATAGTTTATATCATTCATTGAAACTGTTGTTAGAGGTGTACTTTGCTCTGACTGGATATATTTATTTCAGATGACACTGAGGAGTTCTATCCCACTCACTATGGGCCTCATGACGTAGTTGGCTTAGAGTCAGAGACTTTGACTCAGGAGGGTCTCATCCCAGTTGAGACAGACGACCCAGTACCTGTAGCTCAGTAGATAGATTTATTTATACTGGATTTGTCTCCAATATTTTGATATTAGTATTCTTATTATATTTGATGACTCATTGGTTATTACCTTGTCTCGTGAGTTGTATTTGACTCCTCATATTCGTGCGATTGTTCCATTTTATAGATCTATGATTGAGTATTCATATTTTATTCGTGGCATTATTATATCTTGATTGCTAGATAAATAGTTTACCCAAACAACGTTCTACCGCCGATGTTGCGGCATAGGCTGAATATTGTTCACTACTCGTGCCCCTATACCGGGTGTGGGTCGTGACACATTTTTAGTGGGGAACCATGTAGGTCTTCGAGGTCACAATTAGTGCGATTTGTAGTAGTACTGATTTGAGTGCTATTACGAGTCTGTTTCAGGATATAGGCTATAGGCTGAGAATACTCAATCACATCTAGGAAAACTTTATTATTCATTTTAATTGTTCTCCCTTGATATTTGATAATTGAGTTTTAACTGTTCTTCTTTGAATATATTATATTATGTGCCATATTGATTCTTTCCTTTCACTTTGCCTCAAGATTCGGCCTAAGACTCGATCACAGGAGAGGAGAACAGTTTCTGAAAGACCTGTGACTTTCCTGAGGGCCTGCACCAGTCACTTCTCTGGTGATTGGCGTATTAACTGTGTTCGGGGGTCCACCTCCAGCTCAGAGGACTGTTCCAGCTATGTCAGATGGACTTCCACCTCCACCTTCTGTGCCGACAGATGCTACTCAGGTGTTCGTATTATTTTACGAGATGATGGAGGCTCAGAATATCCAGTTAGAGGCTCACTAGAGACAGACCGACGTGTTACGGCTGGGTATTGAGAGTGCTCATCAGCTTGCCCTTGCTATAAGAGAGGAGCTTCGTTCCAGCAACAGGTTGCTCTGCAGGTTGTCCAGCTTTGGCCGGGTAATATCCAGGTCTTCAAGAAGCTGGAACCTCGGGTCTTCAAGGGAATCGAGGGCATCATTTACGCTGATGATTGGCTCAAGGATATTGAGCATCTTATGAGGGTATCTCGTCTTGCTGAGGATATAAATATTGAGGCAGTAGGACTTCAGGTGTTCGACATCGCCCGCACTTGGTTTAGGAATGAGCCACTTTTTGCTGATGTGGGGCAGTCTTAAGAGGTATTCAAGGACCTCTTCATGAGTAAGTTCTTTGCTCGGGCGGACAGATTGGACTTGGAGAGGCAGTTTGAGGACCTTACTCAGAGAAGCATGTCCATGGAGGAGTACGCCGCAGAGTTCGGTAAGCTGAGCTAATTTGTAGAGTATTTGGTGAGGGAGCCAGAGGTTCGGGCTATCCGCTTCTGCGAGGGTCTGAACAGGAAAGTGAAGATCCTCATTCCGTCTTTCTATGAGATGTATTTAGAGATACTTGTAGAGGCATGCAAGGTTGAGCAGGAGTTGGACTTGAAACCCAAGAGAGACCGTGATTCTTTTCTGGGGGCTAGTAGCACCCCAGTGACTGCTAAGCATCCTCGTTTCTAGTCTAGGTCTTTTCAGCAGCCACAACAGCACCAGACTCCATCTAGGGCTTCGGTTCACCAGGCACCACAACAGCAGCAGAGACAGTCACAGCAAGCTTTCTACCACTAGTGCAAGAAGTTCGGTCACATCTGAGAAGTTTGCAGGAATAGGTTGGAAGTTTTTCTGTATTGTGGTGTCGAGGGGCATCAGCTGAGGGATTATCCTTCCAACCCGCGTCGTGCAGTTCAGGGAGCAGCCCCAGCTCCGAGAACACAGGCGACGCCACTTGCAGTACAACCGAGGGGATCGCCGCTTCTGACCCAGCAGCGTTATGCCCAGCACCAACATCAGGGGGGTGCACATCAGGGACGAGCGTTCGCTATGACGGTCGAGGAGGCCGAGCTCACCGGAGATGTTATCGCAGGTTATGTTCATCTTGATTCTATTCCAGCTTTAGCATTGTTTGATAGTGGTGCTTCTCATAGTTTTGTATCTGTTTTTTTTTTGAAGCATTATTTGGTAGCTGAGTCTTTGCTTAGGACTTGTAAGATCATGACCGGAGAAGGCATTATCCTGGTTAGTGATATTTGTAAGAATCGAAGAGTTACTCTGGGAGGCCGAGAGCTGAGTGCGTGTCTACTTATAATACCACTTTTGAGCTACGACATTGTACTCGGGATGGATTGGTTGAGTAGGCACCATGCTAGTATAGATTAAAAAGGAGGTAGAGTTTTGTTTAGCCCACCAGGAAAGCCAGAGTTTGAGTTTGCTAGAGGAACTGCAGAGCAGAGAGAATGCATTATCTGTGGAGCTATGGTGGAAGATAAGGAGTTGACACATCCATTGATAGTACAGTTCTTGGATGTGTTTCTTGAGGAATTGCCAGAATTGCTGCCAGATTGAGATATTGAGTTCTCTATAGACTTGGTGCCAGGTGCAGAACCAATTTCACAGTATGTCTATAGAGTGAATAACAGCGAGATGTTCGAGCTGAAGAAGCAAGTGGATGAATTACAGGATAAGGGATTTATCAGATCCAGTTCTTCACTGTGGAGAGCCCCGGTATTGTTTGTACCAAAGAATGATGGATCGGTACGCATGTGCGTCAATTACAGAGCATTGAATAATCTCACTATTAAGAATAAATAACCATTAACATGGATTGATGATCTGTTCGATCAGTTGAGTGGCGCCAAGGTATTTTCCAAGATAAACTTGAGATCAGGCTACCACCAGGTGAAAGTGAAGCCGGAGGATATTCCTAAGACTACTTTTAGGACTCTGTATGGCTAGTATAAGTTTATGGTGATGCCATTTGGGTTGACTAATATCCCTGTAATATTTATGAATTTGATATACAAGGTGTTCCACCAGTACCTTGATAAGTTTGTGGTGGAGTTCATCGATGACATACTCATATACTCGAAGACACCAGAGGAGCACGAAGAGTATCTACAGATTTAGTTGGATGTGCTGAGGAAGGAGAAGTTGTATGGGAAGCTGTCCAAGTGCGAGTTCTTTCTGGACAAGGTGGAGTTCTTAGGACATGTTGTGACTGGTGATAGAATTTTAGTGGATCCGAAGAAGATTGCAGTAGTGGAATCTTGGAAAACTCCGAGTTCAGTGGCAGAGATCAGAAGTTTCTTGTGTCTGGCAGGCTACTACAAGAAGTTTGTGCAAAAAATTTCAAGGATTGCCAAGCTGATGACTAGACTCACCAGAAAGGACGTAGAGTTTATTTGGACAGAGGAGTGCCAAGCTAATTTTGAGGAATTAAAGATGAGGCTGGCGTCTGCTCCTATTTTGACGTTGCCGTCAGGGTCTGGAGGTTTGACTATCTATAGTAATGCATCGGGGAAAGGGCTGGGTTGTGTTCTTCAGCAGAATAGAAAATTGATTGCCTATGCATCCAGGAAATTGCATCCTCGTGAGAAGAACTATCCTACCCATGATTTGGAGTTGGTAGTAGTCATCTTTGCCTTGAAGTTATGAAAATATTATTTGTACAGAGAGCGTGTGAAGATCTTCACAGACCACAAGAGCTTGAAGTAGATTTTCACTCAGAAGGAGTTGAACATGAGGCAGCGTCGGTAGCTGGAACTGATGAAGGATTTTGATATATCCTTACAGTATCATCCGGGGAAAGCCAATATAGTTATCGATGCCTTGTGCAGGTATCTGATAGCTATATTTTTGACGCATAACCGATATTTGTTGGAGGATCTGGAAAGCTTGGGCATTGAGATGATAGTCCTTGATTTTTCTATGCAGATGTGGGGGTTATAGATACACTCAGAGTTGATGGACAGGATCAAGGTAGCCCAGTATGAGGATGTATCTCTGAAGAGCATCATAGCTCAGGTGAGAGCAGGATTGGAGGATGATTTTACCATTGCTGAGGATGGTTCTTTGCGGTATGGTGCTAGATTATGTGTACCTAGTGGGGAGCTACGTGAGGAGGTATTGCAGTAAGCACATCGCTCTCAGTATTTCATGTATCCAAGTACCAACAAGATGTATTGGGATATGTGAGAGAGTGTGTGGTGGTATGGCATGAAGAGGGATATGGCACAGTTTGTATCCAGATGCTTAGTGTGCCAGCAGGTAAAAGCCGAGAGGCAGAGGCCAAGTGGATTAATTCAACCATTACCCATTTCAGAGTGGAAGTGGGAGCATATAACTATAGATTTTATATCCGGATTTCCACGATCTCTAGGAGAAAAAGATAAGATTTGGGTCATCGTTGACAGGTTGACCAAGTCAGCCCACTTTTTGCCTTTCAAGGTGGGTTTGTCTATGAAGAAGATGGTAGAGATGTATGTGAGGCGGATCGTCAGGATACATGGGGTTCCCGTCAACATAGTCTTGGATCAGGATAGTCGTTTTACTTCTTATTTCTGGAGGAGTTTTCAGGCTAGTTTGGGCACCCAGCTCAAGTTCAGTACTGCATATCACCCCAAGACAGATGGGAAGTCAGAGAGGACCATTCAGACTCTCGAGGATATGTTGTGCACCTGTGTACTAGATTTTGGGGGATCTTGGGAGGACCATCTCTATTTGGTAGAGTTTGCTTACAACAACAGCTACCAAGCTAGTATAGAGATATCACCATTTGAGGCCCTGTATGGTCGGAGATATCGTACTCCCTTATCATGGGACGATATTGGAGAAAGAGCTTTGCTAGGGACATAGATGATTGTGGATGCAGCGTAGAAGATTAAATTGATCAGAGATAGACTTCGAGTGGCGCAGGACAGACAGCGACATTGGGTCGATAGCCACCGGAGACCTTTGGAGTTTAAGGTATAGTTTTATATTTTTTTGTACTTGATATTGGATGTTTGTTATAGATTAAGTTCTTCAGGTTGTATTTTGTTTTAGGTTGGTAGTCTGGTATTTCTGAGTATTTCTCCAACATGAGGTACAATTCATTTCGGTGGAGGCGTGAAGCTTAATACGCAATTCATCGGACCTTTTAGTATTCTCGAGAGGGTCGATGCCGTTGCTTACAGACTAGAATTGCTACCTGCATTGGAGGAAGTGCACAATATGTTTTATATGTCACAATTGAGACGGTATATGGCTGATCCTAGTCACGTATTGGATCACTCAGAGATAGAGGTGGGCCCTACTCTTTAGCTATCCAGAGCAGCCAGTTGAGATTCTGGATTGGAGAGAGAAGGTGCTGAGGAACCAGACCATTCCCTTAGTATGTGTCGTATGGAGGTATCACTCTCCGGGTGAGTCTACCTGGAAGAGAGAGGATAAAATGGGAGAGCGTTACCCATATTTGTTTGTACCTTAAGGTATGTTCTTTCCTGATTCTATTCTGTTTTGATTTCTGGGGATAGTTTCGTCTTTGAATTTTGAGAATAAAATTATTTTAAGGGGGGTAGACTTGTCACTACCACATTTTTTAAGAAAGAATATTTTGGTCATTTTATAATTAATTAAATATTGTGCATATTGTATATTTATTTATTATATTATTTGTTTATTATTAGATGTTATATTGATTTTAGACTTGTGATAATGGACCTAACTAGTTTAGATTAGATTCATAGACCAACATTTAATCCTAGTTAGATTTGAGCCCAATAGCAAGTTTATTCATTAGGAGGATGAATTAATTAGTTAAACCAAATGGGATTAGAACATTCCTTCCTTAATTAATCCCTTCATGACAAGCCCTAAGGGGTATTGTGTGAACTTTTCATAGTAACTTGGAGAAGGGGGCAAGGTCGGCCACAAGGGGGGAGGAGAGAAACTCTCTCTCTCTCTCTCTCTCTCTCTCTCTCTCTCTCTCTCTCTCTCTCTCTCTCTCTCTCTTCATCCATTCATCTCATTTTTAGATCTAGAATTTCTCTCTTCCAAATTTCTTTATCCCTACACCAATACCTATCCAAATTACTTCTCAATTCCTTCTCTACTCAACATTGAAGTCTATTGGAACAATGAGGAGGCAAGGATCTACAAGGAGAAGGAAGGAGCACAAGTTGAAAGCTCTTGACACTCATTTAGAGAATTATATTAGAAATCAATCTTCCAATAGGTATAATTTAGTTTTCTCTCTCTAATTAGACTCTAAATCTATAATTTAATTATTAGGAACCCTCCCATATACTAAGGCTACCCATTGAAAGTGGAATGAGGTTCATAGGAGACCTATGGAGGAAGTAATGTGGTATTTTGTGTCAATTTTGGAAGAATTCCGAGATTGACATATCATGTGTTTGTCAATAGGTCAATTAGACCAAATTAACATGTGTTAATTGTACGAGACTAGTGTCATGTCCACAATTGGATACGTATAGGTCGTATCACGATAATTTGACGGTACGAGTTAATTTGGAGGTTTTCTTCCGCTATGGGGGTTTGAGTATGTCACATTTTAACACGGGCACGTAGATGAGTAGCTAACACTTTGTGTTGCTTCTAATTATGATTCTAGACTTGCTCGTGTCGTTAGGGATACTTTTGGTGGTGTGGTGGAGCCATATCGCAAGCGTATTATAGATTGAGTGAGATACGGGTACGGTACACTCCACGTGTTTGTTGAAATATATACTACTCTATTTATTGTTGTTCATATATATTACAGATTTCTTTTGATATATATATGTGTGTGTGTGTGTGTGTGTGTGTGTGTGTGTGTGTGTGTGTGTGTGTGTGTGTGTGTGAGAGAGAGAGAGAGAGAGTATATATATATTTATATTAGCTATGTTTGTGCTGAGTGTTATGTATATATATTATGTATCTTGATGGGGATAGATGTTTGGACTGTATGTGTGGATTATTGGACTGATTTGTGTGTGTGGACAGTGTGTTCACTATTGTGGACAGTGTAGGTCAGTGAGGAGTAGGGTAATTATGTTTATATTGGTGGTTTGTATTATGCTAGGATGGTGTGGTGCACATGTGAAGATGTATTAAGTGATAGGGAAGAGCTGTGGTGTAAAGTGGAGAAGTGTAAGTATCAAAGGGAAACTAAAATATTGTAGTTCAGCTATACTGCAGTTTAGTGCACGTGCATTCAGGAAGTAGGTGAATGCTACAACAGGTCGGGTAGGCTTCTGCACTGCATTATTTGCAGCAGTGCAGCAAGGTTGTGGTGAACCTACAGATTTTAGTGAGGGTAGGTCTGAGGATGGAGTGGAAGTGCAGTATTAGAGGAAGATATGTTGCGTACAGAAACAATAGTAGTTAGTGATCAGTGAGGGTGTGTTGGGTTAGTTAATGTGTATAGTGTCAGAAGTTAGTATCAGGGTTGAGTACTTAGTAGTACACATGTGTGTGCACTGCACACTGAAGCAACAGCAACAATGCTGCTACGGGCATCCATAGCAGCAGCAGCAATCTTGCATAGCAGCAACAGCAGCAGTTCTAGTTTGGGGCTGAAGGGTGAAGTGTACAGGAGGAGTTAGTGACTTGGGTGTGGTATCCCTTGGAAGGAGGAACTGATACTAGACATTATCAGTAGGAGGCTATTGTGTTAGTCATATACATATATGTATATGAAGGGTATTACAAGGGGGTATATTAGTTAGTGTTAAGGGGGTAAGTTAGTGTCTTTGATGGCAAAGACTGATACAAGATAACAGTATCTTAGATAGGATGAGCTATCGGGTTAGAGCTAAGGTATAAGTTAGTGAATATATATATATTAGTTATAGAGTATCCTAAGATACTATATATATATATATATATATATATATATATATATATATATATATATATATATATATATATAATGAGTATATAGATACATAGGGTATCTTATTACCTAGTATTATTTACTAGTATAGGTTATATAGTGATACTTAGTCTATATGGTATCCTAATACCTAGAATAGGCTAGTATGACTTGTATCATGTAGATATGGACTCATACAACCTAGAAATAGCTAGTTTAACCAAGTTTGACTAGTTTGACGTAGAGTTGACCTAGTTTAACTTATTTTTATTCCAAAACCTTGTATTGATGTAATATTCCATATTTAAGTCTTTGAGGCACTGTTTCGGACATCTTTGATACTATTCACTGGATTCCAGGCAAGTACATTCTCTGATAGTTTCTCATTTATGATATCCCCTATGTTTCTTGTATTTATTGTAGATATCCTTGATTTTTTGACATGTATATTCGGATCTCGTCATGAGATATTATTTCTTGGTATTTATGGTATATCTTGTGCAAACCTTGTTCCTTGTTCTTCTTGTACATGTACAAATATTGATTCTTGGGGAGAGTAGCTACCTACCCAGTGAATCCCGTGTCATAACGTACCATGGTTGGATCCACTATACCAGTCGGGGCGGGGAGTGTTAGTTTAGATATGTGATTAAATCCTCCTTGTGTATGTCCTTGTGAGTGTTGATCATATACCGCATGTATGATAAACCAGGCCCCAATCCTTGTGCAAATTTTCAAGCCGATCATATGTTGAAGCTGGTACTCACTCACATAGAAGTAATATTTCTTGCTCATTTCAATGATACTCATTTCTTGTATTTAATTCCAGTATTTCTATTTGGTATATCTCGTGTACCTGTATATTGCATCTTGTATATTCGCTCTATTTACTGTTACATAGTTTATATCATTCATTGAAACTGTTGTTAGATGTGTACTTTGCTCCTTTTCTAACTGAATATATTTTTCCCAGATGACACTGAGGAGTGGTATCCCACTCACTACGGGCCTCAGGACGTAGTTGGCTTAGAGTCAGAGACTTTGACTCAGGAGAGACTCATCCCGGTTGAGACAGACGATCCAGTACATGTAGCTCAGTAGATAGATTTATTTATATTGTATTTATCTCCAGCATTTTGATATTAGTATTCTTATTATATTAGATGGCTCATTGGTTATTATCTTGTCTCATGAGTTATATTTGACTCTTCAGTTCTTTATATTATATTCGTGTGATTGTTCTATCTTATAGATCTATGATTGACTATTCATATTTTTTTAGTGGCATTATTATATCTTGATTGCTAAATAGATCATTTACCCAAACAGCGTTCTACCGTCGATGTTGTGGTGTAGGCTGGACGTTGTTCACTACTCGTGCCCCTACACCGGGTGCGGGTCGTGATAGTGTTGCTTCTCTTCGTTGATTTTATAATCACCAGTACTTTTCCCAAAGTGCTGACCCCTACCAGTTTGCTTGTTCGCAGGTACTGGATCGTCCGAAGAAGCAAAAGCCAACCCTCGTCCCCAGGACCCAGAATCTTGAGTCGATGTCTTGAGCCGTATCGAGATATTTTGAGCTACTTTTGTATAAAGGGATGTAATGTATGGGACGATGTTATTGTATTTGAAAGAGTGCTTGCGCAATTTTTATCCTCGGCCAAGCGCCATTTGTAATACTTTGAATATCAATAAAGCGCTTGTTTCCTTATGCTATTGTGTTCTTTACTTTTTTGCAATATTATGTCGCTGCTACCGTCTTGAATAGCTTACTTGCCCTTGTTCAAAGCTTTGGTATTGTGCAAGCGCAACTCAGGCTTGCATGGCATTATGCCCATACGAGAATGATCGGTCCTGCAAGGCGCTAAGCGAGAATAATCGGCCCTTGTGGGAATCGGGTGTGGCAGTGTCTTTCACGCCCCGGTCCCGAAGGCCTCCCGACCACCGTCCCCCGCCTGACCGGACGCGAATTACCGTGCCTCGGCACTCCCGTAGGGTGTATGGTCTTTTGATACCGAGACGTGATATCGTACGAGCCTAGGGTTGCGCCCGCACAAGGCAACATCGTTAAAGTTTGGCTATCATCGCATCTATCGAGTAAGCAGCGGAGGGACATTTGTTGCAAATATTTATCCATCTGAGTATTCGGGGCAAATCGAGGCACTAGGTTCTCTGAATACAATGGGATCGTTCCATACATTATGCCCCTCTATACGAAAGCAGCTTGAAGCGATCAAAACCAAATTTTTGGGTCTTGGGGATGAGGCACGCCTATCGCTTCCTCGGACGATCCAGTACCAGCAAGCAAGTAATCTGTTGGTAGGTTAGCACTTTTATAAGTACTGGTGAGTATAAACAACTGAACAGAAACAACATTCAATAAAACCAACACTAAGTAATCATGTTATAAAATATTACATTACTAGTGATCTTTCTAGTTTTACCTATGTTCGTTACATGCAGCATAAGAACAGAGTCATATTACTTTCTTTTGGAAACATCTTTGAAAGCATAGTTCATATTCGATATAAGCAAGTAGATAAGACAAGCCGATTGTTCTATTATCAGGGTGTGCGCAGCGTGTCTCGTGAGCTATACTCAAATACTCTAGAGACAATGCTGTCACGCCCCAGTCCCAAAATACGTAGGACCAGGATACGTAAGCATGCCAGCCGCATGTATATGGCAACTCCAATATATGGAAACCATAATACATGCGTACGTTGTATCATGAACAATAATTCATAAGTGGTATATGTTTATCACAAGTCATAGGGCATAACTAAATCTCATCCACAGAAATCAAATAGACAAATAACCAATAGCTATGTATCTAGATCTCAATATAAAGTATCTAAAGATGATAGTCGGATAGAAACAAATCTACTACCAAACTAGAATATATAATAAACAAGATAAATACAATATAAGAATATCAACTAACAATCACGGGCTCGAAGAGAAGGCCTCCTCGAAATAAACGTAGCAAGTCCGCATCTGTGCTCCTGCGAATACTCATGAACATCTACACCTGGAAAGGGACCAGGTCCTCAGAGGGACATAACAAGATACATAGAAGCATGCCATAAAGTAAATAATATAAAAACTCAAGGGTGATCTAACCAGCTAAGTAAAATGCACTTTGAAGACAACCTTGGTACGTATGGGTAGGTGAAAGGTATAAAGCATAGCGTCGAGCCAGAGGCTAGTTCCTGGCATTAGCTGTAAACTGGATGCCAGGAGTATATGCTGACTACATCACCGATCATGATAGCGCGCAGCTAGTAACCTCTGTCGGATGTATCGACAAGCATATATGCCCATAACCGGGTAACACTGGCCCATAACCGGGTAACACTGAGGCTCACGGCCCCGCAGTTTACTCTGAAACTACGGCAACTAATTGTCTATCCCATACGCCTACTAATTATCTTCCCCGCCCAATGTCAATGTACAAGTCACGAAAATGACGTGGACATCTCATACTATAATGCAAGTCTCTAAAGAAATAAACAACTAAGCTAATGCCGTCACACGTGCTGCTCACACCGATGGCCAATCGAGAATGAGGCACGCGTCCCTATATGAACTCACTCTGTGACGTGTAATAATACGTGTCATGGCCTGGGGAGTCATACCGATAACTCTACAACTTTAGGTGGGTCTACTAGACACTAGGTCAGACACAAGTCCTAACGTCAACGTCTTCGTTGACTGCACCCGAGTCTCTCTCGGACGCACACAGTTATATAATATAAATACGCAACTAATAATGCAGAATTTAAACAGTACAACAAGGCAAGGTATACTTGCCGGGCAAGGAAGCTGCATAGTACCAATAACCTGCTCCGAAAGTTGCGTAGAACCAATCCAATAGATCCTCGGGGTCAGCGTGCACAGGCACGGGAATTGGGGGTATCTGCTGCGGTTTATCTGGCAAGGGTGACGGGTCCACGATGACGATGAGGGTAATGACAATGAGATAATTAGGTTATATTTAAGGTGATGATTAGGCCAATGATGGTGGTTATATTGATGATTGGGGTTATAATGGTGATGATGATTACAATGATGATGATGATAGAATGATGATAAAAATTATGATAATGGTGGTGACGTAGATGATGACTGGGACGATGGTGATGATGTGGATGATAATAGTGAAGGGGGTGATGATGTGGTGATTAATGATGATGATGGGGTGAGTGTGATGATAATGATGACAAGGATGGTGATGACTAGGATGATGATGTGGATGCTGGTGATGACGAGGATGATGATGTGGACAATGGTGATGACGAGGATGAGATGTGGATGATGGTGATGACAAGGATGATAATGATGGGGTGATGTTGATGATGATGATGGGTGTTGATGTTGATGATAATGTTAATAGCAATGGTGGTGGTGATGATAAGGTATGGTGGTGGTGACTGAACTCCGGCCAGGGGGGAAGGTCCGGCCAGTAGGGGAGGTCCGGCCAGTGGGGGGAGGTCCGGCCAGTGGAAGGAGGAGGAGGATGAGGAGAGGACAAGAAGGTGGAAGAGGAGGAGTTCAGGCCAGGGGGAGGGGTGATCCGGCCAGAAGGAGGAGGAGGAGCAGGGAGGTCGTGGCTGCTCCGGCGAGGGAGATCGATGGGGAAGAAAGAGGAAGTCGGGTGCTGGCGGTGGTGACTGGCCGAGGGAGGGGGGCGGGGATGTGCAGCGTTCAGGCGGGTCAGCGTTCCGGTAGGGAATAGTGGTGTATAGGTAGGCGATGATGGTAATGCTGATGGTGGATGTTGTTCAGGCGAGGGGCGGAGGAAGAAGTGAGGGAGGAGATGACGGTGGGCTGCTCCGACGAGGAGGAGAACGGAGGTATTGTGGTGAGCGGTGGTTGCAGGAGGGTGGTGGTCGAGTTGTTGCTCTGGCTCATCGAGCGGTCGAGGGGGAGATAATAAAAATGAGAGAGAAGATGACGGAGGCGTGGTGGTCCTGGGTGGAGATCGACGGGGCCTCCGGCGAGGCTGAACTTCGACGGGTCGACGGGTTCAAGGAGGGGAGATGATGAACAGTAAGGTGGGAAAGAAGAGGTCGGCTGGATGTATGGTTTAGGTTTTGGGGTTTTGATGTAAAATAGAAAAAGGAAAGGAAAAAGGAATAATATTGTATATTTATACATGTGAGCTAGGGTTTTGTTGACCTAGGAGTGGGCTTGGTCAACACCTCCTTGGAGTTGGGCCTTGGGCTCACATGAGGATGTTTGGAGGGCCATAATTGTATTGTTTAAATGCAAGGATAGGTTTAATTGAGGGGGCGATGTGCGCGTTGCACATTCCAAAAATTATGGAAAAAATTATATGAAGGAGAAAAATGGATTTCGTCATGTATTATCCAATGGTGTGAACACCTCAATGCGCTTTTGCATAAAAGCGCCAACAATTTGGAAAATTGCACAAAAATGGAATTTAGATTAAATTAATTGAATTATCACATATGGTGTTCTGGAATTAATTAGAAGTACATGGGAATAAAATTAGGTGGGACACAAGTGTCATGGGTGTAGAGGATTCAGTGTAGAATATTATCATTAATTTGGGTTGCACAAAACGGTCAAGTTTGTGTCTCCAATTTCGATTGGAACGCACAAGGGTACAAAGTCATATTTTATTTAGAATTAAATAATAACGTCTGCGACGAATGTTGTACGACTAAAATGTAGCACAAGAAAGTATAATTATAAGTTACACAAAGGTCAGAATTGTAGGCGGGCACGTCTAGGACAAGGTTGTGAAATTTGTAGATAGGCAATGGCTAGTGTAGTGCTCCAATTATCGAAGCAATGGTAAGGTGCGCTAAGCGATATAAATATTGTATAGTTAAATCAAATGCCATGTTCTATTTCTAATTGGGTTCTACTAGCCCTAATTTCACTATCTAAGCCAAGTAGGCCTAATTTTGGGTGAGAGGATTTACAATCTACCCAACTTAAAACAATTCCGTCCTCGAAATTAAAATAGGATGGGTTTTGTCTATCTAATCTCACTTGGTCACAATCTAAAAGAATTTATCTCAAGTTAGCAATGTGACTTCTACCCAATTTAGGATTTACCCATCTATCACCTAAGACTATACATCTAAGAAACTTACTCCTCAAATTATTTAATCATGTTATTCAATCCTCAAAGTTTTAACACTGAACATATCATATATGATATGTCCTTAACCAATTATAAAAGGGAGTCACCAAGTCATGTGATTAGCCTATGGGGTATATCTAGTACTTATCAGTGTATCAACTTATACCAAGCACAAGGTTTCGTCTTTCAGAAATAAGGGAAGACGGAAAGCAAAATAAAAAGTTCAAGGGGAAGGTAATGGAATAGAAGTCTGGGAATCAAGGCGTTTAAAGAATTTAAATAGGAATTATCAAGGCAGTTGTGGATTGAAATCCTATTTGGTAGTTTCTTATTCATATGCTCGTATCAGTACAGTTATGTAACCAATACGATATGCTCAGACATATCTAGAGGGCAAGTATATTCGTCCCCTAGTCAACTATATATCTCAATCCACGTAAAGTAGTATTACGAAGGGCGAACCAAATATACTAAGGTTAGCTAGACCTTAATACATCGATTCTGATTAGACAATATATTAGTAGGCATCCCCAATAATACAATATCATGATCAAGCTCGATAAAAGAATAAGCTTACAAAACTAGGCTATAATAGCGGCAAAAGTCAAGGTAGTACAGAAAATATAAGTACGCTAGATTATGATGAGAGAAGTTACCAAATAATTCAAGTTCATAAAAAGATAAGACTCTACAGTCTCTACAGTTGTCATACAAACTCCTTGTCTAAGTCGTCAGTCGACCAAATAGGGGTATGGGCCCCTAATTTCTATAGTCTAAACACTATCTTCTTATGCAAGTCTAAAGTTGTGTCATTTTATTACACTTCATCAGTGTGTCGAGAGGACTATGTGATACTATGTTGTGAGGCATACTACCCAACTTAAAGGAATTAACTAATATTGTACTGTCTTAAGGATACAGTAGACACTCATGTTAAGGTCTACGAGAAAGGGTCTTGGTACTTATTAGGGTATCCTCTTACATTATAAGGTATTGGTTATCCTAAGCCTTAATCATAGTGTTCATAGAACAGAAGGGTTAACATTAAGAATGGAAGCGTTAGGTGGCACGACAGAAGAACATACTTAGTCGTTGCACAAATAGCGAGCGCTAGATTTAACAAGATGTGAAATTAAAAGAGAGAGACTCTTGATAATATCATGGTTTCCTAAGGGAATATGCTATGCTAATCTTTGTGTTTGAGGTATGATCAAGAAAATATTCTAAGCATTACTCTTGGCTTTCTAGGGTACTGTCTGCTAATCTCAAGACAAGAATCTAAATGTATAGTTCTATAATACTATCCCACTATGAAAGTTAGGTTTTAGTCCTAATCTTTATTCTTGGATTTCTACTGGTTTCTTAATACTATGGTCAACAATATGATCAAACTTCTAACTAATTCTAGTAGTGTCTATACTACTCTAAAGTTATCCCTAAATATATAAAGAGCTAATGGTAAATTAATCTGTAGGTAAGGGACGCTATGGTTCATTAGGTATTTCTTATCTTAGTGATGTGTCAATATCCTAGTTATACTCTTAATAGGAAGGTTACCCTACTTATTATCTAACAACAGGGACTTCTATATTCTAGTAGGGGCTATACTCAAGGAACTATTAGGGAAGCACATGAATCAAGCAGGGTGCAATTATTTAGATAGAACAGACTGGAAGGAAGGTGAATCATAGTCAATTGTGGATAAGATCCTATAATCTAATCCTAGGTGCAGGCTTGCTCGGTACAGTAACATAACCGAGACAATATGCTTTGACATGCATGAGCCACCACTAAAAATATGTCACGCCCCAGTCCCAAAATATGTAGGACTAGGACACGTAAGCATGTCAGCCGCATGTATATGGCAACTCCAATATATGGAAACCATAACACATGTGTATGTTGTATCATGAACAATAATTCATAAGTGGTATATGTTTATCACAAGTTACAGGGCATAACTAAATCTCATCCACAGAAATCAAATAGACAAATAACCAATATCTATGTATCTAGATCTCAATATAAAGTATCTAAAGATGGTAGTCGGATGAAAACAAATCCACTACCGAACTAGAATATAGAATAAACAAGATAAATACAATATAAGAATATCAACTAACAATCACGGGCTCGAAGAGAAGGCCTCCTTGAAATATACGTAGCAAGTCCGGATCTGCGCTCCTACGAATACTCATGAACATCTACACCTGGAAGGGACCAGGTCCTCAGAGGGACATAACATGATACATAGAAGCATGCCATAAAGTAAATACTGTAAAAACTCAAGGGTGATCTAACCAGCTAAGTGAAATGCACTTTGAAGACAACCTTGGTACGTATAGGTAGGTGAAAGGTATAAAGCATAGCGTCGAGCCAGAGGCTAGTTCCTGGCATTAGCTGTAAACTGGATGCCAGGAGTATATGCTGACTACATTACCGATCATGATAGTGCACAGCTAGTAACCTCTGCCGGATGTATCGACAAGCATATACGCCCATAACCGGGTAACACTGGCCCATAACTGGGTAACACTGAGGCTCACGGCCCCGCGGTTTACTCTGAAACTACGGCAACCAATTGTCTGTCCCATACGCCTACTAATTGTCTTCCCCGTCCAATGTCAATGTACAAGTCGCGAACACGACGTGGACATCTCATACTATAATGCAAGTCTCTAAAGAAATAAACAACTAAGCTAATGTCGTCATACGTGCTGCTCACACCGATGGCTAGTCGAGAATGAGGTACACATCCCTATATGAACTCACTCTGTGACGTGTAATGATACGTGTCAAGGCTTGAGGAGTCACCTCCACAACTTTAGGTGGGTCTACTAGATACTAGGTCAAACACAAGTCCTAACGTCAACGTCTACGTTGACTGCACCCGAGTCTCGCTCGGACGTACACAGTTATATAATATAAACATGCAACTAATAATGCAGAATTAAACAGTACAACAAGGCAAGGTATACTTGCCTGGAAAGAAAGATGCGTAGTACCAATAACCTGCTCCGAAAGTTGCATAGAACCAATCCAATAGATCCTCGGGGTCAGCGGGCACAGGCACGGGAATCGGGGGTATCTGCTGCGGTTTATCTGGCAAGGGTGACGGGTCCACGATGACGGCGAGGGTAATAACGATGAGATAATTAGGTTATGGTTAAGGTGATGATTAGGCCAATGATGGTGGTTATATTGATGATGGGGGGTTATAATGGTGATGATAATTACAATGGTGATGATGATATAATGATGATGGAAATTATGATAATGGTGGTGACGTGGATGATGACTGGGATGATGGTGATGATGTGGATGATAATAGAGAAGGGGTGATGATGTGGTGATTGATGATGATGATGGGGTGAGTGTAATGATAATGATGACAGGGATGGTGATGACTAGGATGATGATGTGGATGCTGGTGATGACGAGGACAATGATGTAGATGATGGTAATGACTAGGATGATGATGATGGGGTGATGTTGATGATGATGATGGGTGTTGATGTTGATGATGATGTTAATAGAAATGGTGGTGGTGGTGATGATAAGGTATGGTGGTGGTGACTGAACTCCGGCCAGGGGGGAAAGGTCCGGCCAGTGGGGGAGGTCCGGCCAGTGGGGGGAGGTCCGGCCAGTGGAAGGAGGAGGAGGAGAGGACAGGAAGGTGGAGGAGTTCAGACCAGGGGGAGGGGTGATCCGTCCAGAAGAAGGAGGAGCAGGGAGGTCGTGGCTGCTCCAATGAGGGAGATCGATAGGGAAGGAAGAGGAAGTCGGGTGCTGGCGGTGGTGACTGGCCAAGGGAGGGGGCCGGGGTTGTGCAACGTTCAGGCGGGTCGGTATTCCGGTGGGGAATGGTGGTGTAGAGGTAGGTGATAATGGTAATGGTGATGGTGGATGTTGTTCAGGCGAGGGGCGGAGGAAGAAGTGAGGGTGGAGATGACGGTGGGCTGCTTCGGCGAGGAGGAGAACGGAGGTGCTATGGTGAGCGGTGGTTGCAAGAGGGTGGTGGTCGAGTTGTTGCTCCGGCTAATCGAGCGGTCGAGGGGGAGATGATGAAAACGAGAGAGAAGATGACGGAGGCGTGGTGGTCCTGGGTGGAGATCGACGGGGCCTCCGGCGAGGCTGAACTTCGACGGGTCGACGGGTTCAAGGAGGGGAGATGATGAACAGTAAGGTGGGAAAGAAGAGGTCGGCTGGATGTATGGTTTAGGTTTTGGGGTTTTGATGTAAAATAGAAAAAGGAAAGGAAAAAGGAATAATATTGTATATTTATACATGTGAGCTTAGGTTTTATTGACCTAGGAGTGGGCTTGGTCAACACCTCCTTGGAGTTGGGCCTTGGGCTCACATGAGAATGTTTGGAGGGCCATAATTGTATTGTTTAAATGCAATGATAGGTTTAATTGAGGGGGCGATGTGCGCGTTGCACATTCCGAAAATTATAAAAAAAATTATATGAAGGAGAAAAATGGATTTCTTCATGTATTGTCCAATGGTGTGGACACCTCAATGCACTTTGCATAAAAGCGCCCAAATTGCACAAAAATAGAATTTAGATTAAATTAATTAAATTATCGCGCAAGGTGTTCTCGAATTAATTAGAAGTACATGGGAATAAAATTAGGTAGGACACAAGTATCATGGGTGTAGAGGATTCAGTATAGAATATTATCATTGATTTGGGTTGCACAAAACGGTCAAGTTTGTGACTCCAATTTCGATTAGAACGCACAAGGGTACAAAGTAGTATTTTATTTAGAATTAAATAATATTTTCTGCGACGAATGTTGTGCGACTAAAATGTAGTATAAGAAAGTATAATTATAAGTTACACAAAGGTCAGAATGGTAGGCAGGCACGTCTAGGACAAGGTTGTAAAATTTGTAGATAGGCAATGGCTAGTGTAGTGCTCCAATTATCGAAGCAATGGTAAGGTACTCTAAGCGATATAAATATTATATAGTTAAATCAAATGTCGTGTTCTATTTCTAATTGGATTCAACTAGCCCTAATTTCACTATCTAAGCCAAGTAGGCCTAATTTTGGGTAAGGGGGTTTATAATGCACATCTAGGGACTATCCTCTATCAAGCCAACACAATGAACTAGCTATATGCAGTTCGGTTCCCGAGAAACTCAGGATCGGTAGCGATAATCCAGCTAACCAATGACTATTTTATCTGATGTTATTAGCAGCTGTGACTCATGGTCGCTTTCTACTATCTCTGTAGCAGCCATGACCAAGGTTCAGCTCTCCACCAATAGCCATTGTTCGACCGATGCGAATGCATGAAACACTATCAAATAAACTTTAGGATACAGATGAGATGAACCAACAGACCATATTTCTCTGTGCGGACTAGCCGCTCTCTCTGAACAAGTTCAAGCACACGATATGGTCCTCTCGAAGCACAAGCGATAGTGAAACATGTTCATGCAAACTCTTACTCTTAGACAAGCGTTTCAGGTTCTCTTTAGTTAAGCAAACAGGTTCGTTTCAATGACAAGCTATGGAAGTTCTCTTATTAGCATGCAAAGGCAGGTTCTATCATTCTCTTTAAGCAAACAAGCATTCAAAAACTTAGATTCGTTATTAAGACGTGCAAGAATCAGAGAACGAAGTTCTGCCCACTCACCTTAATTACATAGTGCCAACGCAGAGCAGGGCACTACATACTTACCCACCAACAAAAAGTTTCGTCCTCGAAACTTCAAGGATAAACTTTTCGATATTCCGAGCAGCGATAGTCATCATCCCTCGCCATCCTCAATCGAAAACTCAAGCAAATCACAAGCATGAAAGCATAACTCTCATGCAACAAATCAAATCCAGAAAACTTTTGCACAACTTTGAGAATATCTATGGACTTATTGTATAGAATACTCTATTGCAATACAATATCGAGCACATCTCAGAGTCATAACAACGGAATGGGCAAAGAATCTAATCGCTCTGATACCATTATGTCATGCCCCGGTCCCGAGGGTCTCCCGACCATGCCCCCGCCGGACATTAATCACCGCGCCTCGGCGCTCCCGCGGGGCGTATAGTCGTTTGCTACCGGGACATGATGTCGTACGAGCCTGGGGTTGCGCCCGCACAAGGCAACATCGTTTAAGTTTGGCTATCATCTCATCTATCGAGTAAGCAGTGGAGGGACATTGTTGCAAGCATTTATCCATCTGAGTATTCGGGGCAAATCGAGGCAACGGGTTCTCTGAATACAATGGGATCGTTCCATATATTATGCCCCTCTATATAAAGGAAGCTCAAGGCAATCGAAACCAGATTTTCGGGTCTTGGGAATGAAGGACGCCTATCGCTTCCTCGGACGATCCAGTACCTGCAAGCAAGTAAACTGTTGGTGGGTCAGCACTTTTATAAGTACTTGTGAGTATAAACAACTGAACAGAAGCAACATTCACTAAAACCAATACTAAGTAATTATGTTATAAAATATTACATTACTAGTTTTACCTATGTTCGTTACATGCAGTAAAAGAACGGAGTCATATTACTTTCTTTTGGAAATATCTTTAAAAACAGAGTTCATATTCGATATAAGCAAGCAGACAAGACAAGCCGATTGTTCTATTATCAGGGTGTGTGTAGCGTGTCTCGTGAGCTATACTCAAAGACTCTAGGGACAAATGCACCTCTAGGGACTATCCTCTATCAAGCCAAACTCGATGAACTAGCTTATATGCTTTTCGGTCCTCGAGAAACTCAGGATCGGTAGCTGTAATCCAGCTAACCAATGACTCATTTATCTAATACTATTAGCAGCTGTGACTCATGGTTGCTTTCCACTATCTTTGTAGTAGCTGTGACCAAGGTTCGGCTCTCCACCAATAGCCATTGTCCGACCGAATGTGAATGCATAAAACACTATCAAATAAACTCTATGATGCAGACGAGATGAACCAACAGACCATATTTCTTTGTACGGACTAGCCGCCCTCATTGAACAAGTTCAAGCACACGATATGGTTCTCTCGAAGCACAAGCGATAGTGGAACATGTTCATGCAAATTCTTACTCTTAGACAAGCATTTCAGGTTCTATTTAGTAAGCAGACAGGTTCATTTTATTGACAAGCTATGTAAGTTCTCTTATTAGCATGCAAAGGCAGGTTCTATCATTCTCTTTAAGTAAATAAGCATTCAAAAACTCAGATTCATTATTAAGGCGTGCAAGAATCAGAGAAAGAAGTTTTGTCTACTCACCTAGATTACATAGTGTCAATGCGGAACGGGGTACTACATATATTATGTCATGCCCCGGTCCCGAGGGCCTCCGACCAACGCCCCTGCAGGACGCGAATCATCGTGCCTCAGCTCTCCCGTGGGGCGTATAGTCGTTTGCCACCAGGACATGATGCCGTGCAGCCTGGGGTTGCGCCCACACAAGGCAACATCGTTTAAGTTTGGCTATCATCTCATCTATCGAGTAAGCAGTGGAGGGACATTGTTGCAAGCATTTATCCATCTGAGTATTCGGGGCAAATCGAGGCAACGGGTTCTCTGAATACAATGGGATCGTTCCATATATTATGCCCCTCTATATAAAGGAAGCTCAAGGCAATCGAAACCAGATTTCCGGGTCTTGGGAATGAAGGACGCCTATCGCTTCCTCGGACGATCCAGTACCTGCAAGCAAGTAAACTGTTGGTGGGTCAGCACTTTTATAAGTACTTGTGAGTATAAACAACTGAACAGAAGCAACATTCACTAAAACCAATACTAAGTAATTATGTTATAAAATATTACATTACTAGTTTTACCTATGTTCGTTACATGCAGTAAAAGAACGGAGTCATATTACTTTCTTTTGGAAATATCTTTAAAAACAGAGTTCATATTCGATATAAGCAAGCAGACAAGACAAGCCGATTGTTCTATTATCAGGGTGTGTGTAGCGTGTCTCGTGAGCTATACTCAAAGACTCTAGGGACAAATGCACCTCTAGGGACTATCCTCTATCAAGCCAAACTCGATGAACTAGCTTATATGCTTTTCGGTCCTCGAGAAACTCAGGATCGGTAGCTGTAATCCAGCTAACCAATGACTCATTTATCTAATACTATTAGCAGCTGTGACTCATGGTTGCTTTCCACTATCTTTGTAGTAGCTGTGACCAAGGTTCGGCTCTCCACCAATAGCCATTGTCCGACCGAATGTGAATGCATAAAACACTATCAAATAAACTCTATGATGCAGACGAGATGAACCAACAGACCATATTTCTTTGTACGGACTAGCCGCCCTCATTGAACAAGTTCAAGCACACGATATGGTTCTCTCGAAGCACAAGCGATAGTGGAACATGTTCATGCAAATTCTTACTCTTAGACAAGCATTTCAGGTTCTATTTAGTAAGCAGACAGGTTCATTTTATTGACAAGCTATGTAAGTTCTCTTATTAGCATGCAAAGGCAGGTTCTATCATTCTCTTTAAGTAAATAAGCATTCAAAAACTCAGATTCATTATTAAGGCGTGCAAGAATCAGAGAAAGAAGTTTTGTCTACTCACCTAGATTACATAGTGTCAATGCGGAACGGGGTACTACATATATTATGTCATGCCCCGGTCCCGAGGGCCTCCGACCAACGCCCCTGCAGGACGCGAATCATCGTGCCTCAGCTCTCCCGTGGGGCGTATAGTCGTTTGCCACCAGGACATGATGCCGTGCAGCCTGGGGTTGCGCCCACACAAGGCAACATCGTTTAAGTTTGGCTATCATCTCATCTATCGAGTAAGCAGCGGAGGGACATTGTTGCAAGCATTTATCTATCTGAGTATTCAGTGCAAATCGAGGCAACAGGTTCTCTGAATACAATGGGATCGTTCCATACATTATGCGTCTTTATACGAAGGTAGCTCAAGGAAATCGAAACCAGATTTTCGGGTCTTGGGGATGAGGCACGCCTATCGCTTTCTCGGACGATCCAGTACCTGCAAGCAAGTAAACTGGTAGTGGGTCAGCACTTTTATAAGTACTGGTGAGTATAAATAACTAAACAGAAGCAACATTCACTAAAACCAATACTAAGTAATCATGTTATAAAATATTACATTACTAGTGATCTTTCTAGTTTTACCTATGTTCATTACATACAGCACAAGAACGGAGTCATATTACTTTCTTTTGGAAACATCTTTGAAAACAGAGTTCATATTCGATATAAGCAAGCAGACAAGACAAGCCGATTGTTCTATTATCAGGGTGTGCGCAGCGTGTCTCATGAGCTATACTCAAAGACTCTAGGGACAAATGCACCTCTAGGGACTATCATCTATCAAGCCAAACACGATGAACTAGCTTATATGCTTTTCGGTCCCCGAGAAACTCAGCATCGGTAGCGGTAATCCAGCTAACCAATAACTCATTTATCTGATGTTATTAGCAGCTGTGACTCATGGTTGCTTTCCACTATCTCTGTAGCAGTCGTGACCAAGGTTCATCTCTTCACCAATAGCCATTTTTCGACCGAATGCGAATGCATGAAATACTATCAAATAAACTCTAGGATACAGACGAGATGAACCAACAGGCCATATTTCTTTGTACGGACTAGCCGCCCTCACTGAACAAGTTCAAGCACACGATATGGTTCTCTCGAAGCACAAGCGATAGTGGAACATGTTCATGCAAACTCTTACTCTTAGACAAGTGTTTCAGGTTCTCTTAGTTAAGCAGACAAGTATATTCGTTTCAAAGAAAAGCTATGTGAGTTCTCTTATTAATATGCAAGGCAGGTTCTATCATTCTCTTTAAGCAAACAAGCATTCAAAATACTCAGATTCATTATTAAGGCGTGCAAGAATCAGAGAACGAAGTTATGCCCACTCACCTTGATACATAGTGCCGACGCGAAGTGGGGTACTACAGCGTCTGTTATAGTGGTCCTACCTTCCTCCAGGTAGGTTCTGCTTGGCCCGATTGGTCATCTCAGTTGGGCGAAAGTTGAACTAGCGACGGAGGAGCTTGGTGTTGCGACTACTCCTAAGATATCATTTTTCGTGCTTGGGGATGGCTATGAGGAGCATGTTCCTTTGCGAAATTCAGAGCTTTCTTTGATTTTGCGATTTAGTAGCGATGGTAAGGGTCAGGAGGGTTTGAGGGGTCCTCCTCTCTCGGTGGCAACCATCGCAAGGTTTGGTGATTCAAGTTCTAAGAAGGTGATCAAGTACAAGAGGACTAAAAACCAACACAGTACAGCCCACAACTCATTAACCTTCGGTCTTCATCCTCCACTCGCGCCAAAGCCCTCTCCAAATTTGAAATAGAATGAACGTAGGATCAGGTTCTTTGTTTTTCCAGCAGCTCCTTGATTTGGGACTGGTTGATCGTGTAATCCTCAAAATAGTTTTCCTGGATATCAAGCAATAAAAGTCTTTGGTTAATATATATATATATATATATATATATATATATATATATATATATATATATATATAATTTTGAGTCATGTTACTACATATAGAAATTATTAAAATTGTCATGTTAATTGAACTTCAATAGCAAAAAATATACTAAAACTCAAACAAGAATGAACAAAAAAATAAAGTCAATATTTTCAAATTGTTACAAAAAAGGAAGCAAAAAATTATACACAAAAGGTTTTAAAAATATTATGTACACTTAGAAGAGATGAGATTCAAACTTATACCTCTCAATTGACAACTCAAAGCATTACCATTGGACCTATCTTATTCTTTGTACATTAGAGAGAGAAAGTAATACATATTTTAAAATTGCAAAAAAATTCTATATAGTAATCAACATTTTTTAAAAATATTAGGGGATCGTGGCCTCCCTTGAACTCTTAATAGATCCACCCCTTGGACCTTTTGTATTACTTAAGTTATTTATTAATGAGTAAATCTAAGAATTAAAACATAAGTTAATAATTGAGAAATAAATATTTTAACACATATATTTTAATATTTAATTTAATAAATAAACTTACATTTATGTTTAAAGTTTTTTTTTTCGTTAACTATGTCTGGGACCAGAATCGTACCGCACCCTCAACACGACAGATTTGAACTATTATCCAGACAAGTATACACTGTCCTTGTTAAAGTATTTTTTATGCTTTATTATGTAATTTTTTTTTTACATTTTATGTTGACCACACTCTCTTAAATTTTTACATCCACCCATGAGTCTCTTTCATTGACAATTGTATTACCGTGCTTGAGAAACCGTAGTTAATTAGATTTTGGAGAGGAGCTTAACATATATGCCAACAAACCCTTCCACTAATCAATCTCTTCCCTCTCCTCACATAGTACAACTACAAATTGTCATATATACTCGTCAAGTATTTGCGTAGATGATGCAACATAATTTGAACAAGTCTACCAACAATTCCCCAAGTATTGATTACTTTTTCAGACTAAGAAGATTATTGATTGTTGGACCAGAATCAGTTGAACCACCAATAGGGACGTCAACCTTTACTTGCAACCACATGGCAAATCTTTTTTTCTTTTTCTTTTTCTTTTTTAAACTAAATATAAGATTTGGACGGCTAATTTTTACCTAATTTTTATAGGATTTGCGACTTATTATTCTAACCTTTTATAATTAACAAATAATAATTATATACTATTATTTATATAATAGAATGATGTTGTAATTTTTGTCCAATCATAAAAAAATAAAGAAAGACCACGACGTAAATAACTAGGAATTAATAACCAAGTCTTGTTTTGCCATGTTGACAATGTAAGATATCAGGAATAAATATGAAAATAAGGGGAGTCAACGATGGGACAAAATCCTACACATACATGAGAGTACAACGTATGCGTAGCTAAGTTACAAATATGAAAAACTTAGGATATTTAGTGACAATTACTTTTAATTTAGCAACTTGCAAATATATTTTTTAAATGTTTAAATACAAATAAGCCTCAAATTTTGTATTGGTTTTATGGCAGAGGCAGTAGAGGAACGAACTGAGGAATGACAAGTCCAAACTATGCAAAAAAAAATTCAAAAATAAATATGGGCCAATCACACAATACCAATTTATGCTCCATCACTCGTTCTCCTTTTGGGTTGATCTTTCCACTAGTATACATGCACATGCTTTGCACGTATTTTGAAGTGGATGATATTTATGTGTTGGTTTAACTCTGTTGTTTTTAATTATATAGATTAAGTGTCAATCCTTCGAATTTTGTGGTAGCAACTTAGCAAGTAGTATGAACTCTTCCATTTCCATAATTACATTAATACATCTCTTAAATATTTGTCAGTAAAATTTATTTTAGGTATTCTTTTTAATTAATAAACATATTGAAGGATATTTTTGAAAAAAAAAATCAAGGTGAAGCCTACTTTTCGCATTATATAGTAGAATAGATACTACCATTTTCAATTTGTTGCCATGAATTGTGGTCCTTCATTCACCCACCAATTTGATGGTGATCCTTCGTTCACCCACCAGTTTTATGGTGAAAGAAGAAGAAATACAATATGATTTTGACAATTTTGTGAATCAATTAGACCTGGTTTGTGATTTTTAATCCTTTTTGAAAAATAAAAACCACCTCCCATTTGTTTTCAGAAATTGTTGTATTTTTTTTTTTTGATAAATTGTTTGAGTCATTTTTGTTCATCCGAATTTTCACTATTTTACTTAAATGTTGTCATATGTCAAACTATTGGTCAAAACAAATATGAATGTGCATCAAATCACTTCCAAAGTAATTTTATGTTGAAAAAAATGACATGTGACAACCATTGAGTGAAAGAGTGAATATCCATACTGTTTCAGAAGAGGATAATATGAAAGATGGCTAAAAAAGGTTGTATTTTATTCATGTATTCAATAGCATATATATACAAGTGAAGAATCTGTTGGAGCTTAGCTGTTAGCCCTATAATTGTGGTAACCTATCTTACTTGGCTAACAACCGAATCACATAGAATAAGGGAGACGGTTATTATGCAAGCGAACACTCCCCCTCAAGTTGGTGCATATATATCACTCATTCCCAACTTGGATAGAAACTTTGAGAGAACATGACCTGCAACTGCTTTCGTAAGTATGTCTGCTAACTGGTCCTCTGTTCTGATTGGTGGTACTACAATAATTTTCTTATCGATCTTTTCTTTGATGAAGAACTTGTCAACTTCAACATGTTTTGTCCTGTCATGTTGAACGGGGTTATGAGCAATGTTACGGGCAGCTTGATTGTCACAGAACAACTCCATCGGTTCCGTATTATCGAAGCCTAAATCCTTCAACAGATTTTTGATCCACAATATTTCACAAATCCCCAATGCCATACCATGATATTCAGCCTCTGCACTCGAGCGAGCAACCACATTTTGCTTCTTGCTCCTCCATGTAACTAAATTACCTCTCACAAATGTAAAGTAACCTGATATAGAACGCCGATCATCAATCGCTCCTGCCCAATCTGCATATGTATATCCCTCGACTCTGAGATGATTATTCTTCTTGAACAGTATCCCTTTTCCTGGACTTCCTTTAAGATATCGTAATATTCTCAACACTGCATTCATATGTTGTTCTCCAGGATCATGCATAAACTGGCTAACCAGTCCAACGCATGATCCAGATCAGGCCTAGTATGTGCCAAGTACATTAGCCTACCAACTAACCTCTGATATCTTCCTTTGTTCACTGGTACTTGATTTGGATTCATTCCAAGCTTCAACCCTTCCTCCAATGGAGTATCAACTGGTTGACAACCCAACATACCTGTTTCCTGTAACAAATCCAAAGTATATTTTCTTTGAGACAAGAAAATTCCAGATTTCCATCTAGATACTTCGATTCCCAAGAAATACTTCAAGGAGCCTAGGTCTTTCATCTCAAACTCGGTTGATAAATATTTTTGAAGTGCTAAACGTTCTTCCTCATCATTTCCAGTAACCACCATATCATCGACATACACAATGAGGGCTGTCATTTTACTTCCCTTTCGTTTTATGAACAGAGTGTGGTCGGAATTACTCTGCTCATACCCAAACTTTCTCATAGCTGTTGTAAACCTACCAAACCAGGCTCTTGGAGATTGTTTGAGACCATACAAGGATTTATGTAGTCTACAAACCTTTCTTCCATGTGATAATGGAACATTGTATCCTGGAGGCAAGTCCATATATACTTCCTCAGTCAAGTCTCCATGTAAGAAAGCGTTCTTCACGTCGAGTTGATGCAGAGACCAGTCACAATTAGCTGCTAGGGACAACAGTACACGAACTGTGTTGATCTTTTCTACAGGTGCAAACGTCTCTGTGTAGTCGATCCCATATTTTTGTGAGTATCCCTTCGCCACCAATCTCGCTTTGTAACGATCAATAGTACCATCTGCTTTATACTTCACAGTATAAATCCATCTGTACCCTACCAACTTCTTTCCAGCTGGTAAATCAACTATCCTCCAAGTGGCATTTTTCTTCAATGAGTTCAACTCTTCATTCATCGTTGCCTGCCATTTAGGTTCAGCTAAAGCTTCCTGCAAACTGTTAGGAATAGATACAGAGGATAATTGACAAGTAAATGACTTATTTGATTTTGACAGATGATCGGTAGACACATAGTTACTCATAGGGTATTTCACTTTATTTTTAGGATCAGGCTCATATGTGGGTTTAGGAATACCTCGATTATGACGTGGTGGGAGACGTTGTGGTTGTGGAACATCCAACTCTGGAGACGATTGGTTATCATCCTCATTGTCCATTGGCAAGGAGGAAGCAGGCATGACTGTAGGCGTTGGTACTGGGGTCCCCTGAATGACTGTAGGTTGTGGCACTGGTGACTCCTGTGTTTGTAGCTCCATAACAGTTGGCTCTTCAACCTGGGGTGTATAACCAGTTGTCTCTTCATCACTGATATCAACAATCGCTTCAATTGTGTGAGAATTTTTACTATAATCCAGAGTATGAACCTCCTGTTTCCTCTCCCCCTGAGGTGAAGAATCGGAAGATAAATAATACATATCATGTTCATGGAATACCACATCCATGGTGACGAACATCTTCCTGGTAGGTGGGTGATAACACCGGTAGCCTTTTTGGTGTAAGACATACCCAACAAACATGCACTTCAGGGCACGAGGTTCTAGCTTACTTCGTTGTTGTTTATGAAGATGAACGAAGGCTACACACCCGAACACATGAGGAGGCAAGTTGGGACTAGGTGGTGCGGTGACAAGAGCATAGAGCTCCTGGCAGGGTGTTCGAAAATTCATTGTACGAGATGGCACACGGTTGATTAAGTAGGCAGCAGAGACAAGGGCCTCACCCCAATAGAACAACGGGGCGTTAGCTTCAAGTAGAGAGGCACGCACCACATTTAGGAGGTGACGATTCTTCCGCTCAGCCACGCCATTTTGTTGTGGTGTATATGAACATGTCATCTGATGAGCAATACCATGATGATCTAGGAACTTACGGAGATCTGAATTCACATATTCACGCCCATTATCACTACGAAGGACTTGTATTTGTGCTTTATATTGGACAGCAACCATTTTGTGAAAAATTTTGAAGGCAGAACACACCTCATTTTTCGATTTCAAAAGAGACACCCATGTCATACGTGTACAATCATCAATAAATGTTGCAAACCAATGGGCACCACCTAAAGTAGCAATTTTAGATGGACCCCATACATCTGAATGTACTACCATAAAAGGGACACAACTTTTTTTTAAACTTGGAGAGAAAGTACTACGATGGCTATGTGCTAATTCACACACATCACACTTAAAATGGGAAACATTACTCTTTGCAAATAAACTAGGAAAAAGTTTCTGTAAATACCCAAATGAGATGTGTCCAAGTCAACGATGCCATAACCAAATATCATTAATATTTTTTTCCTGCTTCCCTTATGTACCTCCAACTGAAAGGGCTTTTATCAACTGATGATTACTGTCTGATGTTAAGTCCAAGTAGTAGAGCTTGTCCCGTCTAGTGCCATAACCAATCGTCTTCCGAGTCTGGATGTCCTTAAACACACAGAAACAAGGCCAAAAAATGACAAGGCAGTTTAGAGCAATAGTTATTTGGGCAACAAATAATAGATTATAATCAATGGATGGAACTACAAGGACAGTATCAAGATTGAGATTGTCATTAAGGGAAATAGTGCCTTCCCCAATAAAAGGGACAGAGATGCCATCTGCGGTGGTCACATCGGTTTGAGATGAAGGATTTAAAGTCTGAACAAGTTTGGAATCAAAAGTCATATGTGTCGTAACACCCGAGTCAATTAACCATGTATTATTCATAACAGAATCAGAAACTTTTAAATCCTTACCCTTGTTACCTGCTGTCGTGGCTAAAGCAGTTGCTTTCTCAGCTATCAGTTATGTATCATCCTTGACGTTAGTCACAGAGGCTCGATTTTTGTTGAAGCGAGAGTCACGGGTTTTGTCCCAGCCTTCAGGGTAGCCAATCAATTTGTAGCACCTTTGCTTGGAGTGTCTAGGTATTCCACAATGCTCACACTTGCCATATTGACGTGAGGCACGATCACCACTCGACTGATTATGTGAGTGTCCGGATCGAACACCTCTATACTGTCCAGCTTTCTCAGAGAAGGTTCGAGTAGATGAACCTGAACGATTCTGTGGAGTGCGATATCGAGCCACCATCGCTTCAGCCTTATCTCCTTCTGTCTTCATGGCTTCTTTCCTATCACATTCTCGACGAACATAGGCATAGGAAGCCTGCAGGCCAAGCGGAGGATCCTTCCGGAGAACTTCACCACGAACCCATTCAAAATCATCATCTAGGCCTCCGAGGAATAAGTAAACTCTCTGTCTCTCCTTTGACTCTAAGTAGGTCTTGAGATCTTTGTCACAAATTATGGCAATCTTGCTGTAGTGATCCAGCTCCTGAAAATTTTTAGTCAGTTCTCCAAAGTAGACGGATATGGGCCTACCATTCTGTTTGAGGTGAGAGGCCTTCTGGTTCAAAGTATACACCCTTACTTCATCATTCTCATCAAAGAAGGCTGTCTTCAAGACATCCCAGATCTCCTTGGCACTCGGTAAGCGGATGTAGCGCTTCATGATTTCTGGCTTCATGGATGAGAGAAGCCAACTCTTGACTTTTTGATCCTCATAATACCAATCTTCATAAGTAGGATCATCTTCAGGTGGGGCTTTGATCGTACCCCGAAGGTACCCTATTTTTTTTCTCCCAGCGACATGCATCCCTATGAGCGGAGCCCATAGATCATAGTTGCTTTCATCGAGCAGTATTCCAATATTAAAGTTGGAATTCTCTGCTTGAATGACAACAGGGGAAGCACCACCGGAGGAAATGGGTTTCTTTTCGTCACCCATAAAATTCAGTGGAGATAAGAATCAGCAAATCGGTTGGTGTCTCGACGTGCTGCTCAGTCGGAGCCGGCACGGTTGATCGAGAGCTTACAAACCCTGCTAGAGGGAAAGATGGCGACTTGAGGAAAGGGGCGGCCGAACCCGGCCTTAGATCCCAACCGGATCTGGTCGGCGGATCAACGCGGAAGGAAGGCGGAGCAACTGCGGAAGGGAGATCGAGGGGCAGGCTCTGGAGACGAAATCGAGCTCGGAGGCGCATGCGTTCAGCAGCGGCTCGACGCTGACGGTGATCGACGCACGACCCACCAGTAGGCTCTGGAGACGAAACCTGGCTCTGATACCATGTTTCAGAAGAGGATAATATGAAAGATGGCTGAAAAAGGTTGTATTTTATTCATGTATTCAATAGCATATATATACAAGTGAAGAATCTGTTAGAGCTTAGCTGTTAGCCCTATAATTGTGGTAACCTATCTTACTTGGCTAACAACCGAATCCCATAGAATAAGGGAGACGGTTATTATGCAAGCGAACACATACTAGTTTTGGTGGATGAACAAAAATAGACTTAATTGTTTGCTATTAAACAAATTTTAGGACTACTTTTCAGACAAGGTTGGACAATTGAGTAAAGTAGTATTGCACTTTGAGAAAAATATGAAGAAGCTTTAATGTTGGTTTTCTGGTTATGTACCATAATATCATTGCTATTTGCAAATTAAAAGTAACAAAATATGCTAATGACAATGATAGTATCAAAGCAAATTTGCAAATTAAAAGTGACAAAACATTCTAAAGTGCACAATTAAGTTGGTCATCATTTATTTTCTAGTTAATACACCAAATAATTAAAATAACACAAATCAGGGAATAAACGGTAACACGTAAGTTAGGTGCTCATAGAAAAAGAAACAAGTAGATTGAAGAGGTCAATTCTACTTTGTGTAGGACCAAGTGGACATGTTTTAAAAAAAATAAGTATTACATAAATTATGATCAAAGAACATGTGGTACATGAATATTCTATTTGTTGGAAGTTCCAATGTTTCCACATGTTGTATATAATCTTCTATTCAAAGTATGCTTTTGTTTGGATAATTTAAGACAATAGTGACATGGGTGTCAACATTCCACCTGCCACAATAATGTTTATTTATTTATTCAGGGACCAAATAATCTGTTCTTGAAAGAGTGTCTATATTGTAAAAACTTTGGAACAAGTTGCTTTTAAGAGTGTCTAAAGTTAAGAATTGCATTTGGACATAAAGTTAACAAAAATTAAAAATGGTGTTAAAATTTCTAAACTAAATAGTAATAACAAAAGTCAGCAATTTTTGTTCTTCGTAACTCCCACCTACCATCTAAATAGAAAGAATAATAGGTTTCTTCCTTGGCTCAAATCCAGGAGAATGGAGCAGATGACTCCCACATCGGCTAATTGATGCGTAGATCTTCCGTGATGAAGGTTAGGAAATCGAATTTCACACCCCTCTCGTGGGTGCCTAGACGCGAAAAATAGGACACATAAAGTACATATCAAAAAAAATTAATAATAATAAAATTATATATATATATATATAAAGCATATACTAAAAATTGTAGGGTATTTATTTAGATAAATGTGATGACAAACCTTAGATAATAGTTTTATGTATATTTTGTCGTTGAGAAACTTCTCTTTTGTCAAAGTAGGGATCTGAAGCTAGTACCATTGATCTTGTGTCTTTACTAATTCTTTTAATTTCTCAAGCACTTCTAACCATAAATCTTTCATCTTTCATAATATAATGAGACTTCAAAACGGATTAAAAATGAGCCGTCTAAGTCGTATGTATGTATGTATATCATCAATTAATTATTTTAAAAAAATAATATTACGTAAAAAAAAAATTATTGAATTTTTTTTAATTTGTTATAAATAACACTATAAAGTTTCGAACTCAGTCAACCAAGAAGAATACTTCCCATCTTAACCACATGAATTAGAAGAAATATTTGTTTAAATTAGATAATATTACGTACCTAACCGTTTTCAAGACTTTATAAAAATAGAAATATATCCATAACATTAATTATAATTAAAATATAATCAAATACATAACAAATTCTAATTAAAATATAAAAATATATATAATAAATCTTAATTTAAATATTTTAACAATTTATATTAATATCAGAAGAAATTTTTTATTTTACATGAATTTATTAGTAAATAATAAGAAAAGAACACGCAATTCTTTAACTTTTATAACTTCGCAAGTGTTTAAAGTTTCTATTAGTTATTTCAAGATAAAAAGGGAGAAGCCATTTAACTAACAAAGTTATATAAATTATAGCTTAGAGTAGAACAAAATGTTGGAATAGGAAAAAAAGCCAAGACTACAAAAGATGACATTTCTTTTCCCTTTTTTCTTTTTTTCTTCTATTTTTAGTACACCAGAAAGTAAAAAACAAAAGGTACGAGAAAAAAAAATGAAAAAAGAACTAACACCACATTGTTCGATTCTTAAAACTAGTCAATGATACAATAAATTTGTGTTGGAGTTTTTCCTTATGCTTATGGGAGGTTTTTTTTTTGCATGGCTAGAAAGATAGTCACACATTGAAAAAAAATTCCAAGTGAGTATCTTAATATAATATCATGTTTGGTGTTGAGGTATGCACATGGGGTGGTGGTCCAAGTGGGTGCCACGTAGGATGTTTTTCTAATAGGATTAAGTTTAAACTCCTCAAGAAAGAATTTATGCTATTTGTCACTCTTTTGGAAAAAAAATTCTTAGGAGCTTAGCGACTTGGACTCGGACTTAAGGGCGCAAAGTGGCGCTTTGATGGCGCACTTAGCACGTCAGCATCGTCTTATATTGTGCTCGTGCGCTCATTTTATGTGCGAGTTTTTGCGTGAGTTGCAAGCACGGGTGCATATATGGGCGTATAGCAGACTATGTGCAAGCTATGCGCATATGCGCGTCTATGCGTATGCGCGCATGAGCTGCTGCACTGCTACGCGTATGCGCTCATGAGTCGCTGCGATGTTGGGTCTATGTGCGCAGGAGGAGCTGCGATAGTGCTGCTATGCGCATATGCCCATATAGTTGGTTGGGTGCATATCTCCGCTGATTACGAGACTATGATGGTTATGGAAAGAATGAGTCAATTATTTAGATCCAATTTTTATGGGATTTGCAAGGAAGAACGAATTTCATATTCTTGAAGTTGTAATCCTATATTATTATATAAGATATATTCTGTTGGAATCGAGATAATCAAAAAGCAAATTTGTTTGCTTGAATCTCTGATCTCGACTATAACTTCAGGATCTAACAGAGAGTAGACAGAAAAGTTTACATGAATCTTTGTTCCTAGTCTCTGTTCACCATCTTTGATCTGCCTCGGGACAAATAATCTTGAAGCAAGATTCATATAAGATGGAGATCAACATCGTTCAAGTCTTTTCGACACAAGTTTTAACAAACTTGAGAAGTTTGACTGTGAGTATTAAAATATATGGAAGAGAAAGATCAGTCTCAATCTTCAACTCGTGAATGTTGATTACGTGTTAACTAATCGTGAGCCTATGATTCCGGATAATGATAATGCTCAGCGGATTGCTGAGTTCATTGCTTTGCAGCCAAAGTGGAGGAGAGACAACAACCTCTGCAAACTGCTGATTTTGAACACTATGGAAGATTCAATGACAAAATCATACAACAAGACGGTCCATGCTAAGAACATCTGGAAGTCTCTTGAGAAGCATTACAAGTCTGATGATGGAAGAAACAAAATTCATATCACAGACAAGTTCTACAAGATGTAGTTTGAGAATGACAATACTATGTTATCTCAAGTCAAAGAATTTCTCAAGTTACGACAAAACTTGAGGATGATGACATGCCCTGGACAAATTTACTGTGGGGGAGGGGTGGTATTGTCTTCAAGCTTCCGCCTGGATGTAAGAAGTTTATTTCAGACATGTACTGAAAGAAGATAGATATTGACTTAAAAGTCCTACCGCACTGGATTCATGTTGAAGACGAGTTGAGGGCTCAACTCAAGGTGGACACTCTGTCCAAGTAGTTGGCCAAGGCCAATATGGTGCACACTGGAGACTCCAAGGGAAAGCATAAGGCTTCTTACAATAAGATGAAGGACTTCAACCATCCGAAGGTGAAGTTGGCTTCGTTCAAGCCAAAGTCCAAGTTTGATATGACTTGCTTCAATTATTGCAAGAATGGCCACTATAGGAAGGACTGCAAATCCAAACCCAAACAGACTGAAAAATATGAGACTAACAAGATTGTTATGATTGCACAGGTTATCTCAACTGGTGTTGACACTGACTGGTAGGTGGACACTAGTATATCCTGCCATGTTTATTCAAGGAGAAAATTGTCCACCACATACAAGCCTACTTCTGAGAAGGTTTCGATGGCGAACAAGGCACAAGCTAAAGTACTTGGTATTTGACTTCGGGGAAGTCGTTGACGCTTTAGGATGTGAAGCACATATCGAGAATTGCAAAGAACCTGATCTCAGGAAGTCTGTTGTATAACACAGGCTTGAGGATGGATATCAATGCTGGTCAGATGGTTATGTCTTATAAAAGAACATACTTTGAAAAAGCATTTTGTACCGAAGGGATGTTCAAACTTCAACTTGTAACTCAGAATAAAAATGTCAATGCAGTCACTTCTTCTGGTTATCCTCTTGAGTTATGGCATAATAGACTAGGACATGTTCAATGTAAAAGAATAAAGAAGATGTCTAGTCTAGGATTTATTTTCAAATCTGGGGGTAAGAAGGTGAAGAAGTATGAAGTTTGTGCGCAGACGAAGATCACAATAAAATCGTTCAAATGGGTAAACCGAAGCACAAATCTTCTTGAGCTGGTGCACTCAGATATATATGACTTCAAGCAATTCCATACAAAGGTCGGGATGAAGTATTTTATTACATTCATCGACTACTTCTCGAAGTACACATTCGTCTATCTTCTTAAGTCGAAGATTGAAGCGTTCAAGAAGTTCGAGGACTTCAAGGCTGAAGCCGAGTGACAAACAGGACAACAACTCAAGAGACTAAGAAGTGATCGAGGCGGAGAGTATCGATCTCTTGAATTCGCATCGTTCTACAGAGAACATGGAATTGTCAATGAGACAACTGCACTGTATTCTTCTCAATCAAATGGAGTTGCAAAAAGGAAGAATAGGACATTAACCGAGATAATAAATTTAATATTGTTGATCGCGAGACTTTCAAAGTACTACTGGAGAGAAGCTGTGATTACGATTACTTTTATTCTGAATAGAGTGTTGTACACAACTTCTGACATTATTTCTCATGAACTCTGGTTCATGGTCAGACCCAACTTGAATGACATTCGAGTGTAGGGGTGTCTGGCGTATGTGGACCTTCCGATCATGAAGATTCAAAAGATGGAAATAAGGACTACGAAAGCTATATTCATGGGATATGCTGAAAAGAGTGATTCTCAGAGGTTTTTTGATATTAAATCAAATTATATTATCGAATCTCGCAACGCAAATTTTTTTAAAGATAAATTTGCAAGGCACAAAAATATTGTTCTTACGGACATTCCGGAGAATAGCATTGGCGCAGAGGAGGTTGTCGCTTCCAATGAAAGTGTAGTCCAAGAAGAGGTTGTTGTTAAAGAGAATATTGGAACCAGAACTCGCAGAGCCATCGACTAAGCAAGTGAGGAGACATAAGAATTTCAGAGATAATTTTGTCACTTATCATGTGGAAGCAGATCCGCTTACCTATGATGAGGCGATGAAGACCAGATATGTTGTCTTCTGGAAGGAGGTTGTCAACGATGAGTTTGAATCTATAACCTCCAACAACACTTAGGTATTGGTCGATTTGCTTGAAGGGGCGAAACCTATCGGATGTAATGGATCTTCGAAAAGAAGATGAAGGCCGACGGAACTGTTGACAAGTTCAAGGCAATGATGGTAGTCAAGGGGTTTTATCAGAAATAGGGGATCGACTACTTCGACATATATTCTCTAGTAGCGCAAATGACAACCATCAGGATGCTGATTGCTCTAAGTGCAATACACAAAATGGTGATACATCAGATGGATGTTAAAATAATATTCCTGAATGGAGAATTGACCGAAGAGATTTACATGCAACGGCCAGAAGGATTTGTCATCAAGGGTCTTGGAGATAAAGTCTACAAGTTGGTCAAATCACCATACGATCTGGAAAGAGATGTAGGTGGTCTCTTGAGGGCAAGCTTGTAGACACCCAAGATACATACACCGAAACCAGATTAGTATATGACCTTTAACGTGCGACCAGAGGCACATCTGATGCTAAGAAAAATAACAATAATGGTACATAATTCAAGGCTTAATCCATTCTTGTACCGTACTGTTATTTTACTCATGCGAAAAGATTCAAGTCGTCAGCGACTTATATTCCAATGCATGACGGACAACCACTATGGGGAACGTTCATCCCATACATATTGAGATATGTGGGGGATTGTTAAAATCTTTCCTTATACTTGTGGGAGGTTTTCCTCTTGCAAGGTTATAAAGATAGTCTCACATTGGAAAATACTCCAAGTGGGTATCTAAGTATAATTCCATTCTTGGTGTTGAGGTATGCATATGGGGTGATAGCCCAAGTGGGTGCCATGTAGGATATTTTTCTAGTATGATTAACTTTATACTCCTCAAGAAAGTATTTATGCTTTTTGTCATTCTCTTGAAAAAAAATTCTTAGTATCTAAAGTCGCAAACAGGCTTAGTGGCTCGGACTCTGACTCAAACTTGGGCACAAAGTGGCGCTTTGATGATGCATTTTACACTTAGCACGTCAGCATCGTCGCATGACGCTTGTGTGCATATGTTACGCTCGTGTGCTCATTTTATGTGCGAATTGCATCCGCATTTGCTAGTGCGGGTGCAAGGGCGGGTGCATGCACGGGATATGTGCGAGCTATGAGCGACTATTCGCATATACGCGTCTACGCGCATGCGCTGCTATGCGTGTGTGCGCATGAGTCGTTGCTTTGTTGGGTCTATGCGCGTAGAAGCAGCTGCAGCTTTGCTGCTACGCGCATATGCGAAGCAGCTGGTTAGGCGCATCTCTCTACTGGTTGCGGGATTGTGATGGTTTTACAAAGATTGAGTCAATTATTCAGATCTAAGTTTTGTGGAATTTGAATATAATTGATTTCTATCTTAGTACAATTGGTTGGCAGCCAGGATTATGGTTAGAATTTTATCCCTACTCTATAAATACTTTCTTCGTGCCTCCATTGTGGACAGACTTCGAATTGAGAGATAGAAGAGAGTACACTGTTGTTGATGCCATTGGAGTCTAAGAGTCCGTTCAAGTCAGAATAGAAGTGACGGCGAGCATTCCAGAAGTTCTTCGTAAACTTACTAGTTACTGGGAGCAGATAGTGTGGGACGAATTTTGCTTTGAGCAACGACGATCCTTATCACCCCAGAAAGGGATGATTCTGTCTTCTTCTTAGTTGTAACCGTTCTGTCTCAATTGCAACACGTTTGCAAGAAAGAACGGATTTCATATTCTTGAAGTTATAATCCTATATTGTTATATAAGATATAATCTGTTGGAATCGAGGTAATCAGAAAGCAAACGTGTTTTCGTTAATCTTTGATCTCGACTACAACTTCAGGATCTAATAGAGACTAGACTAAAAAGTTTACATGAATCTCTGTTCCTGGCATCAGTTCGCCATCTTTGCGTTAATCTTTGATCTCGACTACAACTTCAGTATCTAATAGGGACTAGACTGAAAAGTTTACATGAATCTCTGTTCCTTGCCTCTGTTTACCATCTTTGATCTACCTCAGAACTAACAGTTTAGAGGATATGACGAAAAAATTGACTTCTCAAAAGAATGTCGAATACAACTATTTCAGTAACATCTTTTCAAGATTCTACATTCATTTTTAAAAGAGAAAAAATATAACCTGCTATCAAACTAAAAGTTTGATATAAATAAAAAGCTTCTATGGTCCTTGTCAAGATTTCACCTACTTTGTTAAAGTGGGTCAAAATAATCATAATTAAAAGAACTAAAGAAACAAAAGCTTCACTTTAAATATACTATTCCATCATCAGCAGCAGGCTTTACTCACAGGAACAATGAGATGGGCCCTTCTTTTACTCCAAGTGGCAGACATTAGCTTGATTTCCTGAGATACACTCGAGTGATACGTTCACCTAACCCACAACCACTTGTTGGGTTGCATCTCAGATTCTTAAGTGCACTTCAACAACATGAAAGCTTAAGACCATAAAGAATCCCGTGTCCTTACCGTGTCGTGTCAAGACATGATAAGGTATAGTAAGGAATGTGCATACCAGTAATTCTAACAAAACTTTTAGGAACATATGTGGATACTTTTCTGGGAAATGAGGAATGAGATCAGAAACTTTTGCTGTTTGTCTTTGAAAAAGAATACAACTCAACCAAAGAACTGTTAGAAGAAAAGAAAAAAAAAATCTAACACAACTAAAGATCTTAAATTTCCTCCAATGGTGAAACATCATTGCAAAGAGATCTTAAAATTTCTTAATGCTACTAACCACTCATTGCATTCTATATTCAACAAGACAGACAGCAACAGAATATCATTAACTTGTAAATTATGTCCAAGTTTCTATCATCCACGTCATGATTTCACTTGCTTAAATTAAAGATGACAAAAGCTACAGTGTACCAAAAGGACTTAAATCTTCCCATCACCAGCAGGGAAAAGAGAGGATATCCACACACTTTGCTCTAACATGAATATTATGATGCTCTTATTTTCTTCTCCAAGTGGCAGACTTCATATTGATGTGTACCAAAATAGATATCTTTTTTTGCTTTTCATCAACTTTAAACCTATTGATCAATGTTACAAATAAAGTACTTAAAACAAATTTCCATAGAATAATCTAGAATTTGACAAGAGATGGATGCCATCTGTATTGAGGTTTCAAAAAGTTGTAACAGTAAGGTGAGGACTAGATCTGCCATTTTATTACCCACAATTCTGCGACAGACAGCTCGGATGCTAGAACCAATTGAGATGCTCGAATGCATCACGGCGTGATATCAACCAAACAAATGTTGTATCCCATGATCCAGAAAAAGAATCAAGAATGCAGAATCTCATGGTTTCTCTTCGGAAACAGAATTCATCGAAGCTTGTATCTCTTCTAGAGTTCTACCCTTAGTCTCCGGTACCATCAATGCGACAAATACAACAGAGAGGCCGCATATGCACATGAATATAAAGAAGGTACCTGGACAAGGAAAATACAGAATATTGGCTTGAGGAATGATGGATCATGTTAACAATTCCAGTTAATAGTACTGGTCATCACCTGCTGTGCTCCAAGCCATTAGAAAATTGAAGGCATAGGATATAACCCACGCACCAAACCAGTTCATCAAGGTGACAAGACTTCCAGCGGCACCCTTCATGTTTATGGGGAATATCTGCACCGGAAACCTTCCAAGTGTTATTTCTATGATGGTGGCATTGCAAAGTTATAGTAACATTCTTTTTCGAAAATGATAAAACTTGCCTCGGACATTATAATCCATGGTATTGCCCCCATTCCCAGTGAGAAAGATCCTATATATATCTAAACACAGATATTGAGCACAAAAGAAAATATTAGCTCCAATATTGATGAATTTGGCATTTAAAGAAGTGTTAACAGGAGAAACTACGTAAATAGTTATACCAGTATGCCTGCCAAAGCCAGGAAAGATTTCAACGATGATTGAGAAGACAACTCCAAGAGGAATGAAATAGTCACAAGGATAAGACCCACACATGTTCCAGTTGCAGAAACCTGAAGTGGATGCAGAATTTATCATTTCACAAGAAGGTTAGGTTACGTTACCAAATAAAGAGAGGTTCTTATAACTTGCTTACCAACAAGAGTGGTCTCCTTCCAGATTTGTCCATTAACAATGCTCCTACTCCAGTCATTGGAAACTGAAGCAAAGCATAAGCTATAGTTCCAAGTCTACCTGATGAGAAACCTGAGACAAATAGCAAAGGTTAGATCAATATTATAGAAACAGCCTGGTGAAATTTCGTATTCCTGCTTTACCTGCCGATACAAATATTGAACTTGTGTAGAAGCAAACACCGTTAATCCCTCCAAATTGCTGAAATGCCATCAGCCCAACTCCAACCTGGTTTTCACCAACATAATGATGCACAGATGGAGGGGTAGATAATACATGAAACTGAGGATGAAACTGAGAAATACTTACAATGACTGCACGAAGGTATCTTTTCTGAAACAGTTCCAGTATGTTACCTCGTGGAAGGCTGTTTAATACTTTAGTAAACTCCTGTTACACAAAGATGAGGATCAACTTCCTGTAGTTAAATACATATTTCACTTTATAACTAATGAAGTAACTGTTTGAAGCAGGCATTTAGTACTTTAATGTCCTCTACTTCCTGAGATATATCAGTAGACTTCCCCCTGAGCTTCTGCAGTGCAGATTCAAACTCAATCTCACGATCAGTATTTGCCTGCATAACGACAGATGTTTAGTTATAATTACAGATGCCAACTCTTTACATTCTTATATGATGTTATCAGGATTGCAATGCATTATTGGCCATAATTTCACAGCTTGAGCAAGAATTTTAATGAATATTTTATAGACTGAGTTAGACAAGATTATAAGTCTGAAGTTTCACTCCCTCTCTTTTGGGTACAAGGGAAATTAAAGCATCCTTCAATCTGGATAACTCTTCTTTCCTTCATAACTTACTTGAAGAGTCGCAAACTATTTTTTTTATTACATCCTAGAAAATTAGAAAGAAAAGATGAGGAAATTCATATGATGTTCTTGGAGCCTTGTCTCTTGCAGGTTGGAAACCCGCATTATTTCCTTTCATTGTTCAAAATGTTTTACTTCAGAGTTATTGTCCCACAATTATCATCTTCATACTTAATCCAATCCAAGTCACATATCCGAGCAGAGTTGTCACCAAAAATCTCCTGGCAGTGCTAATCGAAATGATAAGTAATATTTTCAGTGATGATATAAGGTAGGTTCTCGCTTGTAATTGATGCCATTTTATTAAGATTCATTCTTCCGTTAGCACTAGAGTGAGAAAATAGTGCGTTGATCACCATGAAAATGCCACTAGATTCTGGATCTTTGCCTCCATAGAGCCACCCCTGAGCTGAATATCACTAAGTTCCCCATCCAGATGCCCTCTAATTAATTTATGATCATCAATACGGCCATCATTTTCCTCCACAGCATCCATATTATTTATCCTATCTAGAATTTCAAACTTGTAGGCAATGCTAACAAAGCAGACTTTCCTCCATGCTATTTTTTCTTATACACCTCAACTTTTTATAATGTTTGAGGCAATATTTACTACTTTAGGGCATTCAACCCGCCATTAGCCAGGAAAACAGTCCTCCAACCAAGTCTTCTTAAACCTGAAGATTTTATGGTTAAAGCCTTCCTCGCCAGTGTTCAATACAACCGGATAGTGTTTAGATATAACATTAGCAAGACCAGAGAAAGGGGATAAAGGAAATTTTACTTCCCAACCTACAAGAACAAGAATGTAACTAGCTTAACCAGTGTAGGGTTGTCTATTTTAATGGACCAAGCGAAAGTCTCCTCCTTCCTGATATAGAAAAATCAAACAAACTATTGAAATCATCAATTTCCTTTGCGTTATTGCAAACCCTATTATTTTTATAATGATATCTGGCTAAGTTGAAGTCACCTACATTAACCAAGACTCTTGAAATTATGTCTGCCATAAATAAGGTTTTATATAGAAGTTTCTTTCTTTTTACTATATGTCACATGGTGCATAAACTGGCGAAAAGAAAAGAAAAGAAAAATCTTTTGTCTGCCTTTTTACCAAATATTACTAAAAACAACTCCTGAAAATTCTTCTTCTTTCTAAAAGTTTTGAGTTCCAACCGATCATAATGATATCTGAAGACCCTTCTCATCTTTTATACTCCAGGAATCAATAAAACTTTTCTCTAATAGTTTTAAGAGTGTCAAGATCAAGATTTCTTAATTTTGTTTCTTGTAAACAATATATACCACTTATAAAGAGATGACATTTTTCAAATTTCTTTTCTGATTTTTTCCCAATCCGTTGACATTTCAAAAATATATCTCATCGTAAAAGTGTGCACCGGATACAAAGCCAAAGAGTATATAGGGCTACATATAGCACTATCCGACTACAAATATCTGAACCTCACAAACATGATAGTTCTTATTGGAAGTGAAATAGATTTTGTTACTAATTGGTGTCGATTCATCATAATTCATTGAGTCAAAGAGAACCTTCACATTAAAAAATCCATCCTTTAGTGCTTTATGGCCAATTGGGCTCAAAAAGGATGAATGATACCTGCTTTTCTTTAGGCTTCTAAACTTTTTCAATTTTTTAGGTTTTTTTAAGGATGATAATGATTTTCCTCCTACCTTAATGAGCCTTGAAGACCTTCTAACAGACTCTAGTATATTTGGTTTCTGATGGTTCACTCTTTGTGTTTGAAGGAAAATTGGCATACAAGGGAGGGAAGTGACTAAGGAGCGACATTCACAATATCATCTTTTAATGTTTAATCGTCCACAACTATATCCAAAGTAATGTTCCATTACATTATAAGGAGAAATTATTTCCATTTCCTTCTAATCAGAGTAAGTTCATCAAACAGCCTATACAAAAAATTAGGAGATCATTTTTGCCAACTTTATTCAACCTCAAAAGTAAACAGAAGTACATGAAAAGTAAAAAGTCAAGGAAATAATATCTACTGTATACTAAACTTTATATTAGAAATGGCAATGGAGTAAGCAAATGGTGCTTGTCATCAACATGTCATGTAGGCCTCTCCGACATTGCTACTACTACTGTAAGAAATCCAGTTTATCATGAATAGACCGAACAGATTTTCCCAAGGATATTAAAGCTTTCACTTCTCCAGAATGTCATGGTTCCTTATTTATTTCTATGCTCTCTCATTTAAAATACTAAATATTTAGAATTTTGGAGTTAGACTGCATATTTTCTGCATATTCTATATGCTCTGATAAGCATTTGAAAAGTGGTGTCAGATCAATATTTATTTAAAGGCCAGTGTTATTAGAACCGTAAAATACTCTCAGGGACAACGTTGGTTAGGAAGGAAACACAACTTACTTCATTTTACTCTTTGGACAACACACTTTTTCTTGGCCGCAACACACCTTCTTGTCTCTTCTTTCTCTTCCAACCCTAAACCCTAAACATTGCAGCAATTGACGACGCAGATGGCGAGAACCAACAAATCTTCACAATCAAAATAAAACTCCTTTAAATGAAACTAGTGTTTTTGTTTGTTTAGATTCTAGGTTATTTCAAATCTAGTTTTATTTTATTTTTAATATTCTTAGATTTCATATGTAATACATGTTTTGTTATGGTTTCCAAATAGAAAGTCAATTAAGATATATTTTTTGAAGTTTCCACTAATGAAGGTTCAAATGTTTGGGGATACAATCATGTTTGGGGACGATGGAGGACTGTCAATTGGCAGTACTGGCTATGTAATAGGACAATCAAAATTTGGCAGTCCTGTATGTTGGCGTTTTTGTCTTTGGACTAGAGAAATATAGTCCCACATTGGCTACACCACAAAGTGGGTATTTCAATATAATGCTTTGCTTGTGTTGAGATGTGAACATGGGGTGTGGTGGGACACATGTGGGTGCCATGTGGGGGTATTTTCCTAGGAGAAAAAATGATAACTCCTGAAAGAAAGCATTTATACTTTTTGTTACTCTCATGGAAAAAATTTCTTAGGAGCTAAGCCCCAAAGGGGATTAGCGACTCGGACTCGGGCTCAAGGGCGCAAAGTGGCACTTTGTTGGCCCACTTTGTACTTAGCACGTCAGCATCGTCACATGGCGCTTGTGCGCATTTGATGCGCTCATGCGCTTGTTTTATGCGCAAGTTGCATGTGCAGGTTCATGCGCGGCCGTATGAGCAGGGTGCTGAGGGGCCTATGCGCGGGCGTTACGTGGGCTATGCGCAACTATCCGCGTTTATGCGTATGCGCGCATGCGTTGCTGCACTACTGCGCGCATGTATTGTTGTACTGCTGCGCGCATGCGCGTATGGGCCGCTGCTCTGCTGGCTTATGCGCACAGGAGCAGTTCGACTGAGTTGTTGGACGCATATGCGTAGAGAGCGCGGTTAGCACATAATCTCCCTGATTGCGGGATTTGAACTGTTATGGAAAATTTGGGTTGTTAATTCAGATCCGATTTTTGTGGGATTTGAATTTAATTTATTTCTATTTTTTCATAATCAGTTGGCGGCCAGGTTTAGGATTAGGGTTTCCATCCTATGCCTATAAATATTCTCTTCGTGCCCCCTTTGAGAACTTCTTCGAAATTGAGAGACGAAGAGAGTTTTGTTGTTGCCGCCATTGGAGTCCAGAGGAGTTCGTGCGAGTCCAAAAATGAGGTGACAGCGAGCGTTCCAGAAGTTCTTTAAGAACTTGCTGGTTCCTGGGAGCATATCGTGCGGGACAAATCTTGCTTTGACCAATGGTGATCTTCATCACCCCAGCAAGCAGAGATCCATCTTCTTCTTTATCTTCTCTCGTTGTAAACTGTTCTGTCAGTCTGCAACTGTGATTCCAAGGAAGAACAAGAAGTTTGTTCTTTTGGTTTGTAATTTTCATAAGTTGTAATCGAGATATATTGTATATAGTTCTTCGTTGGAATCGAGGATTCAGAGGACAAACTTGTTTGCTGGAACTTCTGAGTCTCGACTACAACTTTAAGATTAAACAGAGGGTAGACTATAAAGTTTACTGGAACCTCTGTTCCTGGTCCGTTCTACTATCTTTTGATTAAGCCTCGAGAGTAACAATCTCAAAGCAAGATCCGAGTAAGATAGAGAACAACCATGCAAGTCTTCTCGACACAAGTTTTAACAAACTTGAGAAGTTTGACGGGAAACATTACAACATCTGGAAGAGAAAAGTCAGCCTTAATCTTCAACTCGTAAACGTGGATTAAGTGTTGACAGATCATGAGCCTATTATTCCGGAGGCTGATAATGCTACTGTTCGGACGATTGCTACAACTACTGCGCAGAACAAGTGGAGGAGAGACAACAACCTCTGCAAGTTGCTGATTCTGAACTCCATGGAAGATACTCTGGCGGAGTCATACGGTAAGACAGAACATGCTAAGGTCGTCTGGGAGTCACTAGAAAAGTACTACAAGGCGGATGAGAACCGTAACAAGATCCATGGAACCGAAAAGGTCTGGAAGATGCGATTTAAGGACGACAAGACGATGTTGCCTCAAGTCAAGAAATTTCTCAAGATGCGTCAAAAACTTGAAGATGATGGCATGCCCATGGTCAACGCTTTCGTCGTGGGAGTTTTTGTTGCCAAGCTCCTGCTTTGATGGAGCAAATTTATCTCGGACATGCACCGGAAGAAAATGGATGTCAACCTTGATCTCCTACTGCATTGGATCCACGTTGAAGATGAGATAAGGGCTCAAAACGAGGTAGATACGCTGTCTAAACAGTTGGCTAAGGCCAATTTAGTGCATGTTGGTGACTCCAAGGGGAAGCAGAAGGCTCCACACAATAAGAAGAAGGACAACAACTATCTGAAGGTGAAGTCGGCTTCGTTCAAGCCGAAGCCCAAGTCAGATGTGACTTGTTTCAATTGTGGCAAGAAGGGCTACTACCGAAAAGACTGCAGATCCAAAAGCCCAAACAGACAAAATAAGGTGAGCCTAACAAGGTTGCTATGATTGTGCAGGTTGTCACGACTGGTGTTGACACTGATTAGTGGGTGGACACTGGTGCATCCTGTCATGTTTACTCAAAGAAGTTGTTCACCACCTATAAGCCTACCTCTAAGAAGGTTATGGTGGCAAACCAGACACAAACTGAAGTACTTAGGACCAGAACGGTGCTGTTGAATCTGACTTCGGGGAAATTGCTGACACTTCAAGATGTAGAGCACGTACCAGTAATTGCCAAGAACCTGGTCTCAGGAAGTCTGCTCTGCAACACAGGCTTGAGGATGGACATCAATGCTTGGCAGATGGTGACGTCTTATAAAGGAACATACTTCGAAAAAGCCTTTTGTACCGAAGGGATGTTCAAACTCCAGCTTGTAACTCCTGATAATAATGTTAATGTAGTCTCTTCTGGTTATTCTCTTGAGTTATGGCTGGTTATTCTTCTTCTGGTTATTCTCTTGAGTTATGGCCTGTTATTCTCTTGATTTATCGTTAGTATAGGTCTATTGAATTCGCATCGTTCTGCAAAGAACATTGAATTGTCAATGAGACGACTGCTTTGTATTCTCCTCAATCAAATGGAGTAGCAGAAAGGAAGAACATGACGTTGACAGATTTGATGAATTCAATGATGTTGACTGCGGGTCTTCCAAACTTCTTCTGGGGAGAATCTGCGCTCATAGCTATTTTCATTCTGAATAGAGTGTCGTACGCAACTTCCGATGTCATTCATCACGAACTCTGGTTCAAAGTCAGACCCAACTTGAATGTCATTCGAGTGTGGGAGTGTCTGGAATATGTGAAGCTTCCTGACTTAGAAGATTCAGAAGCTGGGTACGAGGACTACGAAGACTATCTTTCTGGGGTATGCTGAGAAGAGTGATACTCAGAGGTTTCTTGATATTGAATCAAATCATATCATTGAATCTCATGATGCAGAATTCTTTGAAGATAAATTTGAAGGCACAAGAACATTGTTATCGCGGACATTCCAGAGAATAATATGAGTGCACAGGAGGCTAATGCTTCCAATGAAGATATAGTCCAAGACGAAGTTGTTGTTGAGACAACGTTTGAACAAGAACTCGTAGTACCGTTAACTAAGCGAGTGAGAAGACAGAAGAACTTCGGAGATGATTTCATCACCTATCATGTGGAAGCAGATCCTCTTACCTATGAGGAGGCGATGAAAACCAAAGATGTTGTCTTCTGGAAGGAGACTATCAATGATGAGTATGACTCAATAACCTCCAATAACACTTGGGTGTTGGTTGATCTGTCTGAAAGAGCTAAACCAATCGGATGCAAGTGGATCTTTAAGAAGAAGATGAAGGCCGATGGAACTGTTGACAAGCTCAAGGTAAGGATGGTTGCCAAGGGGTTTTCTCAGAATCAGTGGATCTACTACTTTGACACATACGCTCCAGTAGCACGGATGACAACCATCAAGATGTTGATTGCTCTGAGCGTAATTCACAAACTAGTTATTAATCAGATGAATGTTAAAACAACATTCCTGAATGGAGAGTTGATCAAAGAGATTTACATGCAACAACCAGAAGAATTTGTCGTCAAAGGGTTTGAAGACAAAGTCTGCAAGTTGATGAAATCATTATACGGTCTGAAGCATGCTCTCAAGATGTGGCATGAGAAGTTTGATAAAGTTATAAGATCAAACGGCTACAGGATCAGTGATACGGACAAGTGTGTTTACATAAAATTTCCTGACGGGAGAGGAGTTATCGTTTGTCTGTACGTGGACGACATGCTGATCCTGGGTACGGATGTAGCATGTGTCACTGAGACAGAAGTTTCTCTCATCCAAGTTCAGTATGAAGGATTTTGGGGAAGCTGATGTTATCCTGAGGATAAAGATCATCAGGGGGGACACTGGAGTAGCATTGTCACAGCCTCATTATATTAAGAAGATGCTAACACGCTATGGATATCAGGATCTACCAGGGATCGATACTCCGTATAGGTGTCATAAGCTGAAACCAAATCCAAGAAAAAGTATCAGGCAGCTGGAGTATTCAAGCGTTATCGGGAGTTTGATGTATGCAACAACTGCCACAAGTCCTGTCATAGCTTTTGTTGTGGGAATGTGAGTCGGTTCACGAGCAATCCATGTGTGGAGCACTAGAAAGCTGTGAAGAGAGTGATGAGATATCTCAAGAGGACTCAGAAGTATGCACTGCACTATAGCGATTATCCGACAAAAGTGGAAGGCTTCAGTAATGCAAGCGGGTACTCAGAAGTAGAGAGCGAAAGGTCCCCAGGAGGGTTCGTCTTCTCCATGGATGGAGCTACTATATCGTGGAAGTCGAAGAAGCACACAATGTTCTCCCATTCCTCGATGGAATCTGAGTTCTATGCACTGACGGCTGCAAAAAATGAAGCAGAATGGCTTTGGAAGCTCATATATGATCTTCCACTAGTTGGTGCGTAGATTCCAGCGGTACCGATATACCGCGACAACCAGGCAACTGCAGCGGCAGCATAAAATGATCTCTTCAATGGTAAGAAGAGGATTGTACGACTCAAGCACATGGCAGTGAATGATCTGATCAAGACTGGAGTCATTGTCGTTATTGACGTTCGGAGCCAGGAGAATCTGGCGGATCCGTTCACCAAGAGTCCTAAGCGCCAACTGGTCGAGGACAAGACAATCAAAATGGGCTTGAAGACATTGTGATATTGTGTCGGACTTTTTGATATTACCTCATGCTAGATAAAAGATATTGAGAATACCCCCATGTTGTTTCATAAGTCAAGAACACCCCCTCAAAGTATCATTTTTTCCTTTGACTAAGAATAAAATAAACTCAATAACGACACTTTGAGGGGGGTGTTCTTGACTTATGAAACAACAGGAGATATTCTCAATATCCTTCATATAACAGGGGTAATATCAAAAAGCCCTATTATGTCTTTGTAATTCTACCATAAGGTTTTATGCTATTAGTTCAAAGAGAAATCTACTAGGCATCTAGTTTTTGGTTCAAAGAAAAATTATTGACTGAGAGAATATTCGGAACAATAGGTAGTCCTTTGAGACATTGAGGGGTTACGGACCCAGAACCACTGTTGTCTACTAGTTGTTCTTTGAGTAGAACAAATCATGTGGGAGGATGGCTTAGACGCCTTAATGAGTTCTCGGACATTTTGAATGTCTAGCGTGCTTTACAGGAAGAACGGGTAGCACAGCACTACAAAGGAGCGTAGTACTCCATGCTACAGTAGGGTGACGCCACAAGATGTACCTCGAGAGGGTAAAGCCTCGGCTTCGGGCCATGTCACAGCGGCGTAGCACCGCACATAGACAGGTAGCCTAATGCTGTAGAATGAAGAGTGGTAGACAATACTACAAAGGGGCCGGTGACCTAACGTTACAATAGTGTGACATTACCAAAAGGTAAAAGATGTAAAGCCTCGGCTACGCGAGCCATGTCACAACAGCGTAACACCGCAAGGAAACACAATACTTCATGCTGGATAGTATGACACTATAAAGAGGCTGAGATCTCATGCTACAGTGGGATGACACCACGATAAGGTCTAGCCTCGGCTTTGGGCCATGTCATAGCGGCGTAGCACCGTAAGGAAGTGCAAGGCTTTATGCCATGACTCTTTAAAAGAACTCACCTAGAGTGTATGGAAAGAGATACATGTCGTCTCTTGAGGGTAAACCTATAGACGTCCAAGATACATACACCAAAACCAGGCATGCACATGACCTTTAATGTGCAACTGGAAGCACAGTTGATGGCATTGTATGAGTGGAAAGAATTGCAGCTATGATGCAAAATTTAAGGCTTAAGTCCATTATTGTATTATATTGTTATTTGACTCATGCGGGAAGATTTAAGTCGTAAGCGACATCTATTCTAATACATGATGGGTAGTCACTGTGGGGAACGCTCAACCCATATATTGAGATATGTGAAGAATTGTTGGTATTTTGCCTTTGGACTAGAGAAATATAGTCCCACATTGGCTACACCACAATGTGGGTGTCTCAGCATAATGCTTTGCTTGTGTTGAGGTGTGCGCATGGGATGTGGTAGGGCACATGTGGGTGTCATGTGGGGGTGTTTTCCTCGGAGAAAAATGATTAACTCCTCAAAGAAAGCATTTATGTTTTTTGCACTCTCATGGAAAAAAATTCTTAGTCGCTCGGACTCGGATTTAAGGGTGCAAAGTGGCGCTTTATTGGCGCACTTTGCACTTAGCACATCAGCATTGTCGCATGACGCCTGTGCGCATTTGATGCGCTCATGCACTCATTTTATGCCAGAGTTGCATGTGTTGTTGCTTGCGTGGTTGCATGCGCGGATGCATGATCCGGCGCATTAGCAGGGCGCTGAGCGAGCGCATGCACGGGCGTATGCGCAGGAGTTGCCTGGCCATGCGTGGGCTATGCGCAGCTATGCGTGTTTATGCGCATGCGAGCATGGGCTACTGGCTTATGCGCAAGAGCAGTTCAGTTGAGCTGTTGCGCACATATATGCAGAGAGCGCGGTTGGCGTATAATCCCCCTAATTGCGGGATTTAAACTGTTATGGAAAGATTGAGTTGTTAATTCAGATCCAATCTTTGTGGGATTTGAATTTAATTCATTTATATCTTTTCTTAATCAGTTGGCAGCCAGGTTTAGGATTAGGCTTCCGCCCTGTGCCTATAAATACTCTATTCGTGCCCCTTTGAGAACTTTTTCGAAATTGAGAGACGAAAAGAGTTTTGGTGCTACCGCCGTTGGAGTCCAGAGGAGTTCGTGCGAGTCCAGAAAGGAGGTGACAACAAGCGTTCCAGAAGTTCTTCGAGCACTTCTAGTTCCTGGGAGCAGATCGTGAGGGACGAATCTTGCTTTGAGCAACGGTGATCTTCATTACCCCAGCAAGCAGAGGTCTATCTTTTCCTTCCTCTTCTCTCGTTGTAATCTGTTCTGTCCGTCTGCAACTGCGATTGCAAGGAAGAACAAGAAGTTTGTTCTTTTAGTTTGTAATTTTCATAAGTTGTAATCGAGATATATTGTATATAGTTCTTCGCTGGAATCGAGGATTCAGAGGGCAAACTTGTTTGCTGGAACTTCTGAGTCTCGACTACAACTTCAGGATTAAATAGAGGATAGACTGTAAAGTTTATTGGAACCTCTGTTCCTGGCCCGCTCTACCATCTTTTGATTAAGTCTCGGAACTAATACTGCAATCATCATGATTGCCAAAAATTTGGCAATTCTTAATGCATTGCAGGACTGTCCTAATGTGTTACCCCCAAGAAAAACACTAAGTGTAGTTTAAGGAATAAAACGTTAAAAACATTTGTTATTTTGATGTGCTAATAATATTGGCCTTATTTAAATTAACTACCTTGATGACTATTCCACTTGATAACTAGGGCCGGTCCTGAATAATTAAATGCTCTGTGCGAATCTCAAAATATGGTCATAAATTTATTTATTCGTATTTTTTAAAGATATTATTCTCTGTCTTTATCAAAATCTTTGGATATGTTCTTGATTGTATATTATAACCGAATCTATGGATAGTTACTAAACAAAATAACCATAGCTCAAATTATCTAATTCAAGTACATTACATAGTATAATAAAGATGTTTTAGATAGAAGACGTGTTGACCGTTAAATTGTATAAACAAAAACAAGGCATGTGAACATCAATGTTTCTTAAATAAAGACTAGGCCTACACATCCAAATTTCTAAATTAAATAAATAAAAGAAATCTGATCATTATTGTAGAAAATAAAACTCACGTCAGATCTTTATTGTAGAAAAGAAATTAATCTAACAATTGAAGCGCTTAGAGATTATAGACAAGACACCGGTCAGAGCAAGATCTTTGATAAACCCTAAATTTTTTGTATAATTATAAATATAAGTCTTAGTCAGTAGGGAATAAGGATTGAATAATTGGAGGTATTGTGCGGATCGTAGATTCTAGGGATTGAGGAAGAAATGGAATGACTTAATTACAAAACTAACCATAGTATATATATATATATATATATATATATATATATATATATATTGGTTTATTTAAAACTAACTGCGGAGTCATCCCACTGATATCTAATCGATAACGAACCTGAATGGCTTTTTTAGGTCCAATTCCATCAATTTTAGTTGAGGAAATTCTTAATTGCTCATGGGGAATTGATCTAGCTCCTGAAATATATGACATTCTTGATCCTTCTTCTTTTCCTGGTCTTCTCGGCTGGAATCTACATATGTCAGCGGGGATATATATATAATTTTTTTGAGGCCCCCAAAAATTGGAGGCCCTGTGCGACCGTACTTTTGGCACGACCCCAGGGTCAGACCTGTTGATAACGTATTGTTTCAACTTCCATGTTTGGCTTATTTTACATCCAACGAATCATAACTAAAATTCAATCATTTTAAATTCGTTTTAGAGAATGTTTATGTTGTTTCGAGATTTATATTTTTTTTTATGTAAAAGGGCGGGAATAAATCCACCCTGCCTTCCAATAGTTTTATCTGACGAATCGAGACTCAATTACATAAGGAGAGTCCAAGAACATACTGAAAGAAGAAACAAAAGTACAGAGTTCTCAGTAAAGTCAAAATATCATTCAGGTACGCACAAACTTGCCAAGGACCATAACCGGGACAAGGGTTTTTATCTTGGGCATTCTTACAAGTTACATCGTCAGCAAGACTCCACCTCTCTGAAGATAATATACAATTGAGGAGATCAAGTAGGCTCCACAATACCTAGCTCGTCAAACCGCTATATGGTTTGGCACCTTACCAATCTTTCACATATTGACTCGTCGTAGTCATATAGACAAAAAATGGATTAATCTTGCACGGTGTCATTTCAAGAATTGGATCAATACCAAACTGCACATTTATCACCACTTCTGACATTTTTATGATAAAGCTGTTGGTTTGTATCTCGTTCCGATTGAGCACTAAAAAAAGGGGTGATAATGGAGTTGATAATTTAGTCGCACATCGGATAAGAAGTGAGATCATGAGGTGTAGATAATTAGGATTGGTTTAGGCCACATATTGGAACTCCCTTTTAAGACATATGGGCCCAGTCAAATATCATACCTCATGGGCCAACTCCTGTTCGCATCAAACCACGTTTTCCAACAAGTGGCATCGGAGCCCATGATTACGGGACTGATTTGGACGGCTCTAATTGGTTCGAGACAGATTGTGCTGAATATTCATGTATAGAATCAAATTATACGGGCTATCTTTTCAAGGTAGAGTTAGGAGCATCCTACATAAGGTGGTCTGAAAGACGCGAATCAAACCTAATGTTGGAGGCAACTACACGGATTAACTTCAAAGGTGGAGACGACACGTCTAAGGTGGAGCAAAACATTGTGGTTGGCACACAAATGATGGTGTGGATGAACGTATCGGTTTGTTTCTGTTGTCGAACGAATCGAGATAATAATATATTGGATCTTCTAGGTGCTCGGCTGACGGTAACAAACAAGATGCTCGGCTAATGGGAACGAGCAAGGGTGCTCGGCTAGCAGGAACGAGCAAAGGTAGCCGGGGTGTGCTTGGTTGCTCGGTAAGCGAAAATGAGCTAAGGTGGAGATTGTTAGATTGTATCTCATTTCTGGTTGAGCACTCAAAAATGGGGTAACAATGGAGTTGATAATTTAGTCCCACATCGGATACGAAGTATGATCATGAGACGTAGATAATTGGGATTGGTTCAAGCCTTATATGAGAATTCACTTTTAAGGCATATTAACCCAGTCCAATATCACACCTCATGAGCCAACTCTTATTCGGGTCACACCAAATTTCCAACAAAAGCTGGTACAAAGGACTAGCCTTTCTCCCATGACTGAAGATAAAGTTACTCCAAAGTTCTTTTTGAACCTTTTGATTCTCAGCAGAAGTCCTAAGCAGCTAGAGTTGTTGTTTCCTTCCTTTTCCATACTTCTTAAAATAGTTGCTTCTTAGTTGTTGGGATTTAGACGACAGTAGGCATACGAGATAGAGGAAAAGAAGAGATGGTGGCTAACCCTAAGTTGGAAGAGAGAAATCAATTGTAGGTAATAATCAGCAGTCCACAAAGGAAAGATCCTTCTTATTTATAATAACTAGTAATACAAGATATAGAAAATAACTAGTAATACAAGATATGGAAGGATGGACGCATGGTCATTGTTACCTAGGTCACAGCTCCGTCACAACTCAAGCTATAAATATAGAGAAAATCTTTGACTAAATCAAACAGACCTAGATAACGTACTAGTCCTAAAATAGACCCGGACATACTTTATTCTTCTAAATTAGTATTTGCGGTAACTTGAGTTTGTCCTTGTTCTAGATCTTCCACCACCATATATGATTAAGGCTTTGTTTTCTTAGAAACTTGTGTGTTGTGTCCATCCTTGCTCTAGATCTTTTCACCAAGGCTTGTATTAGTGTATATAGCCAGTAAACTATGTTGGACATTGGGTCTCTCTCTAGAGCTTTGTATTATCTTGTATATTTATTCCTTATCATCTATGAACGAAATTGAGGCTGGTGAAAGACAAGATTTGGAGTTTGTACATGGGTTTGTCTCTTATGCAAAACTCCTAGCCAGCGAAGTCTTCTTTTCAGATTACTTTTACCTTGCCAATGAGCAGCACATGGTTTGTGATCCTCCCTTTTTCCCCTGCTGTCTAGGATTTCGCACTTCATATGTTAACGTTGGATAGGAAATGGCTCAAATAAAAAGCATGGAAGAAAAAGATTCAACTGAGCTCAAAACTTTGGGATAATACTAAACAATGGACTGTACATCATCCACTACATGTTGATTCAAAGATGTTACTACAATAACTTGTAAGCAACACAAAAACATAATAGCTTGAATTACATGTGTAGTTCTCACTATGTCTCAGGAATTTGGCACTAACTATCTGGCAAGGCCCTCTCTTTATCATAGCTATCTTGGCTAGGAATTTTTGCCAAGACAAAGGGTTGCTATGATGTCAGGTTAACAGTATAAAATTAATTATCTTGTCGAGATTTATCAGGTCCATAGCTGACCCCATTCTGATGGGAAAGGGTGTGGACGATGATGATGAAGATATTGATGAGCTCTCATGTTTTTCTGAGTTTTACTGACCAGTCTCTTCTTGGGTCTCAAACCAGACCCTTCCCTTACCAATGGTATCAACCACTAGGCTGAAAAACAGTTGGCAAGTTCTCTATATGTTTGTGAGCAAATATGAGATACTTGTTTATATATTCATGGACTGCATGCCAAAATTTTCTTTCCAAAATTTTCTTCAAGCTTTCAGGCTCACATGCATCATTATGTTTCTATAATGATTAAAACAACCTAAACATAACAATATAGCCATTACCTACTTGAATCAGTGGGTACCAACTGAAAGACTTTCTTATCACAATTCACAATTCTACTTTAACTATCAATGACAATAAGTAGCCTTTGAAAACAATTCAGCAAAATCGACATGAGTCGTACTTATAAATGATAGATCATATCCTCCTAGTTAGCTTACCAGCCATCTTGGAGATTCAGGAATAAAAAGAAGTCCAAAAAGTTGTAGTAGACACGGCAAAGTTCCTGTATAAGAAATTCAAAGTACTTCACACTCAAAATGATTCCCAGAGGATTGAAATATTTGCATATAGACAGTATCTTAAGCATACTCACTTATATATATTATATTGGAGCATTAATCTATTTTTATTCTTCTTTTCCTTATTTGTTCTTTCGGAAGACATATTTTATACTGGTGCAGTAATTTATAAATTACAAAATTGATGTGTGTGTGTGTATGTGTGTGTGTGTGTATAAAATGGCTCATTCCTCGGTCACCGGCTGCTCTTCTAGGGTTTCTGAGGAAACCCTAGATTCCAGTCAAGACTATGCTTCTCGTGTTCATTTTTTTTCTCGAAGATCGAGAGGGATGGTGCTATAGATGACTCTGCAATCGACGGAGACCCACAAAATGAAGGATGGACCACTGCGCAGAGGAGGAATACAAGGACCACTGCTAGGGTCCAAAACCATAGTTCCCAGGCTACAGGATCAGGCCAGTAGACTCCAAAACCCTAGTGCCCAAATAAGGAAAGGTCAGTATCCAAGGAAGATGGTTCAAGCAGATCACGTGCCTCTGGACCAGCTGGGTCTCAAGGAGGACTTGCTCTAAATAGAAGGGTTCCAATGCCCTTCTCTCCCCCTCAGAAATCAGACCTTGGTCTGATATTTTGCCAACCAATGAAGCATGTAAGTTGCAGTATATCCCTCTCTCAAGTATTTCTCTTCGAGGAGTTATACAAGAGAAGTGGGTCAACTAGTACAACTTATGATGCGAGAGGGCATAACCTGTCAAATGTTAGCTCTCAGAAACATCATAAGTGCAGGGAGGACTGAAGGCTATGCCCAAACTGCTACTACAGCACATCTCATGCCTTCAAATGCCAAACAGTTGGTAGACGGCACATCTCATCCCATTTAACAAGTACTCTCTATAACCAGGATCCAAGCACCGTGAAGAGCACATCTAGGCAGAGGGATAATTCTACTTTGCATCCACATGAAGCAGAGGAGGACACCTTAAATAATCCAGCACGTCAGAAGCAATTAGAGCTTCTGAAGAGTCAGCCGACACAACAGTACAAGAGGAAGCCCAAGACGGAACCAGTGAAGAAGACGACTTCTACCCTCAAGAAGGGTCTCAAGCCTATTAGGGGGACTCAATTGTTGTAAAGTCTTCTCTCTTTATTTGGAATGTAAGGGGGCCTAATGCTGTGAATAAATGGAAGGATGTGAGAAAACTCATTCTTGAGAATAAAAGCACTATTGTGGGATTGGTGGAAACCAAATTTAGTAAGAACATACAAAAGCTTTAGGCCATCTCCAATGGGGATTTCTAAAATTGAGTTTCTATCCTACTTGGCATTGTACTTCAAGGATATTTCTATCCTAGTTGGTAGAGTTTCTACATAGAAATTGTACACACACAAAAAAAATACTCTCCAATGGTGTTCCAAACAGAATCCTGGAGGTCATGGACAATAACATTAATGCTGCAAGATTGAATAAAATGGGAAGAGTGGAATGAGCCCTCTATAACGAGTCATGCAATGAGCTATTTCCTACTGTGAAGGCACCCGTGTTTATCCTCCTCTACAAGTGATCATTCTCCACAAGTAATAAAGCTAATCCAGCACACTAAAAGAAGGGTCCCTTTCAGATATTGTAACCACTGGCATTGCAGGCAAGGCTACAATGCTCTGATTGTAAATAACTGGAGTGCAATCATCAGGAGAAACATGATGTTCAGGCTGGTGTCCAAACTGAAACTAGTAAAGAATGCTCTGAAGGGATGGAGACATACTCAGTGAACTACCCAATCTAGAGTCTACAAGTAGAAGCTGGAATCTGTTCAACAACTTCAAGCTGACCCCTGAATCTAGCTTTGGGTAAAGAGGAAACTGAAGTTCAACAGCAACTAAACAAGGAGCTATATCAAGAGGAGGTGTTACTTCTACAAAGAACAAAATGTGACCGGTTGAAGGATGGGGACAAGTGTAGTAAATTCTTCTTCTCAGAGATCAAGGCAAGGTAGAGTTAGTGTTGAGAGTATTAAAGGATTTTTTTAGTCCCACATGGAGTAGAGTAGTATAGAGAGGGATTAGCCTCTCATATATATATGTAGCTCCACATCAATAATAAGCAAGCCAAGTATTCTACTAAATTTCTATTTGGTATCAGAGCCAAATCCCCTTCCCCCCCCCCCCCCCCCCTTTCCAAACCCAAACCCTAACCCCCTCCACAGCCGCCGCCCTCCTACCCTCCTCTTCCTCCACGCCGACCCCCGTCCCCTCTCCATCGCCGCCAGCACAGTATTTCATCATCTTCTTTTTCTTCTTCTTATTCTTCTCTGCGAGTTGTAACTCGGTTCTGTTCATATGCAACTGCGATTGCAAGGAAGAACAAGAAGTTTAATTTTTTATTATCGTTTTTTGTAGCAGCAAGTTGTAATCGGAATATTGATTATATACTTGCTAGTTGGATCGAGGTATATCAGTGAGAAAATTTTTGTGTAAACTCCTGATCTCGACTACAATTGTCGGTTCTTCCCCCTCCTTCTCGTCAGGCCATGCGGCCTCGGGTCGAAGCCGTGCACGAGACATGAGCAGCGGCTTTCAGGGACACCACTGCCGCTGAAGGAGGAACAGTAGATGTAAAACCCCTCGATCAAATTTAGGTCTACTTAACTTATATAGAGAGACTAGGGTTAATTTGGAGCCAATTAGAATTAGAACACAGTATTTTAGATTTATTGTGCAATATTTGTATTCCTTAGTGCACCTTACCGTTGCTTCGATATTTGGAGCGCTACACTAGCATTTGCTCTCAAACAAATTTCACACACTTTTCCTAGTCGTGCCAGCCTTCCATTCTGACATTTGTGTAACTCATAAATACCCTCTCTTGTGCTTCATTTTAGTCGCACAATATTCGTTACAAACGTCCGTTCTTGAAGTCAAATAAATCCAACTTTGCATCTTTGTCCGTTCCAATCGAAATTAGAGACACAATCTCAACCCGTTTTGTACAACCCAAATTATGACATTATTCTATTCTGAGTCTACTACGTCCATGACGCTTGTGTCCCACCCAATTTTAATCCCATGTACTTCCAATTAATTAAAGAGCACCACTTACACTAATTTTAATTAAATTGGTATAAGGACCCAACCTCACCCAAAACTAGACCCAACTCCAACCCAAACCCTCACTTACACCCTCAAGGTTCATACTAAACACCACACACTATTTTAGCCCACTACATTACACCAAACATGGTATTTTGCCTCATCCAATCTCAAATTCCACTAATTGTGCAATTTTCCAATTGTTAGGGGATCTTTATGCAAATATGCAATGAGGTGTCCACCCCTCATTGGATCCACCACATGAAGAACCCCCCCTCTCTTTGACCGGTCCACCCTAATTTCCCCCCCATTTGTTGTACCTCATGCAACTTTAATTCATCACCATCACCACCCTTCACCCGACCATCACCCCTTCAACCTGATCACCTCCAGCGCCGCCTGCAACCGCCAACCCCCGCCTGACCACCTCACCCTCGACCCCGACCTCGGCCAGCCGCCGCCACAGCGTCCCAGCAGTCAACCATCTCCTCCTCCTTCTCCGTTCATCTTCATCCCCATCATCCACAGCGACCCGGTCACCTCCCATTCATCCTCGGCCACCTCTGCACAGCTTCACCGCCACCAGCACAACTTCCTCCTCCGCCTGTCCCCGCCCTCGACCACCGCCAACATCTCCACCATCAGCAACCACCGCCACCGTCGTCACCATCATCACCAACACCACCATCACCGCCATCATCCATCACCAGCAACCTGACTCCCCCTCCACGCGCCTCCACCACCTTAGCTGCCCTCAACACCACCACCTTAGCCACCGTCATCCCCCCTCATCGTCTCCACCACCATCAACAACCATCTCAACCGCCACCGTCGTCACCATCACCCCCGACATCGTCGACCCGACCACCATCAACAGCACAACCCGACTCCCCTCCGACTCGTCTCCACCACCTTAGCCACCGCCGACCACGGCTACCATAGCCGTCGACCTCCCACGACCTTTCCCCCTCCCCCAGCAACCCACCACCGATGCCACTGCCGTTGCCGGAGCCGCTGCGAGCTACTGCATTGATACTGCTGCTACCAGTATTGCTGCTGCCAATGTACTATACACGCCGGAGCTCTGCCCTCCCTCGCCGGAGACTGACCCCCTCGTGCAGCGGACACACCCCCGGACACGATCATCGACTAGGTATATTTAATTCCGTCTTTTCGTCATGTATTTGCGTCGATGCGTCGTGTAGTTGTGTAAACCTAGTGCTATGTGTTTAAGTGTAATAATTTAGAATAGGTATTAATGTTAGTAATTACTCAATAAATATGACTATTTTAATAAGGAACACTGTGTTGACCAAGGTTTAGACACTGGTTTCATGCACACTAATATGTTAGCTAGGACCTGTGTTGCGTTATACATTATTTGTTATTTTAGCATATTTTGGTAGCAATTATTTTGCTGTGCACGGTATCTGAGTCATGACATACCCGTGCATGGAGACCTAGATGACTACCCACATCAGACGAGTCCTGAAAATCTTAGTGCGTAGAAATACATGGTACCCATGTGTTAGAGGTGCGATTAGCACCTACACGAATCCGAGCTGCGACCGTGATCGTAACATGTGAGAATTTATACCATAGAATAATTTGTAAATTTTTGTGGACTAGTAGACTAAGTGTACCCCTAACCCCCTTGACCCGTGACTAGTCAACCCTAGCCATCGTATTTAATTAAAACATTTATTCGGTTTAGTATCCGCGTAACTCGTGGCATTGCGTAAGTCGTACTTGTGTACGCAATTAGCATAGTGTAATGTAGTGATTAATATTTATTGTTATTTATTCGTAGGCATCCAAGACGATACTATCTTGGTTGTTGGTTCCAGATCATTGCTTGTGCACACCAGAGTTCCAGGCAAGTATACCTTGCCTTGTTGTACTGTTTAAATTCAGATATTAATTAGTTGCATGTTTATTGTTTTGATATTATATAATTGTGCACGTCCGAGAAAGACTCGGGTGTAGTCAACGAAGGCGTTGACATTATGACTTGTGTTTGACCTAGTGTCTAGTGGACTCACCTAAAGTTTTGGAGTTATCAGTATGACTCCCCAGGCCTTGACACGTATCATTACACGTCACAGAGTGAGTTTATGTAGGGACGCGTGCTTCATGACTGACTGACCATCAGTATGAGCAGCACGTGTGACGGTATTTAACTTAGTTGTTTAATTCTATAGTGACTTACATTATAGTACAAGATGTCCATGTCGTGTTCACGACTTGTACATTGGCATTGGGCGGGGAAGACAATTAGTAGGCGTATGGGACAGACATTTGGCTGTCGTAGTTTCAGAGTAAACTGCGGGGCCGTGAGCCTTAGTGTTACCCGGTTATGGGCCATGTGTTACCCGGTTATGGGCTCAGGTTACCCGGTTATGGGCGTATATGCTTATCGATACATCCGGCAGAAGTTACTAGCTGTGCGCTATCATGATCGGTGATGTAGTTAGCATATACTCCTGGCATCCAGTTTACAGCTAATGCCAGGTACTTAGCCTCTGGCTCGACGCTACGCTTTATACCTTTCACCTACCCATACGTACCAAGATTGTCTTCAAGTGCATTTCACTTAGCTGGTTAGATCACCCTCGAATTTACACAGTATTTACTTTATGGCATGTATTTTTGTATCTTGTTACGTCCCTCTGAGGACCTGGTTCCCTTCCAGATCCGGACGAGCACTTGTACCCGACCATCTACGGAGCAGGAGTAGAGACAGGATTTGTGACTGAGGACTTCGAGGCATTTCCAGAGGAGTTTCCGTGATTTGGGTACGCAGCTATTTCGGACTAGAGCATTCTTATCTAGCTAGTTGATACTCTAGTCTAGTTATCTTACTTCTTTTTGCACTTTTATTCCATTGCTGTATTTCAATAGGTTTGTCCCCATCAGACTATTTCAGATGTATTATGGATATTCAGACTCTGGTATTTCATTACCAGCATTTGTTTCAGTCATTATTATATTGTATTCTGTGAATGAGATTAGACATTTACCTACAGTATGTTAGCATATTATACTTGTTAGTATTTTAGGACATCGTAGTACGCTTCGTCGGATCCATTAAATTGGGTAATCCCTCAGAGTCGAATTAGCTGGCCATTGCCACGTGGCCTGGTCCCGTGTATTTTGGGACTGGGACGTGACAGTAGACGTGGAGAGGACGGCGATCAAAGGTGGAGACGATCTAGATCTGCCACCGTCTTGCTGATGGAAGAGGACAAGAAGAAAACGATGGAGACGATCTACCACAAGTTGACGGCCCAAGAGATGAAGGCTTTGGTGGACGATCTCTTCTCCAGGAGGCTGACAGAGACTAGCTCCCGTGTTGCACACGCAAATGTGGATCATTTACCATACAAAATGGAGAAGTTGGAGAAACTGGAGATAAAGTTGGAAGGTACTTCCAACTACTTGAAGTAGTCGCGTCAAGCGATGCAGATTCTGAAGGCAAGAGTCTTGGTGGGCTATGTGAATGGCCAAACCAAGGCACCTGAAGCTCACTCCTTACGGGAGTTTGTTGTATGGGAAATCGTCAACAATGTTATTGCTGGATGGTTGACAGCTTCATTGTCCGACTAAGTGTCGGGTAATGTGGAAGCAATGGAGGGTGTTGGTGACATTTTGATGACCCCGAGAAACATGTACTCAGGGTCAGACAATCCTATGAGGGTCTTCCAACTACAAGATGAACTTGATAAGGTGGTCCAAGAAGAACACACCATCTCTGAGTATGCGGCTCTGCTAAATAAGTATTGGTCAGATCTTGACCTGATCCTATTGGCGTAGAGGATGAAAAAGTGGAACCGGCATTTGCGAAACATTATAAGAAGTTCATGGAGTATGTTTTGCGACAGAGGATGATGAAGTTCCAGAAGGGGCTCAACCCAGCATTCGAGCAGAGGAGGAATGTCCTACTGGCACAACCCGGACTACCATCACTAGAGGAGGCCATATCTGCTATGGCACAAGAAGAGGCACGACTAAAGCTAATGCCTAGCACTACTAGCTCTCAGGAGAAAAATTAGCTCTAGCAGTGTTTAACCCAAACCCTTTCGGAGGGGGAGGGTGCTACAAATGTAGAGAACCTGGACATTTTATCAGATTCTGTATGAAACCTCTAAGAGGCCAGTCCAGCTGCCGCAAACGTAGCCGTGGAGGGCATAGGGGTGCCAGAGGAGGCTATGGCGGAGGCAGAATAATTATTCTGGAGAGCATAAGACAAACCTGGCAGAAGGAAAAAATAAGAGTCAGCCATCCGATATGACCCTTAGTGAGAGAAAAATGCTAGAAATATGGAGGAGCATAAAGCATGGAACCAGCGACAGTCAAGCCAACACTACTGGGCATCGACTCCAATCACCTTCGTAGGTAACATCACCTACTATGTCCATACAAGCACAGGTATACCTGCTCATGCCCTTGTATCTACCCACAGACCAGGAAGTCTAAATTTGATAATTGACTCTGGGATATCCCCTCATGTCACGGGTGCTCATGATGAGTTCCAAGATTACACTCACTTGACAACGCCTGAAAGCATTTAGACTGTTGATGGTACTGCTAGACCCATTGTAGGTAAAGACAGTTGAATGCACCCCTTCCATGACTCTTACTGATTTCTTGCATACTCCATATTTTTTTGTTAATTTATTGTCCATTAGTACCATTGTTCTTCAACTTAATTGTGTTATTTCCTTTGACATTCCTAAGGTGACTTTTCAGGAGAAGGGAACGGGGAGACGGTTGGGGACTGGTACTTGGCATAAAGGATTATGATATTTGGACAGAGGTGGGCTGGATACAACACTGGTATCACTAGTAGATGAAGCACAACAGGAGGAGCCACGAAGGACTGTAGAAGCAAAATTATTACTCCAACATCAACGTATGGAACAATTCATTCAGTCTACTGAGTCGGATGTATCCCTCTATGTATCAAAAGGCTAATAAGCAAAAGTTGGTTTGTGATGCTTGTGATTTTGGAAAATATATCAGAAGCTCGTATGTGAGTTCTGAAAATAGAAGTTTCGTTGCTTTTGATATGATACATTCTGATGTATGGGGACCTTGTTCTACAACTACTGTTGATGGTTTTAAGTGGTTTGTCACCTTTATTAACTGCTACACTCGTGTCACCTGGGTATATCTAATGAAGAGTAAGAGTGATGTATTCACATACTTTCAAGATTTTTATCGCAGGGTTACAACATAATACGGTGCTAAGGTGAAGACTTTGAGGTCTGACAGTGGGACAAAATACACCAATAAGACTATTGAAGAATACTTATCAGCTCAGAATGACGTGGCAGAGCGGAAGAACAGACACCTGTTAGAAGTGGCACGGTCATTGATGTTTGCTATGAATGTTCCTAAACACTTGTGGGGGCATGTCGTGTTGACGGTTGCATATCTCGTCAACAGGATGCTCTCTCAGGTGTTAGGATTGAAGACACCGTTTGAGATGCTTACAGGTGAGAACAAGTACATTGTTCCCCCAAAGGTACTTGGATGTGTCTGCTTTGTGAAGGATAATTGGCCTGCGGTGAAAAAAATAGACCCTCGGACAGTGAAGTGTATCTTTGTTGGCTACTCAGGGACTCAGAAGGGATACTCTTGCTGGAGTCTTGTAGAGCGAAAGCTCTTTGTGAGCATGGACGTTCCATTTAGGGAGATAGAATCATACTACCACAATGGTTCAGGTGAAGGCTCCACATTTGGTGACACACCTAACACAGGAAGTGTTAGGAGTGAGGGAGAGATGGGCCCAAACGTAATTGTCGGGTCAGTTTCATGCTCAATGATGGAAGTTTGTTCAAGAGAACAAGGGGAAGATAACGAGGGGGAGGAAAGTGATGAAAAAGCTCACAATGAGGAGGAAGAAAGTGATGCTGCAGTACAGGGGGAGGAACAGACTACAGAAAAATCTATAGAGCTCCAAGTCTACAGAAGGAGAAAGCAACAGTTTACTACTGTGCCTATTGCCCCTATTGTGCTATGTCTCCTGCCTAATCCTGCCCCAACTCCTAAAAATGCACCTCCCACACCGGATCCCTCTGATTCGGATGCGGATATCTCTGATTCGGATGGTATGATCTCTCCTTATTGTCCTTCTCCTATTCCCTTATGGAGATCTTCTCGCAGTAATGCGAGAATATTCCCTAATCGTTATGGTTATGAACATGACATCGTCTATTTTTTATCCTACTCTAATCTATCTCCTACTTATGGAGCATTCATTGCATCGTTACACACCACATTTTTGCCTAAGTGTTGGCGAAAGCGAAGGAAGATTCGAGGTAAAAAGCTGCAATGTTGGAGGAACTTGGGGTACTTGAAAGAAATAGGACATGGGAACTTATTCCATTACCTAAAAAAAAGAGCAGTTGGATGCAAATAGGTCTTTACAGTAAAGGAGACGCCAGAAGTAAAGGTAGAGCGATACAAGACAAGATTGGTTGTAAAGGGATTCACTCAGTCCTATGACATCGGCTATGATGAGACATTTGCTCCAGTAGCAAAAATGAGCATTGTAAAAATTCTGGTTTCTCTTGCAGCAAACCATGGGTGGCAACTTCATCAATTGGATGTGAATAATGCATTTATTTATGGAGATCTACAAGAAAAAGTATACATTGAGACGTTCCCGAATTTTTGCACGAAGCAGTCAACATAAAAGGTGTGCAAGCTGAAGAAATCACTGTAAGGACTCAAGCAATCTCCTCGGGCCTGGTTTGAAAGATTCAGAAAGGCTGTCACAGGCATGGGGTACAGCCAGACCAATGCAGATCACACGATCTTCTTCCGACATGCAAGAGGTCATGTCAACATACTTGCAGTATATGTAGATGATATAGTGATCACAGGTCATGAGGAGAAGATTACCCAGCTGAAGTCAAAACTTGCCAAAAAATTTGAAGTAAAAGACTTGGGAATAATAAAGTATTTTCTCGGGATCGAGGTGGCTCGAGGAAGAGATGGGATCATCCTCTCTCAGAGGAAGTATGTACTAGATCTGCTCACAGAAACTGGTATGCTAGGATGTCGATCGGCATTCACTCTAATCGATCAGAAAGATAAGTTGGGGTCAGAGACAGGAGAGCTGGTTGATCGTTAGAGATATTAGAGACTTGTAGGCAGATTGATTTATCTAGGCCACACTCGCCCTGATATCTCATTTTGTAAACACCCTAAATTTCAGAAATAAAAGTTAATACAATTTTTCCCGTATTTTTGGTGTTCTTCTGGAATTTAAAAGCTAAGGTGATTGTGGGTTAAATAATTTTAAGTGTGACTAAATGGAGTTAAAATATTCTGGAAATAGAAATTTATTGGGTAAAATGGAAAACCGGACGCATGGCATTTTTCGGTGAATTTATTGGACACCGGAGCAACGTATCGAGGACCTTTAGCTGTTGGATTGGGAGCCAAACCCAAATTCGAACCAACCCAGACCAAACCCGACCCGCTGCAAAACCTAGGCGGCCGCCAACACTGTAGCAGCCTATAAAACCCTCCTCGTTTTCCGTGCTCAGCCATCTGAACCCTAGCCGCTCATCCCCATCGCCGTCGTACCCTGAACCCTAGCCGCTCATCCCCATCGCCGTCGTACCCTGAACCCTAACCGCTCATCCCCATCGCCGTCGTACCCTGAACCCTAGCCGCTCATCCCCATCGCCGTCGTACCCTGAACCCTAGCCGCTCATCCCCATCGCCCGCGACTCCCCTCGACCCCGACACCACCGAATCCCAGCCCCGCTGTCGACTCCAAGCCGAACTCCGACGCCTCCCATCAACCCCCCTGCTCGAGACGTCGCCGCCGCCGCCGGATCAACCTCCCTAGCCGCAGTTCGTCCCCGACGCCGCGACTCCCCTCGACCTCGACTCGCTGCTGGGAACAGCAGCCGTCGACCTCCGTGTCCGCCGTATCCCCTCGACGTGCCGCCTACAGCCGTTCGACAGAGACCCCCACCCGCTCGTCAACCACCGCAGACCCCCACCGCTCGTCGACCTCCGCCGCGAGCACAGCGACCCGAGCGCGGCTTCACCCCGCCGCCGAGTCGCACAGCAACCCCGAGCGCGGCCTCACCCCTCCGCCGCGAGCACAGCGACCCCGAGTGCGACTCCTCCGCCTCACAGCAACTCCGCGGACACGAGGAAGCATAAATTCTGAACCAGGACACGGAATTGGCTTTCGGACACGCGGAAAACAGAATTCGCGGAGCACTGTTCAGGTATTGATTTCTCCCAACTCGCGACTCCGTTTTCAATTCCGTCGATTGCTATGCGTAGACTGTATACCCCTCTCGGTGCCCGTGCAATTCGCTCGGTGCATCGCGTCTTGTAGTGGTCGTACACCGCGATCCAAAACAGGAAAAAACAACGCCCTGTTTCACCTCGGAACTGAGCCCGCCCCGCCAATCGGGACGACTTGGTCGCACGTGGTCTTTACCAAACTGTGCGCGACGTTGATACGGTCGTGTAGGATTTCGCAGAAGTCGATTCGGAGGTGCGTGCACCCCGGAATCAACGCGTATCCGCCGACGACACCCCGTATCCGTCGATTCTGAAACACGCTGTAACTTCGTGTACACACGTCAGATCGAGACGAAACTTGCGCCATCGGATCCGTAGTAATACGCTGGTCCTGTGAGCTAAGTTTGGTTCGATTATGAGAACGTTGACAAAATCACGTATCGTGGGCCCCACAGGCTCCACTCGACGGGTGATTTTGAGATCGGCTCATCGGAATCCAATTCTGGAAGTTCCGTTGGGTTCGTATCATCGTTCCTGACTTGTAGACACTGAGTTTGCGGAATTTGGAGACCTTTGACTCTGACACGCTTTTCGGTGCAAAGTGGCCCACAGGTGGAACCCGCTTTGGCCCGAAAATGACCTTTTTGCCCCTGTGTCCAAATTGGACGTAAGGACAGGCCTTTCCAGCTATTTGACATCTTCTGAGACTGTTGGTGATATTTATTACAGCTTTTGGAGTAGTCCCTACCGGATCCACAGATATCAGGACGACAGTTGTTGATATCCGAACATCAGGCAAGTGTACCTTGCCACTCTATGCAGCTTAGTTATCTATTTTCCTTGCTTATTATATATATATTGCTGTGCATGCTCAACCTAGGACCGTGTGACGTACTTAGTGTCCGATTATCAGTCGGGTGCCGACACTGTACGCAGTGTTGGGTACGGTCATTTAGAGATGGATATCCGTGACATTTTATATTCTCGTACTTGTCATATCAAGTACTCTATGACCCAGGACACTTGACACTATTCATGAGACAGGATTTTCCCGAGATATTCGTGGTGTTTCTGTATAGGATACAGGACATGGACATTATACTATTAGATACTTTATGACTGGTTGCATTTAGCTATGATCGCGCTTGACATGGGCATGAGACGTTGTGGTCATGATATGCGTGGTTACATTGGGTGGGGAGAGACACACAGGCTACAGGCTGTTTACATATATATATCTTCTATTATTGAGAGGTCGTAGACTCTCGTAGCAGAGCTAGACCCACTACCGGTTATTACCGCTACCGGCTCCCCGACACAGAGCTTGTAGTGGCTCAGCCTGAGACTAGTGATGCTCTCACTTGCATTTACACTTAGATGGTTACATATTTACCCTTTGTTTCATTCAGTTATATATTGCTGCACTGCTTATCTGTATTTATTGGCATGAGCTTTCTTGTACCTTGCTATGTCCCCTGAGGACCTGGATCCGGATTTTTGTCCCCAGATTTTGCAGACGAGGTTTATCCCGAGGTTTACGGGACCGGAGCAGGAGCTGATCCAGGAGTTGTACCACCATCCGAGGACGAGGTCTTAGCTGAAGACTTCTCTTGAGCACCCTTGTTTATGCTCAGCTTTTATTGTTTATTTCAGTCTTTCATATTCTGGTCAGATGAACCATTGTACTAGATATTTATCGGGTTGTTCCCCGAAGTACTATGTGAGACTTGCTGATGATTTACATTCCTTATTTATTCTGTGGATCATGTTTAAGTCTTGTGTGGATGAGATTAGTGGTACCATGATTGTCGTAGACTTGTTTTACAGCTTAAGTATGCCCTGATGGATCCATTATATTGAGTTGGTCCATCGGTGCGTACTGCTGGCCGTTGACACGCGTCTGGTCCCACGGTATTTTGGGACTGGGGCGTGACATGGTTTTTGTGGTGGCCCATACAGGTCTACGATTTAATAGTTCGGTTTCAACTTAGGGACCGGACCAGCCTGCCTTAAGGATAGTATAAACTATAGGATCTCATCCATTATTTAACCAGTTGTTGAACTCTATATCGATCTCGAATTTTGTTACTTGAACTGCATCCTGTATTGATTCCTCTGAGCGTTCTTACAGTTTATATTTTGATTGCAGAGCAATGGATTCCGGGAACAGAGAGGATATTCCTTTGGATACGCCACACGACGCTGTGGTTACTTACGGAGACGGAGTGACACCAGGGGATGGTGGACAAGCATCGCAGAGTGATCAAACCGGACAGCCTAATCCAAGGTTCCGGAGAAATGACATCCCACCTCCACCACAGTTCACTCCCCAGATGCCAGTATTCCCGCCAGGACAAGCCATGGACGGGCAACAAATGTTCCAGATGATGTATGCTATGATGCAAGCACAGCAACAGATTCAGCAGGAGGCCCATCGGCAGGAGGCCGAGTATCTGAGGACCAGCCTGGTATCCGCATTGGAGCAGGCAAATCCCCCAACGAGGCGAACAGCGACGGGATCTATCACTGATTTCCGTCACCTCAAACCTCGCACATTTTCTGGTAAGGAAGGGCCAACGGAAGTTCATGAGTGGCTCACCAATATTCAGCATCAGTTGGAAGCCGCTGAACTTCCGAGAGAGAAGTGGATGACTGCAGTTAGAATGCAGTTAACTGATAATGCGCATCACTGGTGGCTAGCAGAAGAGAGGAGACTTGGACAGGACAGAGTCACATGGGAAGAGTTCTCTAGACTCTTCCAAGAGATGTACATCCCGGCAGTCGCACGGTCAGAGCTCAGAGACAGGTTCAACCGCCTTATCCAAGGCAGCATGTCAGTGGAGGAATATAATGCGGAATTTATTCGCCTGAGCCGCTTTGCCCCGACATTGATTTCGACGGAGGAAGAAAAAGCAGAGAAGTTCTTTGACGGCTTGAAGTTCGAGCTTCAGAGAGTGATTGGATCGGTAGCACCTACCTCTTATACCGATGTCCTTGCAGCAGCCCGACGCTTGGAGCGCGTCGCTAGAAGGGAGACTAACCTGAAGAGGCCTATCACATCAGCACCATCCAGGCCAGCACATGGGGATTCGGCAAAGCGAACCCAGAGGGGTATGCCAGATAGAGCAGCACATAGAGACAGACCTCTTCCTACTTGTCACCACTGCGGCAAGGTAGGACACATTGAGAAGGAATGCAGGCGTAAGTTGGGACTATGTTTGAGCTGCGGATCCAGCCAGCACTTTTCCAGGGACTGTTCCGAACGCCGAGACGGAGCACCAAGACTAGCATTGCCTGTACCACGACCAGCTTATCCAGCAGCAGGAGCCCAGCAGACAGGAGTTGGTGGAGTCAGACCACCAGCCCCAGGAGGAAATCAGCAGAGACCACCACTGGCACCACAGGCAGCCCTATTTCAGCAGCAGCAGCAGCAGCAGAGAGGTCCAGCTCAGGGACGGGGACAGGCATTCCCATTAGCTGTTGAGGAGGAGGCTACAGCAGGCGAGGTCATCGCAGGTACTATTTTAGTAGCTTCATTACCTGCTGTAGTTTTATTTGATTCTGGAGCATCGCATTCATTTATAGCAGCTAGCTTTGTAGCCACCCATAGAGTAGCTACCGCACCCCTCCCGAAGATGAAGAGGATTCTTACGGGAGGTGGTATTATTCCGGTTAGTGACATCTGTAGATCATGTTCTGTAGTCGTATGTGGCAGAGAAATGCGAGCTCAATTCCTAATCTTTTCTATGCCGGATTATGATGTCGTACTTGGTATGGACTGGTTAAGTCAGTGCCATGCGACTCTTGATTGCCGACTTGGGCGGGTTATATTTAGACCGCCAGGACATCCAGAATTTGAGTTTCTCCGAGGAGCAGTAGAGCAAGGAGTTCAGCCTACTCTTAGGGTATTATCTGTAGAAGAGGAGACAGGTTACCCAAGAGTCATATCAGGTTTTGTGGATATATTTCCTGATGACCTTCCAGGTTTACCGCCTGATCGGGAAATAGAATTCACAATAGACTTAACTCCAGGAGCAGAGCCAATCACTTCATCAGTTTATCGGCTAGCACCTAAGGAGTTAGTGGAGTTGAAGGAACAGGTAGATGATCTGTTGGAGAAGGGTTTCATTCGCCCCAGTGTTTCACCTTGGGGAGCACCCATCTTATTTGTGCCGAAGAAGGATGGAACAGTACGGTTGTGCATTGATTATAGGGCACTAAATGCTGTAACCATCAAGAACAGGTATCCCTTACCACGCATTGATGATCTATTCGATCAATTGAGTGGTGCAAGGGTATTCTCGAAGATTGACCTTAGATCCGGCTATCATCAGATCAAGGTGAGAAAGGAAGACATCCCGAAGACAGCTTTCAGGACGAAGTATGGGCATTATGAGTTCTTGGTGATGCCGTTTGGTTTAACCAACGCACCAGCAGTGTTTATGAGCTTAATGAACAGGGTCTTTCATCAGTTCTTGGATAAATTTGTAGTGGTGTTCATTGATGACATTCTCATATATTCCAAGAGCCCTGAAGAGCACGAGGAGCATCTTAGAATCGTGTTAGAGACCTTGAGGCAGGAGAAGTTATATGCCAAGCTCAGTAAGTGTGAGTTCTGTATGGACAAAGTACCTTTCTTGGGACACATCATCTCAGGAGAAGGACTTTCAGTGGATCCAGAGAAAGTTGCGGCAATAGAGACTTGGCCTACACCTACATCAGTTGCAGAGGTAAGAAGTTTTCTCGGACTCGCAGGATATTACCGAAGGTTCGTAGAAAATTTCTCAAGGATTGCAGAACCAATGACAAAGCTGACACAAAAGGATCAGGAGTTTATATGGACAGAAGACTGCCAGAAGGCTTTTGAAGAACTGAAGAGAAGATTAACAACAGCACCTGTCTTGACTCTTCCTACAGGGTCAGGAGGTTTTGTTGTTTACAGTGATGCATCAGGCAGTGGATTAGGATGTGTTTTGATGCAACATGGGAAAGTTATTGCTTATGCGTCGAGACAGTTGAAGGACCACGAGAAGAACTACCCCACACATGATCTGGAGCTAGCAGCAGTGATATTTGCATTGAAGATATGGAGACACTATCTTTATGGAGAGAGGGTAGAAATCTTTACTGATCACAAGAGTCTAAAGTATGTGTATACTCAGAAGGAGCTTAACATGAGGCAGAGACGCTGGCTAGAACTAATGGTGGATTTTGACATAGATCTGCAGTATCATCCGGGAAAGGCGAATGTTGTTGCAGATGCACTCAGCAGGAAGCCTACGGCGTATTTCTTGACGATGCAGCCCGAGTTATTGAGAGATTTACAGGAGCTACAGATAGAGGTTATCGTACCGGGACAGAATGGATTGATGGCTAACCTTGAGATTCAGTCATCACTCGTGGAGAAGATTAAAGAAGCATTGCCCACCGATGCTAGATTCCGAAGACTCAAAGAAAGGACAGAAGCAGGTATGCAGACAGGACTACGCATCCACGAAGACGGGACATTGAGGTTTGGAAATCGCTTGTATGTTCCAAATGGAGAATTGAGACAGGAGTTAATGACTGAAGCACATAGCTCTATGTACTCTGTTCACCCAGGAGGAACCAAGATGTATCGGGACTTGAGACAGTATTACTGGTGGCATGGAATGAAGAGAGAGATCGCGAGATTTGTGGCCAAATGTTTAGTATGTCAACAAGTGAAGGCGGAGCATCAGAGAACTGCAGGTATGTTACAACCGCTCCCGATACCGGAATGGAAGTGGGAGCATATCACGATGGATTTTGTCACAGGATTTCCGAAGAGCCCCAGCGGAAGAGATGCAGTTTGGGTTATCGTGGATCGACTCACTAAATCGGCACACTTCTTGCCATTTAGAGTTGGACAGTCCACAGAGGTACTAGCTGACATGTATATGCGACAAATCGTCAAATTACATGGAGTACCTGTTAGTATTGTATCGGATCGAGACTCGAGATTTACATCTCATTTCTGGAGAAGCATGCAAGAGAGTCTAGGCACCAGACTCAAATTCAGCACGGCATACCACCTGCAGACAGATGGACAATCGGAGCGCACCATTCAGATCTTGGAGGACATGTTGCGATCATGTATGCTAGATTTCGGGGGATCTTGGGAAGATCATTTGCACTTAGTAGAGTTCTCCTACAATAACAGTTATCAGGCCAGCATTCAGATGGCGCCATTTGAAGCTTTATACGGACGGAAGTGCAGGTCACCTGTGTGTTGGAGTGACGTTGGTGAACGTCAAATACTGGGTCCAGAATTGGTAACACAGACAGTGGAGAAGGTAAAGCAGATACAGAATCATCTAAGAGCAGCTCAGGACAGACAGAAGCATTGGGCTGATACACACCGGCGTCCCCTAGAGTTCAAGGAAGGAGATCACGTGTTCTTGAGGATTTCGCCCACTCGGGGTACTATCAGATTCGGGAGCAGAGGCAAGCTGAGCCCAAGGTATATTGGGCCATTTGACATCCTCGAGCGCATTGGTGAGGTGGCTTATCGGCTTGCATTACCTCCATCCTTAGAGGGAGTGCATGACGTATTCCACGTCTCACAGCTGCGAAGGTACGTGACCGACCCAAGTCACGTAGTCGATCATTCAGAGATCGCGGTAGGCCCGAGCTTGAGGTATGAAGAGCAACCAGTTGGCATCCTCGACGTCAGTGAGAAGACATTGCGGGGACAGACAATCAGACTGGTCCGAGTAGCATGGAAACATCATTCACCAGGCGAATCGACTTGGGAACGAGAAGATAGTATGCGCCAGCGTTACCCCCACTTGTTCGAGGAGGCAGTTGAAAACTAGGCCACCTTGTATTTCCATAACCCTTCTTTAGTAGCTTATTCTTCGATTGCGAGGACGCAATCCTTTTAAGGAGGGAAGATTGTAAACACCCTAAATTTCAGAAATAAAAGTTAATACAATTTTTCCCGTATTTTTGGTGTTCTTCTGGAATTTAAAAGCTAAGGTGATTGTGGGTTAAATAATTTTAAGTGTGACTAAATGGAGTTAAAATATTCTGGAAATAGAAATTTATTGGGTAAAATGGAAAACCGGACGCATGGCATTTTTCGGTGAATTTATTGGACACCAGAGCAACGTATCGAGGACCTTTAGCTGTTGGATTGGGAGCCAAACCCAAATTCGAACCAACCCAGACCAAACCCGACCCGCTGCAAACCCTAGGCGGCCGCCAACACTATAGCAGCCTATAAAACCCTCCTCGTTTTCCGTGCTCAGCCATCTGAACCCTAGCCGCTCATCCCCATCGCCGTCGTACCGTGAACCCTAGCCGCTCATCCCCATCGCCGTCGTACCCTGAACCCTAGCCGCTCATCCCCATCGCCGTCGTACCCTGAACCCTAGCCGCTCATCCCCATCGCCGTCGTACCCTGAACCCTAGCCGCTCATCCCCATCGCCCGCGACTCCCCTCGACCCCGACACCGCCGAATCCCAGCCCCGCTGTCGACTCCAAGCCGAACTCCGACGCCTCCCATCAACCCCCCTGCTCGAGACGTCGCCGCCGCCGCCGGATCAACCTCCCTAGCCGCAGTTCGTCCCCGACGCCGCGACTCCCCTCGACCCCGACTCGCTGCTGGGAACAGCAGCCGTCGACCTCCGTGTCCGCCGTATCCCCTCGACGTGCCGCCTACAGCCGTTCGACAGAGACCCCCACCCGCTCGTCAACCACCGCAGACCCCCACCGCTCGTCGACCTCCGCCGCGAGCACAGCGACCCGAGCGCGGCTTCACCCCGCCGCCGAGTCGCACAGCAACCCCGAGCGCGGCCTCACCCCTCCGCCGCGAGCACAGCGACCCCGAGTGCGACTCCTCCGCCTCACAGCAACTCCGCGGACACGAGGAAGCATAAATTCTGAACCAGGACACGGAATTGGCTTTCGGACACGCGGAAAACAGAATTCGCGGAGCACTGTTCAGGTATTGATTTCTCCCAACTCGCGACTCCGTTTTCAATTCCGTCGATTGCTATGCGTAGACTGTATACCCCTCTCGGTGCCCGTGCAATTCGCTCGGTGCATCGCGTCTTGTAGTGGTCGTACACCGCGATCCAAAACAGGAAAAAACAACGCCCTGTTTCACCTCGGAACTGAGCCCGCCCCGCCAATCGGGACGACTTGGTCGCACGTGGTCTTTACCAAACTGTGCGCGACGTTGATACGGTCGTGTAGGATTTCGCAGAAGTCGATTCGGAGGTGCGTGCACCCCGGAATCAACGCGTATCCGCCGACGACACCCCGTATCCGTCGATTCTGAAACACGCTGTAACTTCGTGTACACACGTCAGATCGAGACGAAACTTGCGCCATCGGATCCGTAGTAATACGCTGGTCCTGTGAGCCAAGTTTGGTTCGATTCTGAGAACGTTGACAAAATCACGTATCGTGGGCCCCACAGGCTCCACTCGACGGGTGATTTTGAGATCGGCTCATCGGAATCCAATTCTGGAAGTTCCGTTGGGTTCGTATCATCGTTCCTGACTTGTAGACACTGAGTTTGCGGAATTTGGAGACCTTTGACCCTGACACGCTTTTCGGTGCAAAGTGGCCCACAGGTGGAACCCGCTTTGGCCCGAAAATGACCTTTTTGCCCCTGTGTCCAAATTGGACGTAAGGACAGGCATTTCCAGCTATTTGACATCTTCTGAGACTGTTGGTGATATTTATTACAGCTTTTGGAGTAGTCCCTACCGGATCCACAGATATCAGGACGACAGTTGTTGATATCCGAACATCAGGCAAGTGTACCTTGCCACTCTATGCAGCTTAGTTATCTATTTTCCTTGCTTATTATATATATATTGCTGTGCATGCTCAACCTAGGACCGTGTGACGTACTTAGTGTCCGATTATCAGTCGGGTGCCGACACTGTACGCAGTATTGGGTACGGTCATTTAGAGATGGATATCCGTGACATTTTATATTCTCGTACTTGTCATATCAAGTACTCTATGACCCAGGACACTTGACACTATTCATGAGACAGGATTTTCCCGAGATATTCGTGGTGATTCTGTATAGGATACAGGACATGGACATTATACTATTAGATACTTTATGACTGGTTGCATTTAGCTATGATCGCGCTTGACATGGGCATGAGACGTTGTGGTCATGATATGCGTGGTTACATTGGGTGGGGAGAGACACACAGGCTACAGGCTGTTTACATATATATATCTTCTATTATTGAGAGGTCGTAGACTCTCGTAGCAGAGCTAGACCCACTACCGGTTATTACCGCTACCGGCTCCCCGACACAGAGCTTGTAGTGGCTCAGCCTGAGACTAGTGATGCTCTCACTTGCATTTACACTTAGATGGTTACATATTTACCCTTTGTTTCATTCAGTTATATATTGCTGCACTGCTTATCTGTATTTATTGGCATGAGCTTTCTTGTACCTTGCTATGTCCCCTGAGGACCTGGATCCGGATTTTTGTCCCCAGATTTTGCAGACGAGGTTTATCCCGAGGTTTACGGGACCGGAGTAGGAGCTGATCCAGGAGTTGTACCACCATCCGAGGACGAGGTCTTAGCTGAAGACTTCTCTTGAGCACCCTTGTTTATGCTCAGCTTTTATTGTTTATTTCAGTCTTTCATATTCTGGTCAGATGAACCATTGTACTAGATATTTATCGGGTTGTTCCCCGAAGTACTATGTGAGACTTGCTGATGATTTACATTCCTTATTTATTCTGTGGATCATGTTTAAGTCTTGTGTGGATGAGATTAGTGGTACCATAATTGTCGTAGACTTGTTTTACAGCTTAAGTATGCCCTGATGGATCCATTATATTGAGTTGGTCCATCGGTGCGTACTGCTGGCCGTTGACACGCGTCTGGTCCCACGGTATTTTGGGACTGGGGCGTGACACATTTGCTGTGAGTGTAGTGGGTCGCTACATGCATGATCCAAGGAAGGGCCACATGGATACAGTTTTTCATATTCTGAGATATCTGAAGGGAGCTCCTGGAAGAGGGCTATGGTTCAAGAATAACGGACACATGGGGGGTATTGAGAGGTACTGAGATGCAGATTGGGCAAGCTGCATGGACGACAGAAGGTCTACCTCAGGTTACTATGTCTTTGTGGGGGGTAACCTAGTCTCGTGGAGAAGCATGAAACAGTCTGTGGTAGCAAGATCGACCGCTGAAGCAGAATATAGAGCTATGGCTCTGGGAGTGTCATAGTTGTTGTGGGTAAAAACACTGCTGACAGAGTTGAAGCTGGACCAGGGAACGCCATTGCGTCTTCTGAGTGACAGTCAAGCTGCAATAAGTATAGCTAATAATCCAGTTCAGCATGACAGAACAAAGACATCAAAATCGATCGGTTCTTCATCAAAGAGAAGCTAAAGAAAGGGATATTAAAGCTCGATCATGTTCGCTCAGAAGAGCAAGTCGCAGATTGTCTTACTAAGGGTCTTAATTCATTGAGTCTTTCTCAACTATGTGACAAGATGGGGATGATTGATATCTATCGCCCATCTTGATGGGGAGTCTTGAGAGTATTAAAGGATTTTTTAGTCCCACATGGAGTAGAGTAGTAGAGAGAGGGTTTAGTCTCTCCTATATATACGTAGCTCCACATCAATAATAAGCAAGCCAAATATTCTATTAAATTTCTATTGTTAGAATCATCTCTCCAATTTTATTATTACTGCACAAGGAGTGCCTACAAAGGATAAGGGTTAAATTAAAGATGACGCTGTCTCCAGTTCTTCAGCCATCTTTATAACCATTAAAAACTTCTTTACTCATGGTAAACTGCTTAGAAAGATAAATAATGCCTTTATCACTCTAATACCCAAGAAAGAAGGAGCCACAATGATACAGGATTTCAGACCCATTTCAAGCTACAACTTTATAAATTGATTACTAAAATAATGTGCATCGAGATAGAGGGGATTATGAAGGGCTTGATTTCAAGTAATCAAAACCAATGAACTCATCGGGAGGGGGAAGAGGGGTAAGTGTTGTATCAAGATTGATCTCCAGAAAGCTATGACGCTGTCAACAGAAGCTTCATTTGTCACTTCCTCAGATGCATGAACTTCGGTGAAAAGTGGGTGAGTCTTATCAAAGTTTGCACAGATACTCCTTGCTTCTCTGTCTTGGTAGATGATGAACCTAATGGTTTCTTCAGTAGAAATAGAGGTCTTACACAAGGGGATCCCTTATCCCCGTCTGTTCACTAATGCTATGGAGCACCTACGTAATATGTTAGAAATAGCTAAGGCTAAAGGGGTTGTCACTCCTTTATTTTCTAACTTGTCCCCTACTCTCACACTTGGTACTTGTTTATGATGTTCTCATTTTCCTCAAACCTATTCCTAAGTTCCTTGAAGGAAAGCAGTTATTGAGGAGTTTGGGCACAATACAGGCCTTCTTATGAACAAGGAGAAGAGTAAGGTGTTGTCTAACAAGAGTTGCATGAATAAAGCTCAACTGAAGGAGATCTTAGAGATTGAAGTTACCTTACCTGTCAGATATCTAGATGTTCCTCTATTCATACAGAAAACTACCTATCAGGATTGCCAACAAATAAATTTGATACAAATCAACAATATTGATTTTATTAATGGATGATGTAAAAAGTCATACAACTACGAATATATAGAGAGAGAGAAGGTATCCATATCCGGATAGGAGTATGAGAGGAGATATCCTGATTAGAGTAAGAGAGGAGATATCCGGATAGGAGTAGGAGAGGAGATATGTATCCACATAGGAAAAATAATCTAATCCTAAATCTAATTATTTTTAACACCCCCCTTCAAACTCATGGCGGATCAAACAAGATGAGTTTGCTCAATAGAAACTGAAATCGCGGTGTGGAGTGTGACTTTGTAAAAAAATGTGTTAGCTGATCAACGGACGTCACATGTGGTATAGAAATAGTGTCAGCCAAAAATTTCTCACGGACGAAGTGACAATCAATCTTAATATGCTTTGTACGCTCATGAAAAACCGGATTATTTGTAATTTGTATAGCACTCTTGTTGTCACAGTGAAGCGGCGTAGGTCATGTAGGAGCAATCCCCATATCAGATAGCAGTCTGAATACATGAACGATCTCCCTAGTGGTGGCCGCCAAAGGTCTGTACTCTGCCTCAGTAGAAGAACATGCAACGTCTTATTTCTTGATTTTATTAATGGATGATATAAAAAGTCATACAACTACGAATATATATAGAGAGAGAAGGTATCAATATCCGAATAGTAGGAGAGGAGATACCCGGATAGGAGTATGAGAGGAGATATGTATCCACATGGGAAAAATAATCTGATCCTAAATCTAATTATTTTTAACAAAATTAAAGCATGTAGAAGGAGACTAGTGGGATGGCAAGTTATGAGGCATTCTTTTGTGGGGTAGGTGTTGGAGTGGGTGGTGTTCCCAACCTATGTGGAGAATACCCAGGAGTACGACGAGCGTCATCCGTGTGTCAAAAAATCTCGGAAAGTGCATCGAGCGCTGTGTATTGGAACATTATGGTAAGCAAATATTATATTGGATTTTCATCTTTGACTTTAATTATATATTTATGGTTAAATCTTTCATATATTAACTTTCCATATAATTGGATTTCCAATTTATGGTAAGCTAATTTATGATTTGATTTCCATTAAATATATGATTGAATGTAATTGGATTTCCATAAATATTGTTGGCTTCCATATATATATTTTCATATGGAAACCCTAATTCATGCAAGGGTTTATAAAAAGGCTCATGCAATATACAACAAAAAGAGAAAAAAAAGGTGGCAAGAGTGTTATTGCAACTTTGGAGGGAGGAAGAATGATTGAAGGCTGTTTTGGATAAGGAGATCAATTTGGGGTATTTTTTATTGTCTTTTTTTTCGTGGTTGTAATCTATTTTCTGTTCCAAAGAGTTGCGGTGATCCGTGTTGGATCGCCTCCTGCTCTTATTTATAGAGATAAGAGGCGGTGAGGAGCTTGTAGAGGATGTAATCTCTTTATTCCATTAGTGGAGGTTCTTCAGGGTTGGACTCTGATCGTCTCGTGGTTTTTTCCATCTGAATTTTTCACGTAAAAATTTCTTTGTGTCTGCGATTTGTGTTTGGTATTTTTTGGTTTGTGCATTTTGCTCTGTTCTCTCGCAGGTCTCTCTGGTTTGGGGGACGGTTTCCGTATTTCGTTCCCAACGGTGTGGTATCAGAGCCAGGTTCTGAAATTTCAGAAGGGTATCAGGAGTTGACAGACAAACCAAGGAGGAGAGATGGACGTGAAGCCGGTGCGTATGGTAAACCTGAACAGTACCAAATATCACTACTGGAGGAGCAAGATGAAAGATCTGCTATTTGTCAAGAAGCTGCATCTGCCAATATTTGATTCCGAGAGATCCAGTGACAAGTCCGAAGAGGACCGGAAGTTCGAGCATATACAGGTGTGTGGGTACATCAGGCAGTTCGTTGACGAGAACGTGTACAACCATGTTTCCAGTATTAAGCACGTGAGGACACTGTGGGATAAGCTGAAATCTTTGTATGCGAAGAAGACCGGAGTAAATCAATTGTTCCTGATCCGGATGATGATGGGTCTGCGGAACAAAGATGGGACATCCATTACGGATCATTTGAGTGAGTTACAGGGCATGATTGACCAGCTATCCTCGATGGGAGTCAATTTCGACGACGAGGTTCAAGGACTATGGCTGCTGTGTACATTGCCAGACTCGTGGGAAACCGTACGAGTGTCTATGATTGCTTCTGCTCCGAAAGGCGTGGTCAGTCTGAAGTTTGCCTATAGCGGGGTGCTGAATGAAGAGAAGCGGAGACGATCTCAGGCCACTTCATCCACATCCCACTCAGAGGCGCTTATTTCAGAGAGCCGTGAAAGGGGTAAAAGCAGGAGTCCAGGCGGTGGCAGAGACAAAAGCAGGAGAAGGTCCAAGGGTCGGTACGAGGACTCGGAGTATTACCATTGTGGCAAGAAGGGCCACATCAAGCGGAACTGTTTCTCTTGGAAGAGAGAGAAGAAGGGCGACAATGGGAAGCAGGGCGAGAACACTACAGCGCCGGCCTCGACACATTGAGGCGATCTGATAATTGTAGGTGATGAGGTAATTATGAACCTCGCCTGCGATGACAACTCTTGCCTGGTGGACTCAAGTGCTTCAGCGCACGTATCTCACAACTGGACGCTATTTGCTATTTACACAACATGCGACTGTGGAGTGTTGAAGATGGGAAATGGAGATGTGTCGAAGGCATTTGCCATAGGAGATGTGCATTTTCATACAATGACGGGTCCAGTTCTTGAATGAAGGCCTTGCAACCAAACACTCGCAGGTGATTGTATGACGGCTCTTTGCCGTACCACACTTTGTCAGGTACATTACCCTGCAAAGGAGCACTAGAAGATAAATTAATATATAAGCAGTTGTGTAAAGAGCCTTACCCCAATAGTGGCCCGTCAAGTTTGCTTCTGACAGCAAACACCGTACCCTCTCCATTAGCTTCCTGTTCATCCGCTCCGCTACACTATTGAGCTAAGGTATCTTTGGCGGAGTCTTCTAGTGTCGTATCCCTTGCTCTCTGCAGTATGCATCAAAGGGACCGATATATTCGCCGCCATTGTCCGACCGAACACATAGTAGCTTCTTGCCCGTTTTTCTTTCAATGGAGGCTTGAAACTCCTTGAAAGTGGACAACACATGTTCCTTGGTCTTTAAGGCATAGATCCAAATCTTCCTGGAACAATCATCAATAAAAGTTACAAAGTAAGAGGCACCACCAATGGATTTTACCTTCATAGGACCGCAGACATCCGAGTAAATCAACTCGAGCAACGTCGGCTTCCTTGAACTTGGGTGACTTTGGAAAGTCACCCTATTTTGCTTTTCCGCCAAACAGTGCGTGCACCTCTCCAATTTTGTAGACTGTAGCCCTTGAATCACCTTCCTGTTCACCAAGTAGCTCATTCCCTTCTCGTTGATATGGCTGAGACGTCTGTGCCACAACTCGGTAGACGCATCAGTAGTTGTGTTCATCTCTTGTGCCCCCTGTATGCTTCCTTTCATATAGTAGAGTCTGGACCTCTTGCTTCCTCTGACAATCACTATCGAACCTCTGGAAAACTTTCACTAATTGTTCCTGAAGAAATTGAAGAAATTCTTGCCATCCAACCTTCCAACCGACACCAGGTTGAAACGGATATCAGGGACATGACGAACATCTTTCAAAATAAGAACTGCACCCGTCTTTGTCCTCAAATGCACATCTCCAATGGCAACTACCTTTGACACATCTCCATTTCCCATCTTCAACACTCCACAGTCGCCTGTTGTGTAAGTAGCAAATAGTGCTTTGATGTGAGATATGTGCGCTGAAGCACCTGAGTCCACCAGCCAAGAGTTGTCATCGCATGCGAGGTTCATAACTATCTCATCACCTACAATGCTCAGATCAACTCCATGTGTCGAGGCCGTCGATGTAGTGTTCTCGCCATGCTTCCCCTTATCGCCCTTCTTCTCTCTTCCAAAAGAAACAATTGCACTTGATGTGGCCCTTCTTGCCACAATGGTAACACTCCGAGTCCTCGTACCGATCCTTGGACCTTCTCCTGCTTTTGTCTCTGCCACCGCCTGGACACCTGCTATTGTCTCTCCTACCGTCTGGACCCCTGCTTTTACCATTTCTGCAGCTCTCTGAAACAAGCGTATCTGAGTGGGATGTGGATGAAGTTGCCTGAGAACGTCTCCGCATCTCTTTATTCAGTACCCCGCTCTTGGTAAACTCCAGACTGACCACGTCTTCCAGAGCAGAAGCAATCATAGACACTCGTACAGTCCCCCACGAGTCTGGCAATGTACATAGCAGCCATAGTCCCTGAACCTCGTCGTCAAACTTGACTCCCATCGAGGATAGCTGGTCAATCATGCCCTGGAACTCACTCAAATGATCATTAATGGACACTCCATCTTTGTACCGCAGACCCATCATCATCCGGATTAGAAACAATTTATTTACCCCGTTCTTCGCATACAAAGATTCCAGCTTATCCCACAGTGTCCTCGTGTGCTCAATACTGGCAACGTGGTTGTACATGTTATCGTCAACGAACTGCCTGATGTACCCACACACTTATATATGCTCGAACTTCCAGTCCTCTTCGAATTTGTCACTGGGCCTCTCAGAAGCAAATACCGGCAGATGCAGCTTCTTGACAAATAGCAGATCCTTCATCTTTCTCCTCCAGTAATAATAGTTGGTACCGTTCAGGTTTACCATGCGCACCGGCTTCGCGTCCATCTCTTCTCACTAGTTTGTCTGTCAACTCCTAACACCCTTCTGAAATTCCAGAACCTGGCTCTGATACCACACTGTTGGGATCGAAACGCAAAAACTATTCTCCAAACCAGAGAATACCTTCGAGAAAACTGAGCAAAAAACGCACAAACCAAAAAATATCAACCACAAATCGCAGACACAGATTTTTACGTGAAAATTCCAGATGGAAAAAAACTAGTGGACAATCGGAGTCCAACTCGGAAGAACCTCCACTAATGGAATAAAGATATTACACCCTCTACAAGCTCCTCACCGATCCAACACGGATCACCGCAAATCTTTAGAACAAAAAATAGATTACAACCACGAAAAAAAAAGACAATGAGAAATACCCCAAATTGATCTCCTTCTCTGAAACGGCCTTCAATCCTTCTTTCTCCTCTCCAAAGTTGCAATGACACTCTTGCCACATTTTCTCCTCTCGTATTTTTTTCTTCTTCTTATGTTGTTGTATATTGCATGAGTCTTTATATAAACCCTTGCATGAATTAGGATTTCCATATGGAAATCTATATAGGAAGCCAAAAATATTTATGGAAATCCAATTACATTCAATCATATATTTAATGGAAATCAAATCATAAATTGACTTGCCATAAATTGAAAATTCAATTATATGGAAAGTTAATAAATGAAAGATCCAATCATAAATATATAATTAAAGTCAAAGATAGAAATCTCATATAATATTTGCTTACCATAAATGTTCCAATACACGGCGCTCGATGCACTTTCCGAGCTTTTCCGACACAAGGATGGTGCTCGTAGCACTCCGGGGTATTCTCCATATAGGTTGGGAACCCCACCCACTCCAACATTACTGACAGAAAAGAGGCTACAACTCTATGGGATGTATATCAACACCACTTGTCTACTATGTACCCAGGAAGAGGAGGAAGTGGAACATCTATTCTTCAGGTGTTCTTACTCGGCTTTTATTTGGCCCACCTGCAGACTGAAATTGTTATTAAGGAGCAAAAGGAGGTATACCTTGCCAGAGGAATTGAGAGAGATTCAAAGAAAGTTCAAGAAGAAAGATTTGGGATATATAATTGCTAGAATTTTCCTGACAGCCACAGTGGCACATTTGGAAGGAGAGGAAAAAGAGACAATTTGAAAATGTAACAACTCATAAAAGATTGGTCCTGAAAAGGATAGGGGAGGATGTAAATATCCTGATCAGTTCTTATAATGGTCAGGGTATGACACATAGGATATAAGAGATAACTGGGCTACCAGTAATGGGATGAAATCATTGTAATACTTTGATACTATTAATACAATTACCTTTCTGCGCGCGCAAGCACGCATGCGCACACACACACACACACACACACACACACATATATATATATATATATATATGTTCAACAGAGATGAACCCTTTCTCCATAAAGATGATTATTTTAACTGCTAAAGAAAAGGTTAATTACATTAGTTCCTCCTCTTCTTGAGAACTTCTGCGTCTAGCCAAATATGCTACACAAAACCAGTCAAACCATCGTACGAAGCCGTTTTTGAATCTTTACATGAATGTCTTTTTGGTCTCATATATGATACCTTGGAGATGGTCCCACCTTGTAAGGGAAATGTGCATGGGTATGGATGGGGTGACTGGTTCGGACTGGCATCTTATATACATAAAATCATGTTCTAAGTAAATTGTACCATCTTATATTTTCGTCTAGACACTCTTTATAGTTTAGGAAACTTGGAGGGTGCTCCTTGGTTGCATGAGCTTGAAGTGCACAACCAAAATGTAGGTCTACCTACCCACCAACTGACTATCTAGATTTTGTAGTATGGCCCTCTCATGCTCATAGCTGTTTTGGTTAGGAAATTGGCACCAATGAAGAGGATTGAAGTCAGACAACCATCCTAAAAACATTGCCAATTCTTTTACGGAGATTTCATATGCTCCATAACCAACTCCATTTCCTGATGGAGAATACTTGGATGATGATGATATTTGCTTAGATAAGTAAAAACCTCCTCTTCGAGGAAAAAAAAAAGAATGTTTAAACAACTAAAGTGCATTATAGACAAAAAGTAAATTTTCAGTTTCAATAAAGAAGTCGCTTTTCTAGTACAAACATCAGACTTTATTCCAAACTTTTGGGGTCGGTTGTTCGAGTCCTTCTTTCATTCAGTGTTAAAGGAGGGGACTATGTAACACTAAATAAATTCAAATACTTTTCTGAAACTTCAATCCAAATTCGTTTAAGCCTACCACCTCTAGTCCTAACAGCTCATTTAACACTATCTTATCGTTCCTCCTTACTAAGCATCTATTAGTCTAGGTTGCACATGTCCAAATCATCTATGAGGATTTCCTCTCATCTTGTCTTAATTTGTGTCATATCCAACGTCCCATGGATAGACTCATTTCTCATCCCATCTTTTAATGTATTGTCAATCATCCATCTTAGCATTCTCATATCGGCTAAGCTAATTTTCTGGAGAAAGATTGAGCTGTTGTGTTGGTTCAAAAAGTGTGCCTTCAGATGACACACCATTTATGTAACATCTAGATCACAAACCAATAATCTTCCTATTTATATCATTATAGGCTAAGCTAATTTTTTGGGGAAAGATTGAGATGCTGTGTTGGTTCAAAAAGTGTGCCTCCAGATGACACCCTTTAATGTAACATCTAAATCACAAACCAATATAATCTTCATATTTATATAATTATACTATCTTAAAGTCTCCAATATTTTATCATAACTTACTCAAATGCAGCTTACTTGGTCATTTGGCAATAATAATGCACATACATTTATACTTTATGAAGAACACTAAAAGCAAGTAAGCTATTGTACTTCAACGAGTCTTAAACATCTATTTCAGTAAATTAAAATTAGAATGTGTATTTTTCTTTCCTATCTCATTTGGTATCTAAAATATTAGAGACCTTGTGTCAAAGTACCTTAAGTCCAAATTGCACACTTGACGGAATTAGATCTTTTAATAATCAATATATTAGCTAACTGGTGTCCTAAGCTCTATATTTTGACATTTACATGAGTAAACTTTGCATGTCCATAGACATATTATTTTTATATTATATTATATTATAATTATATTATTATAAAAAGCCACCAAAGTGTGGTCCAACGGTTTGTGCTGGTGAGGGTTAGTGGGGAGGTCCTGAATTCGGTCCAGGTCTTGGCAAAAAAATTATAAAAAAGGATATATATATATATATATATATATATATATATATATATATATATATACCAGAAACATTCAATCACCTGTTTTTTCATTGTGATACGTCCTGGTATGTCTGGTCTTCACAATGTTCATTGTTGAAGTTAGGAAATACAAGTACGAAGGGATTTCAGGAGCAGTTAGAAGCTATCAGTTCTAGCCGGAACAATGGAGGGACATGGTTTCGAACCGCACATATCAAATTAGTTGCGAGTGTCTAGCATATATGGCGAGCTCGGAATATGTGCTATTTGAAGGCCAAAGCTTATCAACAATGGGAACTCTGCATAACAGAGTCGGAGGTACAGTATGTGTTATGATATTTGTATAGGTTGGAGTTATGAAGTTTGAATAAAATTACCATTTAATATATATATATATATATATATATATATATATATATATAAAATTTTTGAAAGGGGCACATTGGCCTCTCCACTAACCACTAGGCTAGAGGGTCATTGGCAATATATATATATATATATATATATATATATATATATATATATATATGATCTGGTGACAGACCTGCATAATACTTGAAAGATCGGCCACTTAGTAAATTAGCCCAAAGTATCCCATAGCATAAACATATCCAATCAATATTTAAGAGTTAATTCCTTTGCCTGCAATAGCCTCATGATGGCTGTGCCATCATCATCAAATAAGGTGCTCAAGAAACATTTAATTCAAATGCATAGTAAAACCACAAAGACAGCTACCATGTCATAAAAGCACATAAATATTCCTCGTTGAATAAACAAGACTATATCATCATCCATGATACTTGAAATAACCCGAATTTACCTAGAACTTACATGGGCTTGTGCCTAACTGAGTATTATACCACACCAATAGTGTTGTAGACAAATTATAGATAGTCTGGGAGTACAAGATTCACATACGAAAAGAAAAGTTAGAGACTCATGCAATCATTTGCAATGTATGTACTCAATACTTACACCAAACAGTTTATCATCAGTACCTCCAGAATGAATAATGACATCGTAGTGTAGTGTCTCCACTATTATAAGTGTTTAAATTTTTCAAAGCATTTGCTATCAGTTTAGGAAACCTTATTTATCTCATATAAAGATAGAAACACAACAAAATCACATGCATAGCCACTAGTACAAATATATAATTCCTTCGTACAAGTAAGCCTAAGAAGAAATTTCTTTTTCTCTCTGAATGTACACCTAACGATTTGATCCAGATGGATTGCAGACAGATGAAGGGACTGTTGATTAACATGAGGGGTGTGAAAGATGAAAACTGGAGAAACAATTCAAGGAGGTATTGTTTACAGGGGAAACACCAATTTAAATTTCTATATAGAGACCGAAGAACGATGACCTGAACTAGAAACAAGAAATTGTAAAATAAATAGTACCTATAAATGCAAGGGTGCGCCAAGCCAGAACTGTTCCCAACAGAAATGCAAAAGTTACTCCGCCACATATCATTAGCTGCCCAAAATGTCGAAAGCATTCAAAAGTGTTGCACAAACTGAAATCAATTTGTAGAAACTGTCTTTTCCTCTACCTGATTTACAGTTGTAAATCCTCCCCTGAGCTCTTTTGGTGTTATTTCAGCTATGTACACAGGAACCTGCATAATCATTTTATAGAGTAATATATATACATCAACATATTTAAGCAAATCCTAATTAATATCTTTGACCAGATAGATACTGAAGTACCACGTGATTTTCTCTGCCAGATAATACTTAAGGATTAAGCATTTGTATTTACCACATAAGAGAAGAGTCCAATACCATATCCAACAAAAAGCCTCCCAAGATCAAACCACCAAATATCCTTCATCATGGTAATACATATAATATAATCAGTAACAAGCATAATGAAATATTACAAAAAGAAAATATTGAGAAACCAGAAATGCAACTTCTAATTATGTAATAACTGGCAAATTTAGTCATATACAATTCGTTCTTTTCTTCTAATTATGTAATAACTGGCAAATTTAGTCATATAAAATTCGTTCTTTTCTTCATATATTCAAAAAAAAAAAAATTGCATAGATCCAGCAAACCAAGTTTGTGAAATGGGAGTGGAAACCTTCGAGAAGATTATAGGAAGCCATCCCACAATGCAGAAGAGATCTGATACTATCATTGCCTGCACCCAGAAGACAACCAAGATGAAGAGATTGTTGATTTGGTAACCACTGTGGACTAAGAAAAAGTAAAGGCCATGAATTCTTACTCGTTTCCTGCCAATTATATCTGCAATACGCCCACTCATTATGGCACCTACCATTGCTCCAATAGTTAATATTGAGCCAAATAAAGAGTACTGCACACAAAAATCACATCAATATCAAAACTCATGAATACGAAAGATGCTTATGTATGAGGCCTGCTGCAGATAGTATTGCTTCACACTTCAACATTATATGCATGCTCTTCGCTATAACATTATCAGATATGACCAATAAAGTGTAGGTATTTGATAACTCTGAACAGAGATATAAAGAAGGGATAGCTATCACCAGCAGTCAATTCTAAAAGCCAGTATTTTTGCACAATCCACATCCTTGTTTTTAACAAGGATGTTGGTTTGGCGTACCTTTTTCTTTTCTTTTTTTTTTTCAATTTAATCTTTTTAATATTATTAAGTATTAATTTCTAATACATTAAATAGTTAATAGTAGTCCTTAATTAATAATTTAGCGAAATATTAATTTCTAATAATTTAAATAGTTAGCTAGGACATAGCAAGATATTAATTTCTAGGAAGCTACAAACACTACAAAAAAAAAAAAAATCTAAACCAGCGGATTCATGAAAAAAAATAGCAAAAAGTGTAATATTAATTTCTAATATGCAAAATATGGATTTTATAATAATAATTATTATTATTAAGAACTTATTACAATATTATTATTAATAATAATAAACTTGTCACTTCCAAATTTTACTTCTTAAAAACATCAAAACAACGGATTCATGAATTACTACTTCCAACCTCCACTTCTTCAAAGCATCCAAACGGAAGAAGTATAAATATATGTGTATGCATGACATGCATACACAATATATACGCAAAATGTCGATTTTATAATTTCCGACTTTAATTCACTTCGCCAAAACCAAACCGCCCCAAGTTCAAAAACCAATAAAGAACTATAAAAGTAATAATACCCAAGAAGAAACCGTAGGCTCTCACATAAGATTACAAATTACTCACTGTTAGAGATGGTGCTTATTTGTAGTCTCCTTTAGTCCCACATCTAAAAATGAAATATGAGTAACACCATTCGTCATCTAAACGTCTCTATTGCTACAGTCTCTATCTGACTTTCTACTATTGCTACAGTCTCTATTGCACCCCAGCTATAAGCTGGATCCACCCCAGCTAATTGGTGCACCCATTGGCCCATTACAAAAATCCAAGACATTTAGAATGATTTTTTACTTATCCTCGATTAACGACACCCCAACTTCCCACAAACATATTGGATTCCTTTCTTGTCTTTTAAATGTGCTGCCTCCTGATCATCTCAATATTCTTATTTCAGATCTTGTATTCTGGAAATGTTACTAAGCTCAAATGCACATATATGTTTTTAAATGGTATACCAGTCGATACTTAGAAACATATGTTCTTACAATAAAGGGTTTTGACGTAGGAAAAATACTATAGGTATCTTCCTACAAGATAGAGTACCATGGCGGAAGCAATTTTGTCGATTTAGGATCGCCAATGGAGGGTGATACAATGCCGAAGCGAAGCAGGGATAACCAACACCGCCGGAACGTTATAGGTGTTCGAATCCATGAACGATGTTTGAATCCACGAGACCGAAATCCACCATTAATTTAGAGAGTAAATCTCAATCTAAAAAGTAGTATTAGTGGAGTATAAAACTATTACAATAAAGCCATTATACAGGTTTTACAAAACTTGGAGAAGAAAAATTATATCGTAATCTTAATCCTAACTAAAAGTCTTCTAAATATAATGCTAAGAAAGGAAACATTTTAGTCAAATAAAGGTCAAAGATTTGACCAAATTGCTATATTTATTACATGTATAATCTACCAAAAGTAAGTTCTAGAATAAATTCTAAAAAAGATTTATAAAATTGTGTCCAAATTCGGCAATATACGGGCTCCCTTGAAACGGATTGGACATGTCAACCAATTGGGTATAATTGAACTGGGCATGTCAAACAATTGGGTATAACTGAACTCGTCCCCCCAGTTCTTCTCTAAAAATTGAACTCGACCCATCCAGATGAATAGATACTTGGTGTAGATATGAGTCTTAGATCTGCCATGTTCATCTTGTAGGTCGATCATAGCTATCTGTGCAAATAAGTACTTAGAATATATGTATGTCTTTGAAAGTCGACCGACATTTATCCTTCAAATATCCAAATCCACAAAGTAACTAGATATCTATATTCAAGCTTCTCGCGAGTGCATCAGGAGGCAAACGTAGGTAGGATCAAGATAAACAAGCATTAGGATCATACTCGGCCCAGATAACCAGTCGTCAATAAAGTAATGATACGAGTGATCCATTATAGGCACATTGCATGGAACACATGATTGAAGCTCACAATAATCAATTAAATATGGCTCCCTATGCTAACCAAGTAGCTTTTCCCAAAAAGGTCGTAGCAGCAACGCTCCCCTTGGTAGGAGCAAGAATAAGGTCTTGGGTATATTCGAAAAAGGATACTTGCATAATAAAATAGACATGGAGGCACACTTTGAGGAAGTCTTTAGCAATAATCAACTGTTGGAACCGTCTTGGATCAAAAGAACTCCCTAATGAAATGGTCGTATATGATAGGATCTTGGAGCGTAATAGCATGAATATCGAATATTGTCTCAACCACAAGTGGAGCTAGGGATAACCCCAAAGACGATGCTAACACATGCCAACATCCTTGCTCTCACTTCTGGATGATAGGGACAAATAGAAGGTGGAAAGAGGCAACTCAAGTCTTTATTCTGTGACAACCAAAGGCTCCGCTCTGCTAGTCTTCAACTCAATCACGGTTAATTCTTTTATTTTCTGAAATAAACAACCTTTCTTTCCCTCCACTTCAGAAGCTTCGTGGAGAGCCGACTCAATTGAGGGTACGAAAGAGATCATCTTGGATTCCATCATAATGCTCAAGGTTCGAGTAGATAAGAGTGGGGTGCGTTGGTCGGAAGCATAGTCAGCATCTCTTACAGCGAATCAACTACGTTGCGATCCTCGAGCAACTTAATTATTTTGACGAGTTTCTCTTCAATCTTTCTGGAGTTGACAGACATTTGATCTTATATGGCACGATAGGGCACTTGCTTATAACCTCCTAAGGAGATATCGGTCTTGAATCATTTGTCGCATCTTCTTTCTGTTGGATTGTATCTCGTTTCCAGTTGAGCGTTCAAAGGAGGGTGACAATGAAGTTGGTAATTTAATCCCACATCGGATAGGAGGTGGGATCATGAGGTGTAGATAATTGGGATTGGTTCAGCTCTTACATGGGACCATTGCTTTCCTGGGCTCGGGATCCGTGGGCATTTATTTATAATATTAATAACAGCGACTGTTCTCTTTTAAGACATATGGGCCCAATCCTATATCGTACCTTATGGGCCAACTCCGATTCGGGTCACACCGCGTTCCCAACAAGTGATATCAGAGCCCATGGTTACGGGGCTGATTTGGACGGCTATAATTGGTTCGAGGACAGATGTGCTGAACATTCATGTGTATAATTATACGGGCTCTTCTCAATGTGGAGTATGAGCATCAACTACACGAATTGACTTTAAAGATGGATCTGACGAGTCCAAGGTGGAGCAAGACGTTGTGGTTGGCACACAATGATGGTGTGGATGAACGTGTCAGGTTTGATACTGTGGTCGAACGGATCGAGATAATAATATGTTGGATCTCCTGGATGCTCGGTTAGCGGGAACGAACAAAAGGTAGCCGAAGTGTGCTAAGGTTGTACGGTTAGCGAGAACGAGCAAAGGTAGCCGAGGTGTGCTAAGGGTGCTCGACTAGCGGAAACGAGCAAAGGTAGCCGGGGTGTGCTAAGGTTGTTCGGCTACGGGAAATGAACTAAGTTGAAGATCGTTGGATTGTATCTCGTTTCCGGTTGAGCCCTCAAAAGAGGGTGACAATGAAGTTGATAATTTAGTCCCACATCGGATAGGAGGTTGAGATGTAGATAATTGGAATTGGTTCAGATCTTACATGAGAATTTTTTTTAAGACATATGAATCAAATCAAATATCGCACCTCATGGACCAACTTCGATTCGGATTACACCATGTTTTCAACACTTCCATGACTATAGAAAACTTTCCATGGGATGCATGTGAGTGTTGCACTTTCTTCCACCGTGATGACGCTTTTCTCTTAAGTTGATGCTCAAGAAACTTAACTTGGTGATGCAGACGATTTTTTTAAATAATTGAAGGCACACTCCACTCGAAGATCCAATTAAGAGCCTCCTCATTGCATGCGCCATCAAAGGATGGAATAACTATCCTCGTCTTGCTCAACTAACCGTTGAGATTTTAGTGGAACCCTTGTTGTCATAGGAAAAGGCCATGTTGAAGAGGTAGTAATTTTCTCGGAAAATTTTGGAATTACTTGGTTCGAGACGGGTTTGAAACAAGCCCAATATGTGAATTTTAAGTTAAATGGACGAGAGGTAGAATATTTAGAACTAAAGAAGTTTGGAACCGAACTTATAAACATGTTTGGTTTATGAAGTGGAGCAGGTTTATGAATTAAAATGGTTAGGGTCCATTTGGTAAGAGAAAAAAGTGGGAGAAGAAAAATTGAGGATAAAAAGGTGGAGGTGGAGGGAATGATGCATTTTTTTTTTTGGTATAGTAAAAAAAGTTGAGAGATTATTTTTTCTTCTTAACCTAAAGTCCAATCCCTCCAAAAGTGGGAGTAAAAGTGGAAGAAAAAGTGGAGGCTTACTAATTTACAAATATACCCTTTAGTAATTATACTATTTAAAATTTATTTAATGAAGTCAATTGTTAAATAAATATTTTTAGTTGAGGATATAATTGATAAAGTCTATATTTTTTATTTTCTTTCCTTCCATTTTTTTTTCCATACCAAACAAAGGAAAGTGCATCACTTCCATTTTTTATCTATTCTACAAACACAAAGGAAGGAAAATATATTTTTGTTCCATATGGATGGAAAGTATATCACTACTATTTTTTCTTCCTTCCACTTTTTCATCATTCCTACCAAACGGAGCCTAAGGGAAGAATAAGTCAATTGGATATTAGGTTAAATGTGTTTGAGTTAGTGAAATTAGGATTGGTTGAATGAGTTTGGAATTAGGAAGGTGTAAGTAAGGGTTTGCTAGGGTTTTGTTGTGTAAGGGAGAGTTGTGGTGGAGACGAAGGTGATACTGGTGGGCGTTGAAGCAGTTGAAGCTAAAGGTGGTGATGATGAATTCGGATAGGTCGGTGGGGTGCATTGATGGAGATGATGGAGAGAAGAAGGACAGTGATGGGGTTGGTGACCGATGATCGAAAACGAAACGATGTCGGCGATGTAGAGATCGTCGACGGAACGGAGCCAAAGCTCTGAAACCACCTGATGTAGGAAAAATATTATAGGTCTCTTCCTACAATACATAGTAGCTTGGAAGAAATGAATTTGTCGATGTAGGCTCGATAATGTAGGCTGGAACGACGTCGAAGCAAAGCAGGGATAACTAACACCGCCTAAACGAACATTATAAGTGTTCGAATCAACGAGACTAGAATCCACAAGTAATTTAGAAAGCAAATTATGATTAATTAAAAGATAGTATTAATGAAATGAAATAAAACTAGTACAATGAAGTCATTATATATAGGGTAATAAAAACTTGGAGAAGAAGAAATTTAATCTTAAACCTAAATAAAAGCCTTCTAAATCCAATCCTAAGAAAGAAAATATTTTAGACAAATCAAGGTCAAATATTCGACTGAATTTGCTAGATTTATTACATGAATAAGTTGTCAAAAGTAAATTCTAGACTAATTCTATTCCAAATTGGGTAATATGTGGGCTCCCTTGAAAATGATTGGATAGATCAACCAGTTGGTCATGTTGACTGGTTGTGCTTCTGCATTAGGTTTTGATGGAGATGTCTGACTAATAACAATTAGTTTTTGGGATATGATCTGCCAATGTGATCCAGTATTGTACTGTAGGCCGAAATTGTTGATATGTCGACTAACATGTCAGTTTTGAGAGGCAAATGCCACATATTGGACCAAAATGTCCTTTATGGTGTTTTCTAAATCGGCCATTATGTGGATACCGTTACTTAAAATAAGTCGGTCGACATTTAGATAATCAGATTTTAGTGATTTTGGCTTTGGTTTGATTTTCAAAACATGTTAAACCTGTATCAATAACTAACTTCCAACAAAATTCTAATTCCTTTTTCTCTCTCTCTCTCTCAATTTGTTGTTGTTGTTGTCGCCTCCTCTGTTATTGTTGTTTGAAAACAGGTCAGCCAAGCTCTACTCCAACTCCGTGTGACTAAGTCTACACCATAAAATTGTTAGCTCTGCTTGAGCAAAAGCTCAATTTCCTTCTTTCCTTTAGTCCCACATCGGATGGGCCAACCCCTCCTTGTGTGTATATATTATTTCCTCTTCATTGCTTTCTTAAAGATGTTGTGTGGGGAACCCCTTGGGCCACACGCGCGCGCCGCCGCCGGGCTCGGCTCGGCTTGGCGCGCGTAACGGGTGCGGATACGTGCCCACACCTGCGGGCGCCAAATGCCGATCCAATTTACTCTTCGGGTTCGGGCTGGGATCCAAAAATCTTTTTGCTGCTCTTTATTTTTTGAACCCATTTTGCTCTTTCAAATTTGAACGTTGAGGCTCATGTCCAGATTCATTGAACCTTGCAACAGCTCTGTTGACAGTCTTTTTCCACGTTTTATTTGCTCCTTAATGGCCTGTTTATGAGCCATTAAGTACCCTGTCTGTGGCCAGATCCATTGAACCTTGCAACAGCTTCGGCCTATTTATTTGGTCTCCTTCTACTTCATTTTACACAGAAAACTCTCCTACGTGAAACCTCTATCTATCTTCTCTCAAACCATTCTGTTCTCTGAATCCTTGCTCTGGGCAGAGCTAAGTTCGGTCTCTCTCTCCGAGTTGTGTGCAACAAAGAGAACCAAGTAGTCAGGAGATTTTACCAATAGGAGCTTCCGAGAAACGTCTGCACATAGACCTCGGATCAACTCTTAGGGCAGTGCTTCGTGCACGACTTCCCCGGAGGCCGGTAACAAATTTCGTTTTTGTTTATTTCTTCTCTTATAAATCTCTGGAAAATAATATTTATTTATATTATAAGTACTTTTTAGTAACAATCTAAGAGTTGAATCTGATTTCCTGTTACAAAAAATTATTGTTAATCGTAGAATAACTAATTCATAGTTACTTATCCTTGTTGTTTGCAATAAAAAAAAATTCTAGCAATAAAAGTCTTTTTACTGTAGCAATAAAATTATTTCTACTGTAACAATAGAATAACAAGTTCATAGTTGCTTATTCTGCTTGTTTGCAATAAAATTATTTCTACCAATAAAATTATTTCTGCTGTAGCTTAGTTGCTTAATCTGTTTGTTTGCAACTATATTGTTCATAGTTGTTTAAAGACAATTTTTGTGACTAGAAAATAATTAAATAACTTTAGTACTTTTTATTTGAATAAGATTTTGAAACAACTTGTATCATTTTTAAATTTCAATTATAATTGAACAATTTCTTACATATCAAGTTGTTTAAATACCTTAACTTGTGAAAATAGTATTTGAACATATTTCTGCTGCATCTTAGAACAATAGAAATTATTTTCTACAAGTAAATAAATAGTTAAGTGAAACTGCAAATTACTTTGAGTCTTAATTCTAAAAGTAAAGATAAATTTGGGAATAAGCCGAAAGGGTCCTTCTGTCAACCGGGTGTAAATAGCCCTAAGAGACACGGTATTTAAGTGTCTTCGGACCACCGCTAGCTGGGAACCGGCCCCTATAGCTAACCCAAGTTAATTTACACTTGATAGACTAAAGATTTTAAGATTGATTAGTAAAATCACTTGAATTATTTTCTAAATCATTGGACATTGTTATTGAGTAAATACATATCTTTCAGTTTCAGTTTTTCTCAATAGCAATCATGACTGGCAAGGATGAGACTTTCACTGCTAAACCTGCTAAGTTCAACGGGGCCTATTTTAAGAGATAGCAGAATCAAATGAAGTTTTGGCTCACAACTTTAGGGCTGATCTCAGCCATTGATGGTTCCACATCCAACACAAATGATTCTGATGACACCAAGTCTGACGTAGGAGTGTCCAAATCCACCAGCTCCTTTAAACCCAAAACACCTAAGAAAATAGACTACCACTGCTTCCACAGAATTTTAAGCGTTTTGTTTCCACAGAATTCTAAGCGCTTTGTCTGAATCATTATATGACATATTTTTTGAATATGAGTGCTAAAGAACTTTGGGAAGCTTTGGAAGATGAATATAGCTGTGATGATGCTGGAATCGAAAGATTCAATTTCTCCTCATTCAACAGATATTTTATGGTAGATAATAAACCCATAAATGATCAAATACATGAATTCTAAGAATATCTTAGGCATATTCAAGTCAAAGGTACTTTCTTTTCTAGTGAGTATAAAATAGCCTGTTTGGTAGACAAGCTCCCTCCTTCTTGGTTTGATGTCAAGAAAGACCTCATTCATACCCAGGGTGACCTTACCTTTGCTCAAGTCCTAAAGAAAATTAGAACAGAAGAACAAATTAGGCTAAGGTCTAACCCTAAGTCTGAGTCTAAAGCTAAGGTAAACCTTGTAGAATCCCAAGGCAAACACAAGCCTAATCATCACCACAAACCCAAAAGGAACCTCTTCAAGAAGAAGCATAACCCTCAGCCTCATCACCAAAACCATCACCACTATAAACCAAAAACTTCGGTCAGACTCAGGATCAGAAGAGATTTTGTTTTGTGTGTGGTAAAACCAACCATATAGCCATCAACTATTTCCATAGAAAGAAGGAAGTTGTCCAGACTTCTTACAAAGGGAAACGTCCTGCCAAACCAGAAGCAAACATGCTTCTCAACGGCTCTTCTAGTTCCTTCAGGTCTGTAAGCTATCAACTCTTAGTCAACATTTTCTACCATTCTGACGATTGGTGGTTGGATTCTGGAGCTAATGTTCATGTTTCCTTTGATCGCTCCTGTTTTTCAAACTATCAGGAATCAGGTGGAGGAGGTGTAACTCTAGGAGATGGCTCAGCGACACAGATTATAGGAAGAGGAAGAATAGATCTAAAGATGACTTCAGGAAAAATTCTGACTCTTCATGATGTGTTACATGTGCCGTCTATCAGAAGAAATTTAGTTAGTGGATCTCTCCTTGTAGCTTCAGGGTACAAGATTGTTATGGAAGCAAATAAAGTAGTATTTTCTAAGAATGACTCCTTTATTGGAAAATGATTTGTAAGAGATGGTCCTTTTATTTTGAGTACCATGAATAAAATTTCAGATCCTTCCTTTGTTGTTTTAAATGTAGAATCCTCAAATGTATGGCACAGTAGATTAGGTCATGTGAATCTAGGTTCCCTAAGAAGGATGATGAACTTAGATCTTATTCCTAATACTCCAATAGATGATAAACATAAGTGTGAGATCTGTGTTCAAGCTAAACATACTAGACTACCTTTCAAATCTGTAGAAAGAAACTCTGACCTTCTAGAGCTAGTTCATAGTGATGTGTGTGACTCAAATAGGGTATTGACCCGAGGTGGTAGAAAATACTTTGTTACCTTTATAGATGATCATTCAAAGTATTGTTATACATATCTTCTCAAAACCAAAGATAAAGTTCCAGACAGATTTAAGGTCTATAAATCTGAAGCTGAGAACCAGTTAGAGAGAAAGATTAAGATCCTTAGATCAGATCGTGGTGGAGAGTATACATCAAATGATATGACCAATTTCTGTGAAGAACACGAAATAATCCATGAGGTAACTGCTCCATATTCGCCACAGTCCAACGGAGTTGCTGAAAGGAAGAATCGTACCATGTTAGACATGGTGAATGACATGCTCCTCAGCTCAGGTGCTCCCGATTATTTGTAGGAAGAAACATTATTATCGGCCTGTTACATCCTTAATAGAATTCCTAGTAAGTCTAATGATAAGACTCCCTACAAATTATGGAAAGGTAGAGCTCCTAGGATCCATTATCTCAAAGTTTGGAGATGTCTGGCTAAAGTAGGAATTCCTGAACCTAAAAAGAGGAAGATTGGACCTAAGACTGTAGATGCTGTATTCATAGGATATGCCTTAGATAGCAATGCCAATAGATTTCTTGTTACTCACTCAGAAGTAAATGAAATCTCTAACAATACTATTATAGAAGCAAGAGATGCAGTTTACTTTGAGAATATATATTCCTTTAAAGATATAATTTCTTCCTCTCCCTCCAATCTCTCTCTTACTCCGTCCAACAGCTCTCATGTTCAAATATCTAGTTCACAATCCGAACAAAATATAGAACCTAGAAGGAGTATAAGAGAAAGAATTGAAAAAAACTTAGGAGAAGGTTTCTTCACTTTTTTGATAGAGGGTGATCCCTCAACTTATGAAGAAGCAATATCTTCTCATGATGCCCCCTTCTGGAAAGAAGCCATTAACAGTGAGTATAACTCCATCATGGAGAACAATACTTGGTTTCTAGATGACCTACCTTTAGGTAGTAAACCCATAGTTGTAAGTGGATATTCAAAAAAAAAAACTTAAAGCCGATGGTACCATAGAGAAATATAAGGCTAGATTAGTAGCCAAAGGTTTTAACCAGAAAAAGGGACTTGATTATTTTGATACATACTCTCCTGTAGCTAGGATCACCTCTATTAGAACCCTTCTAGCCTTAGCATCAAATCATAATATGTTAATCCATCAAATGGATGTAAAGACAGCATTTCTAAATGGGGACCTAGAGGAAGAAATCTACATGGAGCAACCTGAAGGTTTTATTATAAAAGGCCACGAAAAGAAAATTTGCAGATTAGTTAAATCTCTTTATGGCCTAAAGCAAGCTCCCAAACAATGGCACAACAAATTTGACATAATCATCTCAGAATATGGTTCCGTGTCAAATGAGTATGACAAATGTATATACTCAAAAAATTTAGATGAAAGTTGTGTCATCCTATGTTTGTATGTAGATGACATCCTTATTTTTGGATCATCACTAGAATTGATTACTAATACCAAGGACTATTTATCCAGCCAGTTTGATATGAAAGATCTAGGTGAAGCCAACTTGATTCTAGGCATGCAACTGTCCAAATACAAGGAGGGCTATACTCTATCATTAGCATACTCTATCGAGAAAATGCTAAGAAAATTTAAATTTTTTGATAAAAACCTGCCCTTACTCCTTATGACAGTAGTGTTGTTCTAAAGAAGAATGAGGGTTCTCCTATAGAACAACACAGATATTCTCAGATGATAGGTTCTCTCATGTATATATCAAATAGGACCAGACCTGATATTTCATTTGCTGTTGGGAGACTAAGTAGATATATTAGTAACCCAAATCAGTTACACTGGATAGCATTAGAAAGAGTATTTAGATATCTTAGAGGTACTCTAGATTATATGTTGCACTATAATAGACACCCTGATATCATAGAAGGTTATTCAGATGCAAACTGGGTAACTGACTCACATGATGTAAAATCTACTACTGGATATGTTTTCACTCTAGGAGGAGCTGCAATCTCCTGGGGCTCATGTAAACAAACTATCATAGCTAGGAGTACAATGGACTCCGAAATGATAGCCTTGGACACTACATGTACAGAAGCCGAATGGCTAAGAAATCTTATTATGCATATACATGTTTCTATTAATCATGTTCCTGCAATTTCTATAAACTGTGATAATAAATCTGTTATGGAAATACTAAAGCATGATTCTGCGAATGCTAAGATGAACAGGCACCTGCAGTTGCGCTTCAAGTCTATAAAGAGCCTATTGGACAAATATGTGGTTCTTGACTATATAAAGTCAGAAAAGAATCTTGCAGACCACTTGACGAAGGGTCTGTCTAGGACTTTGATCATAGAATCATCGAGGGGGATGGGATTAAGTCCATAAGTAAAGTCACCAGCAGTGGCAAACCCAACCGAGTCTGACTGGAGATCCCAAGAAGCCGGTTCAATGGGTAGGGACAAGCTGGACTTAGGTGACTTTTATGGAACACTGACCTGAGATTAAAATCTCACTCTAAAATGCCCAAGTGGCTGTACATGCGTACAATGATTCCCCATCCCTATGGTGACAGTGTTCTTGAGTGATATGGTTATGATGAGTTTTAAAAAACTCTAAATTGGTCCAAGCTGATATGCGGGATTGAAACCTATCACCAACCCTTAAGGACTTACCTATATGAGAGGTCGTAAAGGCCGCGACTATGGGACAGGGTGATCCTAGACAACTCTCATGAATTGGATTAGTGCGCATGGCCAATCAAAAGCGCCACCCGTTAGACCCAGAACCTCTAGCGTATTATGTGTGCTATTTTCTGAATCTAGTGAAAGAAGTCTGATTCAAGGCATAGTCCATCAAGCACTTCTTCAGACAAAGACAATTGTCACTAAGTGAGATTCAAGGCTGTAGTCCATCTCATCTATGCATAGTATATACCTGCCCAAAAACTCTTCATTTTAATTTCTTTGTCACTTCTATTTCGGAACTTGACCTTTTGGGGGGGGGTTGTTAGCTTTGCTTGAGCAAAAGCTCAATTTCCTTCTTTCCTTTAGTCCCACATCGGATGGGCCAACCCCTCCTTGTGTGTATATATTATTTTCTCTTCATTGCTTTCTTAAAGATTTTATGTGGGGAACCCCTTGGGCCACACGCGTGCGCCGTCCGGCCCGGCTCGGTTCGGTTCGGCGCTCGTAACGGGTGCGGGTACGTGCCCACACCTGCGGGCGCTGAATGCCGATCCAATTTACTCTTCGGGTTCGGGCTGGGATCCAAAAGTCTTTTTGCTGCTCTTTATTTTTTGAACCCATTTGGCTCTTTCAAATTTGAACGTTGAAGCTCATGTCCAGATTCATTGAACCTTGCAACAGCTCTGTTGACAGCCTTTTCCCACGTTTTATTTGCTCCTTAATGGCCTGTTTATGAGCCATTAAGTACGTTGTCTGTGGCCAGATTCATTGAACCTTGCAACAGCTTCGGCCTATTTATTTGGTCTCCTTCTCCTTCATTTTACACAGAAAACTCTCCTACGTGAAACCTCTATCTCTCCTCTCAAACCATTTTGTTCTCTGAATCCTTGCTCTGGGCAGAGCTAAGCTCGGTCTCTCTCTCCGAGTTGTGTGCAACGAAGAGAACCCGGTAGTCAGGAGGTTTTACCACTAGGAGCTTCCGAGAAACGTCTGCACATAAACCTCGGATCAACTCTTAGGGCAGTGCTTCGTGCACGACTTCCCCGGAGGCCGGTAACAAATTTCGTTTTTGTTTATTTCTTCTCTTATAAATCTCTGGAAAATAATATTTATTTATATTATAAGTACTTTTTAGTAACAAAAATCACTTACTCTTTAAACTATTGATATTTGTATTAGAAATTAGATTTAGATAAAATATTTACGTTATATAATATAAAATATTACATAATTATTGATATCCAACGTATTAAAATGTCCTCGACACCCGACGACATCAAAAGTACAACCTGACATGAACCCAACATACCATATCCACAACCTCGTTGGGATCAGAGTGTTCAAAAAGTGAAATGATGACAACGGGTTAAAGCGTAGTCGTACAGAGTTAAAAATAGTTCCATTGTATAAGTTTCTACTCCTTCGGTAGTCTATACTTGTTTGAGCATCAATAGTAAGGCACATACCAATTTCTAGATTGTAGAATAGTAAGATTCAATTGGAGTTACACGATGGTCCCAATCCACCCACAAGAGTTATACTTTGGGTCTCATAATTTCTACATTCAAAATGTAAAAACTCATTTTGTAGAACAGTAAGACTCAATTTGGAGCCCCAATTTCTAGATTCTAGATTTTACATTTTTTTTTTTTACCACGTTAATTTTTGACCACACAACATTTGGGACCAAAGATCATTTTATCATTTTCTACTATTTTCATACACACCCAACCCATTCTAGATTTACTTTTTTTGTTATAAATTTGGGTCTCGAGAAGTCGAGATGCATTTTTGAACTCCATGCTCTTATAGTCCCGCATTGTAACTCTCTTTTATATGTAGTTGGCCTTGAGCCTAATGAATTATTCCAATATTTTCACAACGTAGCCTCTTATGTTAACACATATAGTGGATGACAATATTTATTTTCTTTTAGCGAATACAGATACAACAAACAAAATAAGTGAATAATCAATACTTGATGATGGAACAAATAGTAAGTACCTCAGCTAAAGAAAGACCAAGGTCATCAATAATCTGTGCTTGGCTCGGCGAAGAATATCCCACCTGCAATATATAATGAAACAACTGGTTTATTACAAGTCCATACTCGAGAGTCTAGATTTAAGCAGTGGGTATACAATTATGAAGTAAAATGCAAACAACTTTGTTTCCAACAACCGGAATGGGTTTGAAGTTTCATCCCCCTCCCCCTCCCCCTCCCCCTCCCCCTCCCCCAACCAACCCCTTTCTTTCCCTGGCATGAAAAACACTTAAGATCTGCGTGGTAACGATATTATTTTTTTACTGGTTTTGGAATTTTTTTGAGCCGATCACTCTGTTTGATAAATTTTATGAGACACTGATTTGGTCGGCTCAAAAAATTTCCAAAAATTATTGTAATATAATTTTGAGTAGCTTTATAAACACTCCAAATAGATAAAGTTTAAAAAATTTTATTATTTTATTTATTCTTGAAAAAAAAAATTCAAAACAGCTCGTTACCAAGTATAGATTGGATTGGTTTAAACCTGCTACTTAAAACCACTCAAAATCGGACCTCTCATAACCGTTCATAACCGGTACCCTGAAAACAACTCATAACCGCTACTCCCACAGTTGCCAAGATTCCATTTTTGTTCACCGTGGGTGTTTGTCCACTCAAAGGTTGTTATGGATCAAATTAGTGGTCAAAAACTAGTGTGGGTGTTTACCAAACCACTTTCAAAGTGATTTTAGGTTGGATAAAAAATGACACGTTGCAACCTTGAACATCCATCCTAGTTTTCGTAGGTGAACAAAAATAGACTCAATTAATACTAAAAAATTGGTGCCTTTGGTTTGGGAGTATTTTGGAGACGGATAAATCTCTGCTTCTAATTCTAAAAGACAAATGATAAGGACATTAAAAGTAGGTGGCAACACAAATGTTATATATTTTCAATACCCAAAATGTTCTTAAAAAATTGTTAGGGGATGACACAAACTAAAGTAATAAAGCAAATTTTCTCTCTTTCCATTTGTCATTTTCTTCTTTTCCCAAATTCTTTAACCCTAAAATAATTAAATACTTGTGGTCTCATACACCTTAACAAATTTCTATCATTCCGATCACACCTGGTGAACCTCCGACGAATCTCTGGTCATATATTCTACAAATTTCTGATCAAGCTTCTTAAGCTTTTGCCCATTCTTCAATAGAAATGGCTCCCAACAATGTAGAAGTGATGATAAAAAACCAATTCGATGAAGTAGTCGGCTCGTCGAAAACATTATCTCACATTTACGAACCTCCCGAAAAATCTTTGGTAATACATTTTTTTCTCCTTTCAATAGTTGAAATTTGGCAAAAATCGCAGTTGTCCCGAAAAATCTTAGGACAGTCAAAATTTTGACAGTAAGACAAAAAATTTTATGGGTTATGTGTCGTCCCCAACTAAAATTTCTTATGGGTCCTATGTTGTCCCGAAAAATCTTTGGTATTTTTTCCATTCAATTCTTGAAATTTCATCACGCTTGAAACTTTGGCAGTCATGACTATTGTTGGAACTGCTATAATTTTGGTAGTCCTGTGTGTCGTCCCCAATTGAAATGTTTCACAATCTGAAGTTCGAAAATTCTAAAATTGGATTCCAAATTTTAGAAAAACATCCATTGACGAATCCTAAACCTCAAATCTACTTGGTGATATTTACAAACACATGAAGTAAACAAAGAAACTAAGATTAAAAAAAAAATCCTAGAAATGCAGAAAAAAAACATAGAAGAAGAAGATGCGAAATAGAAAATTGTACCTTGATTGGGAAGTAGTCTCCAATTAGGATTAGAAGAGAGAGATGAAGTTGGAAGAGAAAGAATGGATGACTGTTAGATAAGAAAGAGAAAAACTATAATTTTGATATGTGTTGTCCCTATCAATTTTTATCACTCTCATTAACAAAAAATATAACTAACGTGTGTTGCTTTGTAGTAATTTTCTCGTAGTGTTATTATCATTTTTCTAAAAACATCATCAAAACTGAAATTAGCAAAAAATTAATATTATTTAAATTTTTATGAAATTCTATTCTAAAATGTTCTCTTTTAGAACTCCAAACAATTTCTAACTTAAATGTAACTCTAGTTTTCTCAACGAGTTTCCATAGTTTCGAACCTCAGGTTTCTCCAGAGTTCAAAATAAAAGCAAACGTTGCTTCCAAACTAGCCCTAAGAGTTTGTGGCGATGTGATGCAGCGAGCCAGATCGAAAAATTGGATCCAACTCTGACTCAGCCAACTAGATCTGACTTGATCGATCGAGTCGATCAAGACCGACTAAGGCTAGGTTTGGTATTTCTTATCGTAGCTAATTTAGCTCATCATTTTGAAACAATCACAAAAACAAGTTGTTTGGTAACAATATTTGTCAATTTTTTAAAAAGTCGGTTCAATTTTGTGACAACCTTTGTTGCTAGCATAAGGAAGGTTGTTGTCAAAGCTGCTTTGATGTTGCTCAACAACCATCTCAACCCAAACTTAAACATAGCTAATTTTGGCAAATTTATTTGGATTCTTCTGAAACTAGTTTAGGTCAGTTTTAGCATGAATATTTAACATATTTTCGTACATTTCCTCTAGTTGGAGTGTTTATTCAGGCGCTTCAATATAATTTAGTCGCTTTAATATAGTTAGGATGAGGATTTTATAGCTTTAATAAGGATTTTTTTTAGTTTAGGTTTTTTACTTGATTTTCTAGACCAGTAACTTCCAGCGTACTCGAATATTTATCTTAAAAAATATTTTTAATTAATTTCGAAAATTATCTCATTTATTCGTGGGTTAAAGCAACTTTCATGGGTTTTATGTTCTCGTTTGTGGATATGTACATCGTTTGCGAACTTAGACAAACTTTCATTGACGCCAACCGCATAAATTGTTTCCGCAAGGGTAGTGACCCGAATGTTCTTCCCACTAAAAAAATAATATTTTTTAGATTTTCTATACAATTTTTTAAAAAAAAAATACTCTTTAAGGTATCTCCTGACAGCTAGGGGTGAACATTTAGTTTATTCGGTTTCAACCGAATCGAAATAGTCAAAACCGAATAAACCGAAATTTTAAATATCCAAAACCGAAATCGAACCTAAATTACTTAAAACCAAAACAAAATCGAACCGAACCGAACTGAAAAAACTATTCGATTATTCGGTTGGACTATTGCTATCGTTTAATAGATCGGACCCAAAATTGGAATCATGGTTAAATTATATTAAAAGTTATAATTTTATTTATATTTGTTGTATTTCAAAGTTGTGTCCAATATTGGACTTCAAAACATATACATAGAATTATTATTTTCAAAATATACACATTTTTTAATCACAAAATATGCAAATAATTGTAATATTTACATAATTGCACAAATATAATTCAATTTTCAGTTTTTGATCGAAACCGAAATCCGAAATCCGAAATCGAAACGTTTTCAAACCGAACCGAATATCTTATTTGGTTCGGTTCGATTTGATTTTCGGTCTAAAACAGAATAATGTATAGCTCCGCCAGGGTGGAATGTATAGCTCCGCCACTTACATGAGAAAAACTCCTGACCATGTAAATTTTGGTTAACTCTTTGTAATTACTTCATATGGAAGGCAAAGGCTAATTTGTAACTTAATATTCTGAATTTTCTTATTTTCTTTAGGGTAATTAGAATGAGTAATGCGATTCGTACCTCCAATTTTTTTTTTCAAACTATTCCTTCTTATGCGATGGCTGACGTGACATGATAAATAACATTATGTGATAGCTGACATAAAAAATTTTAATCCAAAAAATTAATCACCAAAATTTTTCATTGAGTCTCATCCTCTACATCGACATAAACCAACAACCACTTTGTCAGTCACTTACAGATTGCATGAACGTAACTCCGATCAACTATCTGAAGTCAAGTTCTGAAACACTTTCTACTTTGCTATGACCATCAACTAAAAATCTTTTTATAGCACTAAAAAAATAAAAATATAACCGTCTTAGTCATATGTATGTCTTGATCAATTAATTAAGAAGAAAAATACAAAAAATAATAATTCTAAAACTAATTTTTAATCATAATTAAAATTAATCTAAATGAACGATCACAATTAAAAAAAAAAAAAACTAATAGCTTAACTAACTGATATTATCTAACTACCTACACAAATATCTATAACAAAATTTAATTAAAATATAAATATATCTATACCAATACCTAATTAAAATATATATCTAATAAATCTTAATTCAAATATTTAAACTGTTTATCAATAAAATAAAAAAAATTATGTGCAACTCACGTGAAATTAGTATATGTAAGAGGATGCTAGGTTAAAAAATATATTTAGATTTTCCTTATTTTGATAGATTGGATTGTAGAGGTGGAGCAAGGGCCCTTTTTTTGCACAGGATGGAAAATTGCATTACAATGATAAGTTCTTTATGGCTTCTTTAAAGACATTCAGTGACGATTGAAGATGAGACCTCACAAGTTCAAATTCAGGTTTAGTTAGGCCATTTCTAAAGGCACATCAATATGTGCTCAGGATAGTCTATTATTCAGTAACAGTCTAAAATTTTATAAATTTTACTCAGGACAACCCAAAAATTGTTTTGGACTGCCCACCCCTCCCCCCAACCTTCCAAAACTCTAACACAACCGGAAGGAGGAGGAGGCGGCGGCGGCGGATGAGGTAGGAGGAGGCGAAACGGTAGGAGGAGGAGGAGAAGGCAGGCGGAGGAGGGGGGGCCTCGTCAACGGCCTCCTCCGCAGCAGCAGTGGCTCCTCCGCAGCAACAGCAGCAACGACTCCTCCTCCTCAGCGGCCCTCGCCCTCGCCCGCGGGCTCCATCGACCTAGATATTATTGTAAGGACTGTCAAAAATATTGACAGTCCTAACGAATACATGCTGCCAAAATATTTGACAATCCTTCCAATAAAAAAATTTGACAGTCCTTCAAATTGTTAAGACTGTAAAAAAATATGACAGTCCTAAAAATGCTGGACAGCCCAGAGTAAATCTTTTCGATGACAAACTTGTAAAAGAAAAGAAAAAATTTTGGACTGTCATGAATAAATTTTGATGTGCCTTTAGAAATGGCCTTTAGTTACTTGGCACTACATGTTATCAATTTTACATTGAAGTGTCAATTTTGGGTGGAAGGACAAAACAAAGGTCTAGTGTGGCTAAACTCGAGAACGAGTTCATATTCCTTCCACAATACTCTAGACCATAGCTCTATATTTGGTTTCAGCGTTCGATCTTGCACATACAACATGATTCTTACTTCTCCAATGACAAGATTGGCTTCTATAAACTTTTATTAGCCAGAAGTAAATCGCCTATCATCGAACGGATCCATCCTAATCAACAACATCAGAATATAACTCAATAGGAAGCTGTGAGGTTTTTTGTGAAAAGAACCCAATTTTTATGATGTGTCTTCAAGTATCGATTTCTTTCAAACTACCAGCAAATGAGTAGACCGTGGAGCATGCATAAACTGGCTCACAATCTCAATTGTGTACATTATGGTCGATCGTAAAAGAGAGAGGTACGAGAGTTTTCCTACTAATCTCTTAAATTGACCAATATTTGCCAATGGTTCTCCATCATAGAGACTCAACTGGTGGTTTAGATCAATTGGAGAGTCGCCACGAGCATTTTTTTTTTCTCCTTCAACAAATCAAGGGTATAAGTTTGCCGATTGATAAAGATGGCTCTCTAGAGCTGGATTTGACTAATTCGATGCCAAGAAAGTATTTGCGGTTTCCTAAGTCCTTGCTTTCAAACTTAGAGGGTACAAATTTCTGTAGTGATAGAATCTACATAGTATATCTGTGAGAATCATATCATCCACATAGACATCAAGAAAGAAATAGATGTCTCCTACTCTCTCTTGATAAAAAAAAGTATACTCTACTAAAGACTATTTATAGCCAAACCAAAGCATGTCTTGACACAAAAGGGAAAACCTTGCCCGTGGGTATTGCTTCAACTTGTAGAGTACCTAACGAAGATTGCCCAATTTTCCATGAGTATCTAATCTTGGTGGAGGCTCCATGCACACTTTTTTCTTTGATATATCCATTCAATAAAGTATTCATGACATTTAGTTGATGTAGATGTCAAGAATAGTCTGCAGCCAAGAAAGAAGTCCCTTGATAGAGTTGAGATTGAAAATTGAACATAACGTCTCAACATGGTCAAACCCATAGGTTTGAGTAAATCCTTTTGCAACAAGCCATGCTTTATCTCTCAATGTTCCCATATGTTTGATGGTGTATACCCATAAACATCCAACTGATCTTTTGCCAGTAGGGAGGTCAACCTACTCCTATGTATCATTCTTTTGAAGTGCTTCAATCTCATCTTGCATTTCTGTTCGCCAATGTGGGTCATGCTTAACCTCAAGAAACATTGGAGGAATAGTAACAGAAGAAGAAGAAGAGGAGGAGGAGGAGGAGGAGGAATCAAGACTTATTTATAAGAAATACAAGCAGTCAAAAGAGATGTTATGTTAGTCAAATGAGGCACTAATTTAAATCCATTATGACGAGTCAAAGGAGATGCTATATATGCTAGTGAAAGGAGGTACTAATAAGAGTTATTGTTTGACAAACCATGTGGTATCATACTATGGAAGATGAGGTTATCTTCATGAAATCTTCTCTACATATATGAATAACTAATCTTCAATAAAGTTTTAATTAGTTCAAGATTTATCTCTTTTACTGGTCGACTCCAGCTTTTGGACTCCCAAACAATTCATGGACTCAAGGTTCTTGTTTGGGATTTAAACATCATTCGTGAACTCAGATAAAACTTTCAAGGTGATGCAATATTTTTGATTCTCTATCATAGGTATCGTTTTGACTTTGAGCCAACATCGTCAATTTCTCATTCCATAATTGTGGGGGTAACCCTAAGATATTGCACACGGGAGCAGCTGTCCGGAAAACCCATTTCCAAACCATGTCCTCCCACCTAAGTTCTTGGAAGTCCCACTAGCATTTAGAAAAAAAAAAAAAAAATTCAGAGAGGGAACATAAATTTGGGAACTGAACACCGGACAACATATCCGGCCTCGAGATATTGTTATTTCTTAATACAAAAATGGTTGGCGCAATAATTGAAAGCAGTTTTTATTTCACACAATTTGACAGTTCCTTTTGAAGATTATGGAGATTTTGTCCTCCACATTTATATATGAAATAATATTAATAGGAGATTTTGTACTCCACATGTATGAAATAATATTCATCAATATTAAAAATGAATTGGATTTTAAGGAAAATGTGTGATTATCTATGCATATGGTAGTACTTTTCAAAATTGAATCTCTTGTGGTCCCATCCTGGGACCTTTTGGCTCTCTGATGTCAAATCATCTACTCAATATATGGGGACCTAGATCTAAGCAAGTTTCATCCCACTTCTCATTGGCTGGTTGTCTCCTATTAAATTCCATCGAGTTCATTTTTATTCACTCTTCCAAATTATAATGTATGTTTATCTTTCCATTAAATATTATTATATGTTAAAATAGAAGTTAAATTTATTTTGACTGTTCACAAAGTTGTTTTTAAAGTAGTTTTAGGTTGCATAAAAATATAACGTGGTAATATTTGATTGAAGGATGAACATATATATTTTAGTTTTGGTGAACGAACAAAAATAAACTCAAATTCCACACGGGGTGTTGTATACTAGGAATTGACCAGAAGCAATATGTTTCCAGGGTGACTTGGATTGAGCTCTGAGAGAGGGAGGGAGGGAGAGAGAAAAGCTAATATATGGCACTGAGTAAATTAATTCAAAACTTTCTATAAATTGTATATGTGATGGAGAATTGTATATATGAACAAAACTGGATCCCAAGCAGCTAAAAATATCAGTGTTACTAGCTCACGAATGGGCTGTTTGTTTCCCAGGTTTGAAGCATGGAAGTAGCCAGAATATAAAATTTATACCATTTTATATATTTGGTTGAAAAATTTGCAAACAAAATTTACTGTATTTTGAGATAAACAACAAATTTAGGTGTCACGAAATTAGAGTTTTGATATCGAATTTTTTTCATTCTAAGTGGAACGAGGAAGTGAAAAATATTCATTCCGATTTCACGCGTTTGGTTGAAAGAATACATCCACTCTACTTGAAAAAAAATTTTTGCTATCCATGTTACTTCAACAAAAAGTAACACTTTTTCACTCACTCTAACAACCAATCAAATATCAAAATTTTGGATTTTTCATTTCTAACCTCCACTTCTTCAAAATAATTTTTATTTTATTTTATTTCGCTCCACTTCATCCAATATGTACGCAAAATTTTAATTTTCAATTTTTTTATTTGGCTCCAAACAGCCTCTAATCTCATTGTAAGTGTGCTACTCATTGCGCCCATTAATTGTGAGCATGGAAGCAAAACATTGTGCAATCCCAATTTACAACGACAACACTAGACAACATAATTTTTTTTTTAATTATTGTATTTATCCTCCCAATTACTAATTATATCTCTACTATCCTCTTCTCTCCAAAAAAAAAAAAAAAAATCCTTCATAATCTATTAATTGTAATTGTAGTTACCAAAAAAAAAAAAAAAAAATCTAATTTTTGAAAATTGGAAGGATAACACAAATTAAAATTAAAATGTGACATAGCGAAAATATGATTAGCAATTTGTGTGTGTGTGTGTGTGTGTGTGTGTGGTAGGTAAATACAAATAATTATATATTTTTTTTTGTAGCTGGTAACAAAATCATACACGGATAACTTGAGGGATGGGAAAGGTGTAAATTTGAACTCGTTAAGTGAACACAAAAAAGCACTGTTAGTCTGTTACCAATAGTATACAGCTATATATATAGATAAGTAAATGCATAAACAATTCAGACATGAAATGAAATATATAGACTCATATATAAAACATACATACCGCCAGTCCAAACTCGAAAGACCCGGACACTGCAACTGCAGTGCTGAGCACAACCATCCACATGTAAGCAGCAGCAGCAGCTGCTGCAGAAGTCTTCTCTTCCTCCTCCACCAGTGGTCTCACCATCTCCTCATCTCCTGCATCCCTTCTTCCTTCGATGGCCATTTCTTGATCTCTCCTCCGCTACTGTCACCCAACGATCTCCACAAGTAAGGACTAAGTATATATAGAGAGAGAACCACAGACCAGAAATAAGTCCGACAAAACTTCGGATTTGAACAACCTCAGCTTTAGACCGTCAACTCCCAGGGTGACCCCACCCCAGTATCGGCCCACAATAAAGAATCAAGATTAAAAGGCAATTAAAATTACCTCCAGATGGAACAATCCAACCCTCAAGAAAGAGAGAGAGAGAGAGAGAGAGAGAGAGAGAGAGTGAGTGTGTGTGTGTTTATACTAACCTTCAAAACAGCACAAGGGCGCTAGCGGTCATATATGTACGCTTGGAGCGTAGGTTGTTCATTGGCAATTGGCATCTTCCTGACACTCGGTATAATAAATTTTCAGATCCTACCTAATCTAAGGTCCCCTATTGTGTTTTCGCTTACTGTCTGTCTCTTGTGTCCTCTTGTATATATACACACACATTGTTGACTAATTAATTACTTAGATCTAAACATGTTGTGTCGTGTCCTTTTCTCCCTCCCGTCCGTTTCCGGAATATGTCCGTTTCGTTACGACTAGTCTACTTCAATCATATGCTTATATGCATGTTACTGCACCCGCAGTAGGACGGATCGCCAAAAGTCTGCTGGAAATATAATATTGAGATCCCGGGACGGAAATATCTCTGGAGCATTGATCAGTCTAATGTTGACATTCGGTCCGGTCCAAATTTGGATGAGCCGGGCCGGACCTAGACCGGGCCACACAGGTCCATGCATAATAACGAAAATCTAAGTCCAGTTCGACACATAATCTATGGCACGATAGAGTTCGGGGTATGTACACGGCTCCCTTGTCTATGCAAAAAAAATTGATCAATTTTCAGTGCGTGCATAATAACCACTATTCTGAAGGAGCCACTGTAGCTAGGCTTCTACGTATCGATATTCCATTCGGCGAGTTGCTAATGGTCTCACTCATGAAGGCAGCATAAGGCATACCAACTACTGTGAAAATAGAGGGGGCAACTACAACCTGACTAGCACCTAGCATCAACGTCATTTTATGGTGTATTTCCAACAATACTACTGTCAACACATACAAAACAAAGTACTGGGCATTGAGTGGTACTACATCAACACCACTGGAGTTATACATGACATCACAATTCAACAACCCACTTTGTAACGGTACTTCTATTTGGGGCATGGGCCGGACCTCGGGCCGGATCAGATCAGATCAGATCGGACTTGGACTTCGGATCAGACCAGACCTATATTATGGACCAATATGTATGACCCAGCACGACCCGCTATACTAGGCCGGGCTAGCCGAGGCCCACGATTAAACGGACTGGGCTCGTGCTGGGCTGGGCCGACCCGGCCCAATTGACATGTCTACTTGTAGGGGTCCCATAAACTGAGTAGGAGAATACTGATGGGAACGGGGTCCATCCCCATGATGAATCAATATGGATTTGATCCATGAAAATCGGTCACCCATGATTTGGTTCGACCATGTATTTAGTCATTTTTCTGGGTGCAATTTCTATGTCAAGATTCAGTTTTGGGAGGCTGTTTTGGAACTTTGCAGTAATTATTTGGCTCGGTCTTCAATACAAAAGTTGTGAATTTTTTTTTTTGTCTTTAATCTAGTCTTTGAATCAGGACATTTGGACGAGTATTGAAGATGTTATGACTATATGAAGTGACCTATATGTTCATATTCAGCATGCATTCAGCTTGCATTCAACATTGATGCATTGTCTTTCTCCATGCATTGGAAGATGGAAGGACTGATCTTGAAAGCTGCCCTTTGAACTTCTTCATGCATAGAAAGTGGTGTACCCAAGAGGCATATTCTCCCTATAAATAGTGGGGAGATGATAAACAAACACAAGAACAACACACAATAGCTCTTGTTGTAATCCACCTCAAGTGAGTTTATGAGAGAAAGTGATCCTCAAGTTAAGTTGTATCAGCTAGAGAGAAGAAACCTTTGTAAACCTTTCATTTGATTATAGTAAAAACGACAAAGAAGGGCGGGCGGAGGACGTAGGCTCAAATTGAGCTGAACCTCGGTAAATCTTGTGTGTGCAATCTCTCTTATTTTATCTTTTCTTATATTTTTATTTTATTCTCATCTTATCACAAAGACGAAAAAAGTCTTTTTTTTCCAACAGTAGTATCATAGCACAGGTTGCTAATCTTCTTGTGTTGAGATGGAGACTCCCATCAGCGGCATTCGAATGATCAGCTTGAATGACCACAATTGGATGATATGGAAGGCGAAGATGATGGACCTTTTTTATTGCAAGGACCTCTATAACCTTGTTAAAGGCAAATTCTCCAAATCAGAGACCATGATGACGGAAGATTAGAAGAAGCTCGACCGGAAGACCATCGGCACCATTCGACAATGGGTGGATGACACTGTGTTCCACCATGTATCAAATGAGACTTCGTCGAACGGCTTATGGAAGAAACTTGAAGATCTCTACGAGAGGAAGGCCGTCGGCAACACAAATTTTCTGATTCGAAAGCTTGTCAAACTCAATTTCAAGGAAGGTGATTCCATATCTGAACATCTAAGTAAAATTCAAAGTATTGCTAATCAGCTTGCAGCCATGAAGATGGTATTGGACGACGTACTTAAAGTCCTTCTTTTGCTTAGCTCGTTGTCGGATAGTTGCAAGACTCTAGTGGTGTCTCTTGGCAACTTGCACCTGACGGAGTTTTATCTATCAACCAAGTTACAAGCAGCCTTTGAAATGAAAAAATCCGAAAAAAGTCATCCGAATCCTGTCGCATCCTAATTTTCGTAGAATCGATAATCGTCCCCATGACGTGATATCGTGCGAGCTTTGTTCACCATTATAGGTTTTGAATGTTGAAATAACCAACAAAGAAGTACAAATAGATCCTAAACAGAAAATCTAAGTACAATATTTTGATTTAGATAGTGACGATGGAGCTTGATCGTGGCATCGTTTACTTTACTTCGCTGACGGTCTGATGAGAGAATGCGGATGCTCTCTCTCCTGTTTTCTCTCTTCTGAGCTTGTGTGCATGCACGTAGCTCGCCGGGGGTCCTGTAGGGTATGCTACCCTTGATATTTATAGTCGTCGTGGTGACGGACTATCGATGCCACATATATGTCTGTTTGGTGGCTCCATTGAATACGGTTATAACTACAATCGTATGCCATGGTCAGACTGCCACGTGGTCTTGGTTATAATATGTTGAAGAGATCTCAGGTTGTTGCGTGCGTGACTTGGTTAGCTGGACACGTAGTCAGCATTGATTGCGCGAGAAAATTATCTTCGATTGTAACAGAAAGATCCTGCAGGTCGAGAGCCGCATAACGTCTTGGTCGCATATCTTCGTGGTCGTATACGTGACCTCGTTTGTCCTTGGTCGGATGGACACTTTGGCCGCATGTTGACGAGGCTGCATGGGGGATGTAGCCGCATATGATGACTAGGCCGCATTGATACTAGGCCGCATTGGGGCTGTAGCCGCATATGATGATTGGCCGCATTGGGGTTGTAGCCGCATAAGATAACTAGGCCGCATAGGAGCTGTAGCCTCATATGATGACTAGGCCTCATATTGACGAGGTCGCATAGGAGAGGACACGTGGCATGGCGCGCCTGTCGAAGTTATTAATGCGTAATGTGACTTTCTGTCTTTTCCATGCTGCCCCTTTTATGAGTCTCGAGGTGCTCAGAACTTTATGTCACGCATCAGAAGCTGTGTCGAGGGCACTTTATGGGACTGTTCGGGGCCGCATGAAGGTTATTATGCGGCTTCCATCTGGTCGCATAGATAATGCTCTTATGCGGCTCCAAGTGGCATGAGCTCTATGCGGCCTGCAGAATTTTTATGCTTCTACAAGACCCTCCTTCAAAGTTTCCAAAATGACAAGTTTGGAATATTTTGAATAATAAGTATTGTCGAGCACTTTTGGCCGCATAGGGGTGACGTGCCGCATAGCCATGTTGCTGCATAGTGGGTTCTGCCAGGCTGTCAACTCATTAAATGTCTAGATTGCTTCGGTCTTCGAGCAGATCTCTTGGGATTCTGCGCCGTTAGAAGATAAAGTGTCACAACCAATGATGAGTCGTCGTCATTACGTGGATCAAGACGGATCATAATTTGAACAACCATCATTATTATCCATAGACGCATATCTGAGCCTATATGAAGGGGGTGGAGGAGAGAGAGAGATTCTTTACAAACCCTCAAGTCTTCTAACTTTCTTCTATTCTTCCTCCTTGTTGCCATGGCTTCCAAAGTTTCCTCCTCAGCCGCTACTGCCAAGAAGGCCCCCAAGGACAAGGCCACAACCAAGGGGAAGGGCCGCACTGTCGAGGTTGCCCCCTCCCTGTTTCCCGACGATGTTCAGCCGTCGATTAAGGATAAGTTCACCAGAGAAGACGAAGTAGATTTTTTGAACACAGAGACAAATATGCACAGTTGGATGCATGGGTTCGTTTATGCGCCAACTTCTCACTGCCGCATGGGTAGCCCAGCCGCATGGGCAACCCGGCCGCATGAATAACCCTGTCGCATAGGTGGCCAAGCCGTATGATCCATCATGCCGCATGGCTTACCCGGCCGCATGGGTGATTCGAGCCGCATAGGAGACCTGTGCTACATGCCGTATGTCTTACTCAGTCGCATAGAGGTTCTATGCCACACATGTATTTATTTTGATGATTCTGACCATGTCCCTTTGACTTGCAGTGATATTTCCCACTATACCCTTCGGTTAATTGGTCCTTGGGCAAAACCTGTTGCCCTTGAACATGAACTTTGGAGATCTCGCTGGAGCCATCAGGAAGCAGTTTGAAAAAGATCTCCCGCATGAACGCCATCAGATGATCGTCGAGAAGACGCATTCTTTTCTGTTGAGTCAGATAAACATGCGGAGATCCCCACTAAAGATGAGAAACATTTCTTTAAGAAGTTGTACTTCCTGTTCGGGGATGCGCTGGAGTCTTCTCAGGTGGGGACGATCAGGAAAAATTGGTCTTTCACCTTCCGTAGAACGGAGATGACATTTTCTCCTTTCGGCCGTCACTTGGCTTTGTCGAACCTGAAGGTGATGATGGGTCTGCGGCATATGGACTAGGACTTGACCCCTGAGCCTAAGGGGCTCCTCTGGGAAATATCTGATGCGGGACCGGACAGATCAAGGAAAAATTTTATAGTTCCAAGGAGTCACCCTCCTACTCCTTGCTTGGACCGAATCCCGACCTCATCAGCAGTGAACTGAGGCCGAACCTAAGTATATATGCATTTGGTACATTTTTCCATTAGGTTGCCAAGAAGGGCTCCTATCCCACGGGATAGTTGCGGGTTCTTAGCTGGGTACACAATAGTGTCTCATGGTGTCGTCTGACTCTATGGATCCTGAGGAAGTATGAGCGGGAGCTCAAGGCCGCCTACTTGTTCTTTGCTGTGAGGGGTACGTGTTACGGACTGGAGATGAATCGGCCCTATTCGTTGCCCTGATAGAATTATAAAACTGTCAGATGTGGACCTTCTTCACTCCCGACGACGAGATGGGACTAGATTTGCACTAGATGCATGCCGTCTTAAAAATTCCTTGGGGCGAAGAGCCCTACGATGAAAATACCCCGAGTAACGAAAAGCTCGGAGAGTTGGAGACGGAGAAATCGAAAATCCTGGCGGTGTACCAGGAATTGGTGTTCCATCATGGCATTTATCAACGATTGTGGAAAAAAGAAAAAGTCCTCTGAGGGGTCTTCTTCCCATATCACCGCTTGGACTCGCTATCTTTTTTCGGACCTGAAGAAGTCTAGCAGAGTCCATGTCCTGATGCCGCGAACTGAACATGAAGTGGCATACCTAATTCAGGCACAACGAAAACTGGCTACTACTGAGGAAGAGGAAGTCGAGGGTTCCACGGATGAAGAAGATGAACCTGTAGACGAGCTGGCTAATCTCGAAGAAGAACTCAGCTGCTTTTACATGGATATGCACGAGTTATCCGCCAAGGCCGTGTTGGCGAGATATTTGATGCTTTGGTTGCACAACTGCGTTATCCCGGGCGGGTCCGGGACTATAGATAGGATCAGTCGCCCTCTCACCCTTCCTGCCATAAAGTTGGCTTTCGGCCATAAGTTGGCCCTTCTATCGGCTTTGGTATGTTGTATCTATCGGGGCTCCGCAACTTTGCTCAGAAGTTCGAGGAATATTCGAGAAAAGGGCATTTCAAACGGATTGAGCTCCCTTATCATTATTTGATGGGTTTGCTCCTCCTGTATCACGGGTCCCTGGTGAGCCCTGGGACCGACGAGGACATGTTGGAGGCTGACGCCATGATCCATAAATATCGGGGGATGAAGTAAAAATCTGACACAGTCCCCGTTGGTAGGAGGGAGCTCTCCTTTATGAATGACTGAATTTTCTTTACGTCCGAGCCAGAGTTCACAGATGAGGAGGGGGACGTTGCCCATCAAGATATCGGGGGAGTGCCTCGGAGCTTGTCTGAGAGGCTTTTTTATTGGCTCCAAGACATTCGTCCCTCTTACTTGGTGTACCAGAACCAAGGCAAGATTTTTCTAGAGCCTTATCTGCCAAGCCGGTTTGCTCGCCAGTTTGGCTACACTCAACTCCTATTGGGTCACCCGAGCGCTTCGCTCGGATACAACGACATCTTGCTTGATGGGGTCCGAGCAGGGAGTTATTACAGCGCCACTGGAACTTGAGCCCGATTTCAGTTGCCAAGGGTCGGGGTAGTGCCAAGGATGCTGTATACAGCGACAGAGTACTATTTTACGGCAACGCCCTACCGGTTGACTTCGTCCCGGAGAGGAGCTACCTCGAAGGTACCATGCTGATGCCTCCGGAGGGAGAGCGCGCCGGACGCCCAAGAAAGGCAAGAGTGTTGCAAGACCTCTGCTTGTGGAACAAGACCCTTCGACAGAGGAGGAAACTTCTCTTTCGGATAAGCCTCCTCCTGCTATGCGTAAGAAAATGGTCGGGACGCACCATGTCCGCTATTCCAAGAAGACAAGGACTGAGGTGGTCCCTGAGACAGGACTGGCGGCGATGTCGAAGCCCTCTGTGAAGGGGACCAGGAGTGAGGAGGTAGGACCCTTTGCATTGGGGGTCTCTAAAGCAGACCCCTCTTTGGATGCTATAGCAATAACCATAAACACTCTTAGTTTGATTCTGCCCGGTCCTATATATAAATATCTTGGCAATGGTCTATTTGAAAATTGATAAACACAAGATAGAAGGGTCCGTCCTCGACGAGTAGCAGCTTTGGTGGTTTCTTACACCGAACCGGAAGAGAAAACCTCTCTGGAGTCCGATGTGGGCACCTCGGAACCGGTACCTGAGACCTCGGGAGCCCAGGGCTTGGGTGCAGCTTCAACGGAGCAGCCTTATTATAACCTCTCATAATTTTCTAGGATTTTTTATATAATAATAGTAATAATAATGCGTATAACGATAGCGTACTAATAAATAATAATAAAATAAATAGAATAAAAATAAACTAATCATTATATTATAGAAATAATAGTAATTATAATTAATAAGGATGTTTTTATAAAATAAAAGGAAAGAAAAGAAAAGAAAAGAAAAATATATATAACAATCAATCAAGCAAAACATAACAATACCACTTATACTACAACCAAAAACAACAACAACAGCCAACTTTTACCCCCACGATTCACCAACGACCCGACCTTCCTCTATATTCGACCCGACCCAGGTAACTCTTAGCTATATATATATATGTGTGTGGGTGTGTGTGTGTGTGTGTGTTGTACATAAACAAACGAAAACCCTAACCCTAACCAACGAGTAGTCATCCCAGACCTTCCCCCTCACCACCATCTTCGTCGCTCGACTGTCGAATGTCGGAGCACTACTGCCGCCGTCGCTGACCGGTACCCATGCACATCAAAACTTTTCGACATAAACGAACCCCAGATACCCATCTTCTCTGCTAAATTTCTTCCTACATACGCGACCGAATTTTGATCCAGTTGTTTAGATTCAACCACAACATGAACACCTTATAATGTCTTCAACTAGTTTTATTCGAACCACCCTATTTCCGATGTAAATTTATCTGAAACTTTTCGAACAACCACTGTTTTAGATATATGTGAATTGACAGTTTTCGAAACCAACATGCTGTTTTGGAAAGCAATTTTCTTCCAATCGAACTCACTTAATTATGATCTTTTTTATGATAGATAGTTTATATAACCAGGATCGCAACAACCTAATATTTATATACTTTGGATCATTAATTTTGTGCTAAATTTAGATTTAAAATCACAAAAAATAGTTTTTCAAGAACTTAAAAACTTGCGATACGGAGTGTGTTCTGACAAACCAGACCACCACGTCACGTACCAGTTGCACCAAAAGGAGCGTATGGTATATCCTGATGTGCGGGCTTTCACGGAAGTTGATTTGGACGTGTGTGCGCGTCGAAATTAACCCGTATCCGTAAAAAGTCCCCCCGTATCGGCATTTTATAATTTTCTATTAGTTGGTACACGCTCGTCGGAATACGACAAAACTTGCGCCATTGGATTCATGGTATCACGCTAGTCCTGAGACCCAAGTTTTCCGCGATTCCGAGACAGTTGACCGAGCCGCCTATTCGCGGGCCCTACGGTTGACTTTACCGGCAAAATTGTGATCAGCTCACCGGAATCCAAAATTGGACATACCGTTGAGTTTGTTTTATCGTTTAGGATTAGTTTGACCTATAATTTGTCCTATTTAGAGACTTTTACCTATGACACGTATTTTGTTACAAGGTGAGTCCTATATGGACACCGCTTTGACCCAAAATTACCCTTTTTGCCCCTGTGTCTTAATTGGACGAAATGGTAGAGTTTTTTTGACTATCTCGCTGATTTCGGAGATATTGATGATATTTATTTCAGCATCCAGAGATATTTTTTTAGCGCCTGTAGTTTCTGATCCCTTGTGCTTGACGCCAAGACGCCTACATTACATAGATTGCTTGCGAGGCAAGTATACCTTGCCATTGTGCTGTTTATTTTCATTAATTATTATGTCATGCCCCAGTACCAAAATACACGGGACCAGGCCACGTGGCAATGGCCAGCTAATTCGTCTTCGAGAGATTACCCAATTTAATGGACCCAACGGAACATACTACGCTGTCATAAGACTAACAAGTCTAATACTATTATACATCAGGCAGTGTCTAATCTCATCCATAACATAACAAGATGTACTAAAATAAATACTGGAAAATAAGTGCAGAGTCTGAAATGACATAGTACAGTCCAGATATGTCTGATGGGAACAAACCCACTACAAATGATAAAATAAGAGTACTACAAGACAGAATGAACAGTACGACTAGAGCATTGGATAACTAGATAAGGAATACTCCAGTCCTAGGCGGAATGCCTACCAGCGATCAAGGGTACTCTGATGGAAGCACCTCTAGCTCCTCCTCGGATGCGAACCTCGTCTCCTGCCCGGGTCCGTACACGGTAGGATAATAAGCCTCATCCAAATCTGGAAGGGAACCAGGTCCTCAGAGGGACGTAACAAGATACAAAAATATATGCCATATATAAATACTGAATAAAATAAAGGGGTGTGCTAACCATCTAAGTGAATGCAATGTGAGGACAACCTTGGTATGTATGGGTAGATGTAGGCATAACGTCCACACTCTGAAGAGCGTGGTATCTATACATGTAACGTCCATCATTCCGAAGAATGAGGTATCTGCAAATGTATACGTCCGTATCGCTCCGAAGAACGCGGTATCTATATAAAGGAAGTCATTGGATCCGTGGCTCCTCCAGATACTACGGATTCCAATGTGTGTATCCCATACGCCTACTAGTTGTCCTCTCCGTCCAATGCGGATATACAAGTCGAATACACGACATGCATACTACGTAGCTACATGCCAAGTCTCATCTAACTAGATAACCCTGATTACGTACTACCGTGATGCATGTTACACGCACCGATAGCTAGTCGGGTACGCGAACCCGTATCCCAACATGAGTTTGTCATCGTGATGCGTGTAGAAGTGTCAGGGTATAGGAAGATATCAGAATATCCTCATAATAGTAGGTGAGTCTGCTAGTGACTAAGTCAAATACACTACTCATCGACGCAGCAGCAGTACGGGTCCAGCTAAGCAACCTCATTTTCAGCAGCTAAAAATATACCAGCACCATCAGTTTCCTATGCCAGTCAGGGCACCAGCTCAGCAGACACATCAGTTACAGAGGCCAATTCATCAGGCACCGTAGCAGCCTCAGAGGCAGACTCAATAGACTTTTGCTTGTACCTATTGTGGGAGGCATGGGCATGATTGGAAGAACTGTCGGAAGAGGCTCAGACTATGCTTGTATCATGGTTTCCCTGATCATCAGGTGAAGGAGTGTTCCAACAACCCGTATGGACCAGATCGCATTCAGAGAGGTGGAGTTAGGCCACCTGTGGCACCGCAGACTGCTCAACTACCGCGGAGGGAGCCACCCCAGCAGGGCGGAGCATTTGCAAAGACGGTCGAGGAGGCCGACGCTACAGGTGATGGGTTAGCTTGTTTTGACCTGTTATATTCTTTTTTTTCCATCTATTGTTTTGTGTGCTTTTGTGCTATAGTATAGTTTATAGAGTACCCTAACAAAGGCTATGATACTATGATGGACAGAGACCACAATAACGCGTGACCATAATTAGTGATTCCTTTTGAATTGCGTGCTTGTATAATTTTAGATGGATTGGGGTAGACTTGTTACTACCACATTTCTAAGGAGGGTTGACTTGTTACTACCACATTTCTAGAATTAGGATAATTTTATCATTTTGCATAATTATAAATAAGATATTATAAAATTTTGTTATTTATTTAATATAATGCATGTTATATATATATATATATATATATATATATATATATATATATATATATATATAGTAGACTAATATTAATGTTGGTTGGTAGATTAGACTATTTGATTAGACATGACCCTAGTGTACCTAACCAACTTGACATGACAACTTAAACCTATTTATTAGACTAGTCACTTTGGACCCTATTTAGTTAACCTTTTCATTAGATTAGAGGATTAGGCTTAACCCTCATTAGGAAGAGAAGTTTCACCTTAATTATTTCTTTATGACAACCCACTAGGGGCATTCTAGTCAAATCATATTGCTTGGAGGGGAAGCCTAAGGTGGCCGGCCCTAATATTGGGTGGAGACTCTCTCTCCTCCAATTATTCACCTTATTTTAATTCCTAATTAGTGTTCTTCCCCAAATAGTTCATTTATCCACCAATTTCTTCACAAATCACTCTCAAATTCACGCATCCTCACCATCTAAGGAGACTAGGATCTTGAGGTGGGCAAGAGCATTTGGAGAAGGAGCTTTGAGACTGGAAGCTTGTGTCATATTGTGTCCATAGGAAGAAGTTTTGATTTCTAACAATCCCTATTGTGACTTTTACATTGAGTTTTGTGCTCATTTTTGGGAAAATCCAAGAATGACACACCAAGTGTTTGTCATTAGGTTTGGTAGGCCTAAGTAGAGTTATATTGTTTATGTGGGAGTAGATATGTATCCACAAATGGATACGAGTAAGGCATATCATGACACGGTATGATACGGTGTGATTCAGGGCTCAAATTTGGGGATTTGTGCATATGAGTGTATTTCATTCTAATTTCCCTTATATCAAGTCATAATAGCTATTTATTACTCCTATTAGAGTCTATTTTATATATTTGAGTTGTTCTTGAGCTTTGGGTAGAGCTTGGTGTGATTGGATAGAGTATCATAGGAGGATGGGTATATTGGTGTAATAAACTCTAAGTGTTTGTGATTATGTGTTGTGTGTGTACATTTGGTGATGTACATGAAGGCTAAGTGTTGGAGATGTGGTTGTGAGCAAAGGGTTGTAGAATTGGATTAAGAGCTGCTGATACATGTATCAGTTGGTGGTGTCAACTGTAAGAAAGGTCTGAACAGAGGTGAGGGTAGCATGGTGTCTGTGAGGGTAGCAATATGAGGTAAAAATGAGAGAATGAACGTGTAGTATCAAGTGGGGAGTAAGTTAAATATGCATCAGTGATGACAGTATCAGGCATCAGTTGTCGAGTGACTGTGATTACTGTGAGTATATGTTTATGTGTTCATATATTATATAATAGTGTTATTGTTATTGTTTAGTCCTTTATATAATACTGTGTGTATGATAAACACTAGCTTTAGTACTTGTGACCGTGTTCGCAGTGTGGGGATATTAGAGTACATGTGTTCAAATGTATAACTCAATGTACCATATACGTAAGTGTGAGTGAGTGAAAGTTAGGATGTTGGTTGGGTACTAGGTAGTTTCCAGGTGCAAGAAAGTGGTTTGGATAATATTAGTTATTCAAATGAATGAAGTTAGTGAGTAGTGCAGTGAGTATCTCTATGTTAGTTGGGGGTTAGCTATTTCAGTGGCTCCACTGCAACTGCAGTCCCTTGTAAGGGATTAGTGTATCAGGAGGATTTTGATATCTTAGCCTAAAAATCAGTTGGACATAGGCAGGGGACTGTATATGATTTCAGTGGCAAGATAGTTGCCTACTTTAGGATCAAGGGTTGGTCTGAGTACCAATGAGGGGGCAGCACCAACGGCTTGCCTTGAGCACATGGGGTATTTTAGTATGAAAGTTTAAGTATATGTATCAGTGAGTAATGTGCAAGGCAGTGAAGTGGACCAAGGGACAAATGTTCAGCAAGAAGTAGGCTCAATTCCAACTGAGTATAACATGCAATAGAGATGAGGATGGAGAAGTGCAAGGGGTGCACTTCACTCATGTGCTGTGAGCTCTGTAGGAAGTAGGTTGGTCTGAAACACCCAGCAGGGTATGGATGTTTAGGTTCGGACTTGTGCACATAGGTGCACATGTAGTGATTTGGCAGAAGAGTATTAGAGGTAAGGTTGTATACCAGTTGGAGTATTCAAGGAGAAGGGAGGAGTGTTATCTGCTAGGTATATGGAAAGTGTTAAGGGTTATGTGCAGTTGTATAGTGAAAGTAATCACTAGTGAGTGAGTTAAGTTATGAGTACAGGAAATATTGGAGTAAGGGGCAAGGTTGATACTCGTATGGGTATATGTGTATTCAGGGGTGTGTACATGGTGCAACAGTATCAGAGTGAAGGGGGAGAGTATTATTGACAGGTCTATGTGTGTGGTTACGGTGTGTTAGATTAGAAAGCATCTAAGTGAAATCCTAAGTATCCAAGTATATGTGTAACCAACATCAAGGTAAGTTGTGGGTAAGTGTTGGAGTCAAGGTATTGGTAAATAGGTAATTTGAGAATATCAGGATACTAGGTTGATAGTGTTGGTATCCTAAGACAGTTGGGTTAAATTCATGATACTAGAGTGGGTATCATGAGTGAGCCGAAGTAATAGGTTTGGTTAAGATAGTATAAGTTATTGTGTTATATTAGAGTCTACATATATTATATATATATTGCATAGTGTATTAGCTAGTATTATATAATAATAGCAAGTATAACTTGTTTTAGCAAGATAATGACTATTATGACCTAGAATGCCCATAGTAACTTAGTAATAACTAGTATTAATTAGTATCATTCCTAGACTACCTAAATATGTATTGAAAACTTAGAATCAAGTTTTGACCTAGTTTGACTACTTTGACCTAAAAATAGCCTAGAAGTCATATTTTAGTGCATTTTAGCTTGTCATCACTTCATTACACCAAATGACATAGAATTTCATATATATGTCACTTTGACTCCAGTCCAGACACAGATTGGTATTGTCAGATCAGGACCACAAGCGAGTACATTCTCTGATAGTTTCCATTATTTGATAATTACTATAATTCGAGTATTTAGATATGTATTATTTGATTCCTGATAAATTGGTACACGGACTAGTATACACATGAATCTTCATTCATGGGATGTTATTTATTATTTCATTGTTCCTCGTGTTCTTATATGGTTATTAGACAATGTTTAATATTAGACAATGTTCAAAGTTTAATTTTTTACAATGCCTTGAGTATCTTGCATCGTAACATGTCATGGTTGGATCCATTGTACTAGTCCGGGGAAAAGGGGGAGTGTTAGCTAGATATGTGATCAAATCCTAGACAATGTTCAATGTTTAAGTTAGACAATGTTTATCCAATGTTTAAGTAGGCAATGTTTAACCCAAGCTGATCACATATCTAACTAATATTCAAACACTTAACTTAGTTACAATCCTTCACCATATTTTATTGTCTTTATTCTATTTCATCGTGATCAGTTTATACCATATTGCTCTAGTTTATATGTCTCACCATGATATTGTTCATTGTTTCTCGTCTTGTATTACTTTCTCTATTTATGTTTATAGTCATTAGCAATTAATTGGAGCTGCAATTGGGTTTTACTTCGCTCCAATCCTGACTGGATTTTTTTTTCCAGATGAGTGGTTAGAAGGGATGTGTCCCACCTTTTATGGACCACGGGATGGTGAGCCGACTGAGGATTAGTACCGGCTACTGAGGCGGCTTATATTTCCATTAGCATATTGTATATATTCAGTTTTAGACATTGGCATGTATATATTATTTGAGATTGTGTTGTAGTTAGACTATTAGTCTTAGATGTATTGTATCATGATTTTGTGACTTTTTTTTATTCCATATCGTGCCTTTATCTCCCTTTAGTTTATATTATGATTGAGTATCAATTGTAATTGAACCATTATATTGTCCTCCAATTGGAGTTGAGATATTATTGACATGTACCATTATATATTGGGTCAGATGGTTAGATAGTATTGTTGACCTACACATCGTTCTACTGCAGATGCTGTGACGTAGGCTGGATGTACCTACGTACTTGTGCCCCTACACCGGGTGCAGGTCATGACAATCATGATGATGACATTGTAACAGATATAATTCAAGAAGAGCAAGCTCCTGAAGAACCTCAACTGAAAAGATCGAACAGACAACTGAAGCCTAACAGCTTGTACAGTCCACAACAATATGTATTGCAAACATATGCATGAGAACCTGGATGCTATCAAGAAGCCGTGACACACAAGAAAAATGGAGAGTAGTTGTAATCCATGCAAGATAAGATAAAGTCCTTGCATGAGAACCACACTTATGATTTGGTAAAATTACCAAATGGAAGAAGGACACTCAAGAATAAATGGGTGTATAAGTTGAAGACAGAAGAAAGCATATCACAACCAAGATATAAGACTAGGCTAATTGTGAAAGGTTTTAGTCAAAAACAAGGTATTGACTATGAAGAGATTTTCTCACCAGTGGTGAAGATGACATCTATCAGAATAGTGCTTAGCCTGGCTGCTAGTCTGGATCTAGAAGTTGAACAACTAGATGTGAAGACTATATTTCTTCATGGTGAGCTTGAAGAGAAAATCTACATGGAAAATCCAGAGGGCTTCAAAGTCAAAGGAAAAGAAGATCTAGACTGTCGACTAAAGAAAATCCTGTATGGACTGAAACAGGCACCACGTCAATGGTATAAGAAGTTTGATCTCTTCATGACCGAGCGAGGATACCAGAGGACCACTTCTGATCATTGTGTATTTGTCAAAAGGTACTCTAATGGTGAACTGATTATACTCTTGGTATATGTTAATCGTAGGTCGTGATAGTGACAAGATCAACAAGTTAATGAAAGACCTCACCATGTCCTTTGTAATGAAGGACTTAGGTCGAGCAAAGCAGATTCTCAGTATGCATATCTCTCGTGATCTAAATAATGGAAAGTTGTGGTTATCGCAAGAGCGCTATATCGGGAAGGTATTGAAGAAATTCAACATGGACAAAGCAAAGCCAGTAGCAACTCCACTTGCTAATCATTTTTTGCTCAGCTCAAAACAGTGTCCTAAAAGCAACAAAGAAAAAGAAGAGATGGCATCGGTGCCAAACTCCTAAGTAGTTGGCAGTCTTATGTACATGATGGTGTGCACCGGACCTGACATGGTACATGCAGTTGGTGTCGTCAGTATATTCTTATCCAATCTGGGAAAAGAGCATTGGAAAGCGGTGAAGGGGGTTTTGAGATATCTCAAAGGTAATTCCAAAATGAGATTGTGGTTTAGAAATGACAAGCCTGAGTTGATTGGGTACATATATACAGATATGGCTGGAGATCTTGACTCCAGAAAATCTACTTCAGGTTATTTAATTACTCTTTCAGGGGAGCTATGTCTTGGCAGTCAAAATTACAGAAGTGTGTTGCTCTATTGACTACAGAAGCAGAATATATCGCATCTACAGAAGCATACATGGAACTAGTGTGGATGAAAATATTCCTACAAGAGTTGGGTAAAGAACAACAAGAATATGTTCTTTATTGTAATAGCCAAAGTGTTATCCATTTGAGCAAGAATTTGAGTTTTCACTCAAAGTCAAAGCATATTGATGTGAGATATCATTTGATTCTTAATGTCGTAGAATCCAAGCAACTTCAAATCGAGAAGATTCATACCAATGACAACGACTCAGACATGATGAAAAAGTCTTTAATCACCGAAAGACAAGCATTTTTTTTGCAGAAATGCATTTTGTATGACGAAGCCTTCCACTTAAGTCTAGAAGGGAGAAATTGATGAGTGGTCCCTCCATAAGTACAAAGAAGTGTGTTGTTGTTCCCAAGATCCATTCACCTTGAGAAAGACCTTTGTCTTTTGGAGTTCCCAAGGTTAATAAATCTTGGATGAATGCAATCTTGGAGGAGCAGCTATAGTCCCATGAAGCTATATAAGAAGGTGAAAGAAGGATGTTTTGGTTGCTCCTTGTCATACCCCAATCTCCAACAGGCAATCGACCGTCCTCGCCAGGCCCGAATTACCACGTCAGCGCTCTCGCAGGATAATCGCTTGATCCATCTGGGCGTGATGCCGTACGAGTTTAAGCTGCGCCCGTGGTCCATGCAGGCTGTAAGAGGTCTAAGCCACAGAGTCACACAGATTGTCCGAGTGCAGAGGAGTAATAAATGCATAGGCGATTGGTAACAAGTTCACAAAGTCGTCAATAGCGGAATAATTGAATAACACAAGTATAGAAGTAAAACAAACTCTTTATTGATATTGGACAAGTGTTACAAGCGGCGCTAGGCCGAGATTACAAGTCGCTCAAGCCTCTCTCTCTTTGAAATAGTAAAAGCGTGCAAAGTGGTTATATTTGTGGAATGATACATAGGCGATGTTCCAACATTATGTCTTGTATATGTGCTTCAGTTTCGGATGCAACGTTCCATGGCTCTAGAGTGAACTCCACGTCTCAGCATGCACGAAGTAGGCATCCCCACCTAACGAGGTTCTCCTGCACCTTGCAAGCAATCTGGTGGGTTATCAGTACATGAATGCACTGGTGGGGAGGCTTCTCGCCCGCTCGATAAATCCAAACACGTTATATAGGTTTCGTGCACCATCTATTAAGTTATCTTTCTAGTCTTGCCTTAGGATCAGTTTTATGGCAATGATGAATAGCCTAACTCGTGTAGCAGTGCGCCGTGCGATATAAAGGAACACGGCGAGACTTACCAACTTAACATTTGTCCTTCCCTGTCCACGGCAAACCAAGTTAAATTAAGCACAATCATATATTATAAAATCCAGGACAAATAGCATATGCAAACACAAGTGTCGTGAACGAGATTATGTTTCGGGTGCACGATTACACGAATTTTTCAAGTGTGTTGCATTGTATATTCAAGCGTTCAATTATGTACAAGTATCTTATACCCATGATCTTTCAGGTGTTTGGATTCACTAGATGCGATATAATGATTCGCACGCGGATTGCCGCTAAGCGAGGATGACTTATCTATATGAACATGAGGTCACTGGCTTAGCCATAAAGGACTGATTTATAGTCTCGTGACAGAATGGGGTACAACACTTTGTACAAGACGAGCAATTCAAGGCGAACGTGTGATACAGAAGATCCATTGCACGCCATCCCGACGAATCAAGTGACTATCATTGTGGGTAGACGGCTAGTCCAAGGTAGTATGCTTTACCAAGGCCCGAATCTCGAGTATTGCCCTGCCCCAAAGACAGCGCCGCATACCATAACCGAAATTGGCACACAATGCACCATTCATCCTCCTAGGTCGGTACGATCCCAGTGCCCCGGTGATCTTCCGTGGAAGTAGATACCTCGTGTACGAGTTGTCTGTGACCATGCAAGTCTTGGGTCATTTTCTTGATTCTTTTTTCGAACGAGCATTGCTCCACGAGCTGTGATTCTTTACTTTACTTACTTAACATGATTCTCGTTCAGAGTTAAACTTGACTTGATGCATTTCTCTAGTTCGGGAACTGCCTTGACAGCCTAACGGTCCCGGATACTTGCAGGTTAGTATTGCACAGAAGGACTATTTGATAGTCTTCTGGCTAACTAAAAGCATGCATGATACGAATGATGTTACTTGATTGTGGCATAATTTGTGTGGCAAGCATTGAAACGAGGCAACGAGTACAAACTATAAGTAAGCAGGCAAGCATACATTTATATGAAACATAAGCATTTACGTTTGGCACGGTCTATGAGTAAAGCGAGGAGTAAAACTGTAAAGGGACATACCGAGCGACATAATCTATAGGAGTGCAGTGTAGCAAGTGAAGCAGTGCACTACGAAGAGTATAATGTTCTACTCGAGGCATAACGGGGTCTACTTATAAGCAAAGTTTTATTTTAATGTTCGAACACAAGCAATACAAGTTGGGATTATTCCCTTAGCTAGGTGCATTGTATTCTTTATTAGCATATAGGGGGTGATTCACCTAGCGACTAGCATGTATCGTCCATATTTTAAGTTTGCTGGGTAAGCAAAGACAAGTTCATCGTAGCCACCCACCTTAGCGATGATTCGCCTCGGTCGAGCGATACTCCGAGCGAGCCTTTGAAAGCCTAATCCGGAACTCCTGAAGGGCCAAGTCTGTAAATCCTTTTGCCTCAAATGAGTGTTCTCGCTGAGCAGAGCGGGTCGTTACACTTACGCCGATTGAATCGGCTGTCCGCTTGAACGGAACGGGTCGTCACACTCCTTTTGTTCCTTGCTAGTAGTGTTGCTCCTTGCTCATGGTGCTACTTCACCAAAGTGTGTCCATACATTTGTATGAGAGTTTGTGAGCCTCTTGAGTGAATCAAAAAGAGAGATTGTAACTTGTAATCCCACTATTTTTAGTGGAGAAAGAAAGAAAGAAAGAAAAGAACTATAGTTGTCCGAGGACGTAGGTACGTTGCCAGACCTCGTTAATTCTTTTGTGTTCTGTTTTGCTCACTTGACAATCCATATCTTTCGCATTCTCCGTGAGAGCTCGATTGCAAGATATTGCTTCCACACTGTGTGTAGGAAGTTCATCTCCATCCCCAACAGTGACATTGCTTCCGCACTGTGTGTGTGAAGGTCCTCTCCATCCCCAACAACCGCTTGGCGTCCATTATGACATTTGATTCTGATGTGCTAACGGCGTGTTTGGTTGCTTGCAAGTTGATAGAAGTACGAAAGTGTGAAATCATAATTTTGCGTACGCATATTTTCTACTTATTGCGTTTGGATACGTTGAAGAAGTGTAGGTTGGAAGTGATTAATTCATAGTTTTGTTGTTTGATTTTTTTTGTTAAAGTGAACTTGGAAATTTAACTTTTTGTAGTTGCTATGTTTGGATGCAACGATGAAGTGGTAGTAGAAAAATGATATAGTTTTCCACTTTGGAAATGGGTGAGCTTACCACCCTATGCATTTTTTTTTCTTTCTTTTTCTAATTATTCTTAATTTGTAAGTATCACACAATGGAGAAGAAGAATAAAATATTAAAATATGTGAGAAGTCACTAACTTTATCCAAATGAGGAGTCAATTACTTTGTCCATTCTTCCTAAATTTGGTGAGGTTTGCCAAGGAAATATACTAAAGAAAAATATGATTAGCCAACTCTCTCTATAACAAGAAGCAGGTGATCAGTAAACGGATGTAAACGAATATATTGAATGAACATAGATATAATTGGCCAAAAGGCAAAGCAACAAAGACCACACAAGCAACGTAAGCAATGTATTCTTTAATTAATGCATATAAAACCACCACAAGAGTTGTAACAGAGAATATTCAACAAAAACTAAAGAAAGAAATCCCCAAATAACATGGACTACAACGAATATGGTACATGATCAAGATAAAAAAGTAACACACGTCATAAAGAGCATAATCTCCACCCCAGTGGTGAAGGAAACCAAAATATCACTGAGAATAAAAATATATCAATCCAACCTTTTTCCAATGCCCATTATTACAAACATAGAATCCAAGGAACGCCAACATTCACAACCTTGTTCTTTTCCTCCTTACCTTTCTTTTGTTAGATGTTAGAAACAGACACGTCCTGCAAACGCTTTGATATCGTATCTGAAATTGATCGCAGCAGAAATTTAGGCCAACCCACCTAAGATAACCAATTCCGTCTAACGAACACCAAGCACAGATAAAGACAAGTATATGGCGGTGACTACGTCACCTGGACAAATTTTAACCTTTATAACTCAGGTGAAATTACAAGATTGACAAAACCAATGTTGAATCATTTGTCCTAATAGGTTCAACCCCCTCACCACACTCAATAAGTAAAGAAAGAGATTACAATGAAATCGCTCACCAACCCGTAGCAATTTTTCTAACTGAAGTTGACGACAACTCGATTAGATCTCTTTTTCCTTCTGTCTTAGATGACGAAGAACCCTATGAGCAAAGCTCGGACTTTGTCTTATATTTCTGTGAACGAGCACCCCAAATCTCTACTTTATGTCCTCCATCCTCACCCATATAAATAGAATGAAAAAACCTAGTTTAGGTCATAGGAATTCCTAAAATAGGAAACCCATTATCTAAAATATGACATGCAAAAATGGTCAGATGAAATATTTGATAGAAATTTTAAATATAATCAAATCTTATATTTAATATAGATTTTCAAATGATATGAAATTAAATCTTTGATCCTATTTGAACTCAAAAATTATCAAATCCAGACTGGACTTCAACATTGTTTAACTATATATAAACACTCACTATAGGAATAATCAGCAATAACAAGAACAACATACAAATCAAAAGTTGATTTCTTTGAGGCGGAAGACCATATGATTGAGGAGAAGCAGAAAGAAGTACCATGAATGAGAAAAAAGCAACATAGTGACATACATATGCTTTCCATGACCAAATTGTGTTAACAAGAGAAGTAACAACGTGACATATAAAATAACCCCACATATATCCAATCTACAAAGAATTTACAGGATTATTGCAAGCACCAGAGTCCCCTTCTCCACTCTGTTCTTCCTCAAACCAACACCATGAATATACTTAAAAACAAATATAAATGACAGCAAAAGGGCCAAAGTTCACCAATTTAACAACAAAAAGAACAGAGAAGAAAAAATTAATGTAACTTTTATCACAACAACAGCTTCCTAGCTCCTTTCCTTGCTTTTTCATCTTGTAGCGAAGGAATTTCATCAACAACAGGTCTGGATTAGGACGAGATGTTTAGTCCTATTGTTAAACCTACAGTGATACGCACAATTCTCAGCATTGCGGTACCTTGTGCTTGTCCGGTTCGACAACTAGATGTCAAAAATATCTTCCTTCATGGTTCTCTTTCGGAGGAAGTATAAAGTCATTTATGGCTTGAAGCAAGCTCCCAAAGCGTGATTTAAGAGATTCAACACATTCATAATTTCCTATGGTTTTATCCAGAGCAAAGTTGATCCCTCCATGTTCACTCTCCATCAAGGTACCATGATTATGTTATTATTATTACTATATGTTGATGATATTATCCTCACAGGAAACACGTACATTCTTCTTCAATCTTTCATCACCACATTTGGATCTGAATTTGAGATTAAAGATCTTGGCCGCTTGCATTATTTTTTGGGCATTGAAGCAACCCATCACCAAGATAGTATATATTCTTCGTCGTAGCAAGATGATTGAATGCAAACCATGAGCTACACCTATGGCTGCTCGTGTGGTTCTATCGGCTTCTACAGGAAATTTATTAGTTGATCCAACCGAGTATCGCCAACTTGTTGGTTCTCTTCAATAACTCCCATTAACCTAACCGGATATATCGTCGCCGTACACCACGTCTCTCAATTTATGTCAATGCCTAGAGACTCTCGTTATGATGCTGTCAAGCATATCCTTCGATACCTCAAAGGCTCACTCGGTACTGGTATTAATTTACGACAGTTGCATACACCGCAAAGTCCTCTCTCTTTTTCTGATGCGGATTGGGCGGGGTGTCCTGACAGCAGGTGATCCACCACTGGTTACTGTATTTTCTTTAGTCCCAATATTATTTCTTGGTGCGCCAAGAAACAACCCACCGTCTCTCGCTTGAGTGCTGAAGCGGAATACCGCGCCCTTGCACATACATGTGCAAGAACATTTTGTTGCATCACCTTCTTACAAAGTTGCACTTTCCAATCCACTCACCCGCAATACTCTATTGTGATAACCTTAGTGCAACATATATGGCGGCCAATCCACATCGAGTTAGATTACCATTTTATACGAGAGTATGTCGCGTCCGGCAGTCATTGTGTACAATTTGTCTCATCGACCGAGCAACTAACTGGTTGATGTTTTCACCAAAGGTCTCTCCAGGCAAAGATTTCAGTTTCTCACTTCCAAACTCACCTCCTTGTCGGTGCCGAGTTTGAGGGGCAACTTCATGAGAAGTGGTTTTGTTCTGTTATCACAAAACTGTGTATATATATATCAGTAAACTCTGGATAAAATGTACTGCAGAATTCATTATATTCTTACTCTCTCACAGAATTCAGGTCAAATAGTAACTCAAACAGTTTTGGCAGCGCTTTTGGTCTAAGATCGTTAGAGGAGTTTCTTCTTCTGGGAGGTTGTGTTATCAATGTTGGTGGCCAAATGGAACCATACACCAGTGATTTGAAACCAATATACCAAATAAGCGCTTTAAGACTACCTTTAATAGTGTCTAGTAAGCAATAGAAGAACTTACTTGCTAAGAGAAACATTAAAATCAGTCTCTTTCTTGTAATTGAAAGCATCATCAAAATTGAGTTCCTCCTCGAGACGATTTACCTGTCATGACAGAAGGTAATGCTAAATCACTTCAATCATGTTTACTTTGTTTATTGCAGAGGCAGAATATCTCCCATTATCGGTTGTGGCTACCTGTAATCCCACATTCACTAGTGATAATGTTTACCAAGTTATAGGTTATAGGATTTGTGCAAAACCAATGCAACCATACCAGAAAGAACATCACATGCAAGAAGTAGAGGATACAGACCTGAAACTCAAAGAAAACCATTCCAAATGATATTCAAACCAAAACCGTAGCCAATAAACTCAGGCAGTAGCTTTAGATAGTAGGGGAAAAAAAACCATAGCACCTAAACTCAAATCAGCTTAGAAAGCCTTGCCAAACCAACAGAGACATACATCCAATAACAAATAATGCTTAGTGTTGATATGGTATGTTGGGTGTCATATTTAAGTATAGTATAAGCACATGGGAATATCCTGAGGACATATTTGGGATGCCAGAATATGTCACAGGATATTCCATTATGAGATTATTGTCATAATGATTGAGATCATTGTATTAATGACTGTAAGGCTATATAATGCCAATGAGACAATCAATAAAATAATCAACTAATTTCAACATGGTATCAGAGCCAAGTTTCCACAAACCCTAGCCGTCACCAAGCTTCCACAAACCCACAGGAGGATTTTCTAGATCTCCTCCACCGAACTCTTCCACTCCCCCCCCCTTCTTCCCTTCTCCGCCCTTCGCAGGCCGCCCTTCGCTGTTGCTGCCCCGTCCCGCTACTGCTGCGGCTACTACTGCTGCTGCGACTGCTGCTGCGACGGTGGCTGTGACATGCGTGCTGCCGCCTCCTCCGCACCAGCACGAGACAACGCCTAATAGGGATGCCTAGATCTGAAAAAAGTGGGGACATGTTCGGATCTAAGAGCGGACGACGAGGACGAGCGTGAGTCGTGGAGCGGACGTGACGTGATTGGATAGACGACGCATCAATGGAGGAGATCATCAAGAAGCTAGATTCTGCAGAGGTGGCGACGTTGATGAAGTTGTTGACGATGTCGGCTGGTGAGAATACGACATGAATGTCGCCGGAGTTGAAGCTTCCCTCCATCAATATGAAATTAGATGGACCAGCCACCTATCTGAGTTGGTCACGACGGGTGAGAAGAACCCTCGCAGAAAAAAAATATGGAGGGGTTCCTGACGGACGAGGCGACAGAGCCGGACGAAGGCTCGACAGGACGCGATGAGTGGAAGTCCACTCATATGGTAATCTACATCTGGCTTCTCAACTCCTTCAAGGTCTGCAGGTTGAAGAAGTCCCTCAAAGGGCTGACTGCAGCTTTCGCACAGAGGACGACCCTACTTCTAGCCCAACCAAAGATCCCTAGCCTTGAGGAGGCTATCTCAGATAAGATCCAGGAGGAGACACGCATCAGGCTGCAAGCCGGGACAGGTGGTCCCCCCGAAGCAAAGTCAGCACTAGCGATCACCAGCTCAGGAAACACAGGATCTAAGGGAGAGCCCTGGCAGCATAACCGACAGTGCTACAACTATGGGGAGATGGGTCATCATCGGTATGCTTGTACCAAACCACCTAGGGAGGGAGATTCAGGTGGTGGACGAGGACCGTTCGGTGGACGAGGATATAATGGAGGACGTGGTCGTGGTCGAGGGGATAGACGAGGCGGCCGAGGAGGTTATCGGGCGAACCTCCTGATATCAGAAGGGAACGGAGAAGCTGATGGCACCTTTACTGTGGAGGACCAGGCACTGGGAGACATGAGGAGTAGAACAGAGGAGGCGTCCATCTCATTCTTTGTTAGGGACAACGCTGCCATGTATGCCCATCCATCAGAAGGTACTGAATAAACACTTGCCCTTGCGTCTATCTCTTCCCTTAAATCATCAGACTGGATTATCGACTCGGGAGCATCTCGGCATGTGACGGAGAATGCTAGTGAGTTTTCTTCCTACACTCACCTAGCATCAGCGGACAGCATTCAGACAGCTGATGGCACTTTCCAGCCAGTGGTCGATAAGGGTACTGTTAATTGTACAGGTTCAGTAAGATTATCCAATATTTTATATGCTCCATCCTTTCCAGTCAGTCTCTTGTCCATTAGTTCTATAATCCTCCAACTTAAATGCATTGTTTCTTTTGATATTCCTAAGATGACCTTCCAGGAGAAAGGGACATGACGAAGACTTAGGACTGGCACTTGGCATGAGGGACTGTGGTACCTAGATCGAGAAGGACTGGACTCAGCATTGGTATCTATGGCAGAGAAGGCTGGCATGGAAGGACTGCAGCAGAGGACTGAGGATACCTTGATACTCCATCATCGGAGGATGGGACATTCTTCCTTTGATACTCTAAGTAAGTTGTATCCAGAGATTTATGCAAAAAAAAAAAGAAATTAGTATGTACGTGCGAGTTAGGAAAACTTACTAGGAGCTCATATGTTGGCACGGGTCATAGGAGCACTTTTGCTTTTGAGGTAGTACATTCTGATGTCTGGGGTCCATGTGCTACTAACACTATGAATGGTTATAAGTACTTTGTTTCTTTCATTGAGTGTGCCTCTCGTGTTACCTGGTTATATTTGATAAAATATAAGAATGATGTACCTGCTTATTTTTGGGATTTCCATAAGCATGTCCAGACTCAGTACAAAGCAGTTGTGAAGGTACTGAGGTCTGACAATGGAACGGAGTATACCAACAGGACGCTTGCAGAATACCTGTCAGCACATGGAATACAGCATCAGACCACATGTGCATACACACCAGCACAAAATGGAGTTGCAGAAAGGAAAAATAGACACCTTCTGGAGGTCGCAAGAAGTATGATGATCGACATGAATGTCCCACAGAGTCTGTGGGGACATGCAGTATTGATAGCAGCTCAACTCATCAACAGGATGCCCTCGAAGGTCCTCGGATGGAAGTCCCCATGTGAGGTATTGCAAGACAATAATAGTTGGATACTCCCACTGAAGGTGTTTGGGTGTGTGTGTTTTGTGAAGGACAATAGGCCATCAGTTGGGAAACTTGACCCTAGAGCGGTCAAATACATCTTCATAGGCTACCCGGTGACCCAGAAGGGGTATGTGTGCTGGAGTCCAGTAGAGAAGAAGAAGTTTGTCAGTATGGATGTCCACTTTCGGGAGCATGAGCCATACTACCGCAAGGACGGAACTTCACACAACACGCCTAATACTGCCAGTATTAGGCGAGAGGAGGAGATGGAGAACTTGGTGGTAATCGATTTAGAAGTTTGGCATAGAGGCACGAAGAAGGGACAAGAAGGTGAAGGTGTTAGGCCTACGGCTCAGGGAGAGTTACTTACCTACAGCAGGAGAGAGAAGCAAACTGCAGGACCAGTATCGACAGTGCCAGTGCCTAGTCCCTTCCTGCGTTCGTCCCAACTCCTGAGGCACCGACACCAACCCCCCTTCAGGTGATACCCCCTCCTTCACAAGATATCATTCCTCCTACTTCTACTCCTCCCACACCACTATCTGTACGGAGGACCACTCGCAGCAATGCAGGAAATCATCCAAACAAATATGGTTGGGATATTGCTCAGTTTGTTTCTTATTACCATATCCCTTCTTCTCATGGAGCATTTATAGCATCTTTGGATAGTATTACTATACCTAATAATTGGCAGGTTGCCAAGAACGATCTAAAGTGGAAAGCGGCAATGCACGAGGAGTTGGGAGCTCTGGAGAAGAACCACACTTGGGAGCTTGTGAGACTGCCAGAGGGGAAGAGAGCAGTTGGATGCAAGTGGATCTTTACCGTGAAGCAGAACCCAGATGGACAGGTTGAGCGCTACAAAGCTTGACTAGTAGCCAAAGGATACAGTCAGACGTACGACATCGACTATGACGAGACCTTTACACCAGTTGCAAAGATGAGCACTTTCAGGACTCTGATTTTTCTGGCAGCGAATGATGGATAAAAGCTACACCAACTGGATGTGAAGAATGCATTTCTTCACGGAGATCTAGTGGAGGAGGTATACATAGAGATACCACCAGGATTTGGCACCAATCAGACAGTAGGCAAGGTCTGCAGGTTGAAGAAGTCCCTCTATGGACTGAAGCAGTCTCCTCGAGCGTGGTTTGACAGATTCAGAAGGGCGATGATAGGGATGGGATATCAGCATATCAATACTGATTATACTGTGTTCTTCCGTCGGAGTGGAGGCCACATCATCATGCTTGCGGTGTATGTGGACGGTATAATTATCACAGGAGATGGTGAGCAGGAGATCGCCCAACTCAAAGGAAAGCTTGGCAAGGAATTCGAGGTGAAGGATCTCGGCCTTCTTCGGTACTTCCTTGGGATTGAGATTGCTCGAGAAGCAGAGGAGATTGTTCTCTCTCAAAGAAAGTATGCACTGGACCTTCTCACATAAACTGGGATGTTGGGGTGCAAACCTGCAGCGACACCAATAGATAAGAGGTTCAAGATTGATGCTGAGGCTGGAGAACCAGTTGATCGGAACAGATACCAGAGACTGGTTGGCAAGTTAATCTATTTGAGCCACACACGTCCTGATATCTGATTTACAGTAAGTGTGGTGAGCCGCTACATGCATGGCCCACGGAAGGGTCATATGGATGCAATGTACCAGATTCTGAGGTACTTGAAAGGTGCTCCCGGAAAGGGACTCATATTCAGGAAGAACAATCATGTGAGCATCGAGGGCTACTGTGATTCTGACTGGGCTAGTTGTGCTGATGACAGGAGGTCTACCTCGGGATATTGCATATTTTTAGGAGGTAACTTGGTCTCCTGGAGGATTAAGAAGTAGTCTGTGGTGGCCAGATCGACAGCTGAAGCAGAGTACAGAGCTATGGCCTTGGGAGTTGCAGAGCTGCTATGGTTGAAGAATATGATGGTAGAGCTGAAGCTGGATCAAGGGGCCAAGATGAAGCTGTGGTATGACAATCAGTCAGCTATTAGTATCGCCAACAATCCAGTACAGCATGACAGGACCAAACACATCGAGATTGATAGATTCTTCATCAAAGAGAAGTTGGATAGTGGATTACTAGAGCTTGGCCATGTTCCAACCAGGGATCAAGTAGCAGATAGACTAACCAAGGGACTCGCCTCAGTGAGCATGATTAGAGGATGTGACAAGATGGGCCTAGTGAATATCTTTCACCCATCTTGAGGGGAAGTGTTGATATGGTATGTTGGGTGTCATATTTAAGTATAGTATAAGCACATGGGAATATCTTGAGGACATATTTGGGATGCCAGAATATGTCACATGATATTCCATTATGAGATTATTGTCATAATGATTGAGATCATTGTATTAATGACTATAAGGCTATATAATGCCAATGAGATAATCAATAAAATAATCAACTAATTTCAACACTTAGAATTCATCCAGGTAGAGGGAAGAAACATAGAAGCCATACAAACCAACAGAGATAACTTAGAATCCACACATGTAGAGAAAAAAAAGCATAGAATCCAATCCATCCAAAAGCAAATATATAATGCTTATTAGGGCATGTTTGGTTGCTCGTAATGAAGTAAAGAGTTAAAGTACACTTTTCATGCATATCCACCATTCAAAAACCAACATGAAAACAGAAACTAAGAATTTAGTGTTGGTCCCGAGACAGATCAAAGATGGTAGAACGCGAGCCATAACAGAGCTACTAGCGAGACCCGAAGTTCCGCTTTCTACTGGAACCCAATTTGTCGTCGAGATCAGAGATTCACACAAGAGTTCATCATATGATATTTATTGATTCCAACGAAGCATGAACCAAGAACATGTTACAAACTGGCTCCGAAAAAAATAAAGATTACAACAAGCAAATAGTAAAACGTTCTTCTCTTTACGTTCGCATACGCTACAATGAGAAATAATAAAACAAAGGAAAGGCTGAAGAAGAGCGCCTTGCTTGGGTGGTCAAAACCACCATTGTTCAAAGCAAGATTCGCCATACAGACGATCTGTCCCCAGGAACTAGCAAGTTCATAAAAGAACTTCTGGAACGCTCATTCACCTTCGAAATAACTCAGAAATACCATGTGGAAGGGGGACACTCTGGGCCGCATATGATCTAGTGTTCTCGGTTTCCATCTATTTTTTCTCTCCTCAAATAAAAAAGAAGGTCCTTTATATATAGAAGAAAATAGCACCTCTGTGGCCTGAGGAAACTCTATGCCAAATAAGCACTGACCAACCAGATCCCCCAAATCCGAGTGTTAGAGCCGTCGGCGCCATAAGTCACGCTGCAATGAACGAGGCAGATAACACCGCCAAATGCCAAAAGCAGGCCATGTCCCCTCCACGTCTGACTCTCTACATAGCACCTTGCCTCATATCGACCAGGCCGCAAGGCCCTGCCCGTATGAGCACAAGCCACATGGGCACCAAGTCGTATGTGCTCCTGGCCGCATGAGCACAGGATGCATGCTCTCCTGGCCCATGGCAACTGGCCGCATGGGCACCGAGTCGCATGGGCACCGAGCTGTATACGCACCTGGCCGCATAGCGCCTGGACGTAAAGCGTCAGGCCACATGCGCCATGAAGCATATGTTTGAGCTAGAAATCGTGCATGCAACTCGCAAGATAAGAGTGCGTGAGCGCCATGCGACGAGGCTGACGTGCTAAGTGCAAAGTGCGCCAACAAAGCACCACTTTGCGCCCTTGAGCATGAGCTGAGCCCGAGTCCGAGTCGCTAAGCCCCTGTGGGGCTTAGCTCATAAGGAAAACTTTCCAAAGGTGGTGACAAAACAAATATTGTCATAATAGAGTTCGCACTTAATCCCTTTAGAAAAGTCAACCCACATGGACCACCACCCATGTGCATATACCAATACTAAGCATAACTATATATTGAGATATACACATTCATGGTTTTTCTAATGTGGGACTAAAACTCCCAAAGTTAAGTGTAAAACACCAACAATCCTCCAAATATATCATAATATATGGTTGAGCGTTCCTCACAGTGACTACCATCATGCATTAGGATAGATGTCGCCGACGACTTAAATCTTTCCGCATGGGTCAAACAATAGTACAATACAAGAATGGACTTGGCCTTGAATTCTGTACTATAGCTGCTATTCTCCCCACTCACACAATGACCTCAGCTCTGCCATCCGGTCACACGTTAAAGGTTATGTGCTGACCTGGTCTCAGTGTATGTATCTTGGGAGTCTACAAGCTTTCCCCAAGAGACAACCTATATCTCTATCCATAAACTTAGGTAAATTATTTCACTATAGAGAGCTTATTATCCGGCATGAAGCCTTGCGCTTCTTTGTGGTGCTACGCCGCTATGACATGGCCTACCAAGGCCGAGGATCCCCCTCTTGTGGTATCATACCACTGTAGCATGAGGACACATGCCTCTTAGTAGTGCCATTACTACACACAAAATAGATCCTTGCACTCCTATGCGGTGCTACGCCGCTGTGACATGGCTTAAAGTCGAGGTTCACTCCCTTATGTGGTGTCACCTACTGTAACATGAGGTCACAGGCCTCTTAGTAGTATTGTACTACCTTCCAGCATAAAGCCTTGCTCTTTCGTACGGTGCTATGCCGCTATGACATGGCTCAAAGTCGAGGTTCACTCCCTTATGTGGTGTCACCCACTGTAGCATGAGGTCATAGGCCTCTTTGTAGTGTTGCGCTTCCACTCTCTATCTCTTTTCAGCATTCGGCTACTTGCCTATATGTGGTGCTACCATCGCTGTGACATGGCCCAAAGTTGAGGTTCACTCCCTCGTGTGGTATCACGCCACTATAGCATGGGATACAAGTCCCTTGTAGTGCTGAAACTACTCATGCTTCCTGTAACGCACGCCGGACATTCACTCTGTCGAGAAATTATTAAGACGTCAAAGCCATCCTCCTACAGGAAGTATTCTGATCAAAGCAAAAAGTAGACCACAGTGGTTCCGGGTACATAACCCATGATATCCCTGAGGACTACCCATTGTACCTGATATTCTCCTGGTTAATGGTCTAGCTAGATGCCTGGTAGATTTCTCTTTGAACCAATAGCATAAAATTAAATGGTAGGATTGCAGAGACACAATACCAGAGGTCCTCCTAGCCCATATTTGTTGTATCCTTGACTATGTGCAGTGTTACAGTCGCTATGACATGGCCTTCAGCCGAGGCTTTACCCTATCGAGGTACCTCATGGTGGTGTCACCCCATAGTAACATAGAGTACTACGCTCCTTTATAGTGCTTGACTCTGATTATATGCGGTGCTAATGCTACTGTGACATGGTCCGAAGCCGAGGCTTTATCCTGTCGAGATACCTCATGGTGGTGTCACCAAACGGTAGCATGTACTATGCTCCTTTATAGCTCATACAATCAGTTGACGCTTGAGGCCTAAAATGAATGAATTCGCCAGATTTACTTGACTCCGATCTTTAACCACTGTAATGATCTACGCTAGCTGTGCTCATTCAATGTTCTGTGTTGGCCTATTATGAATGGATCCGCCAGAATCACCTGGCTCCGAACATTAACCACTGTAATGATCCACGCTGGCTGCGCTCATTTAGTCTTCTGTATTTTCATGTTATAAATAGATCTGCTAGAATCACCTGGCTTCAAACCTTAACTACTGTAATAATCCACGCTGGTTACGCTTATTCAGTGTTCTGTACTGCCCTGTTATGAACGAATTCGCCAGAATTACCTGGCTCCAAATATTAACTACTGTAATGATCTACGCTGGCTGCGTTCATTCAGTGTTCTGTACTGGACTGTTATGAACGAATCTGCCAAAATCACTTGGCTTCGAACATTAACCACTGTAATAATCCATGCTAGCTGCGCTCATTCAGTGTTCTGTGTTATATCCACACAGTTCTCTTCAAACCTTTGAAGAGATAAATAGATGCTACTGTTGCAGCTTCCTAGTTTTTACAGTCTGTCGGTATTACCCGAATCTGTGTACTAACCATAAGAAGATCATTTGAGAGCTTCCAGAGCCATTCTACTTTATATGCTGCAGCTGATAGTGCAAAAACCTCTAAGAGTAAAGACTGCTTCTTCGACTTCCATGATATAGCAGCACCACTCCTGGAGAAGTCTCGTCCTTCTTTGGATCTTTCTCTCTTCTTTCCTGAGAACCAACTGACATAACTGAAGCCTTCAAACATATTTGGATAACTACTGTAATGCAAGATATACCACTGAGTCCACTTAAGAATTCTGACGACTCTCTTCACAGCTTTCAGTGTTCGCATTCTGCTCGTGAACTGACTCAGCATCCCTACAGGAAGAGCTATATCAGAACTGGTGGTACTCACAACTTGAATCATGCACATAATGATGATTGAGTACACCAACTGTCTGATACTTTTCCTTGGATTAGGCTTCTTTATCATCATGTCACACCTGAGGAATATCGTCCCTGATACCCAAAGCGTGTGATCAACTCTTCTTGTAGAGAGCTTATGACTGAGCAAACTCACCTGGCATTCGGATTATCTTATATCCTTAAGGATGATATTCGTAATCCCATGTCTTGAGTCTAGAAAAAAGGACATCTTTATTCTAGTGACACTTCTATATCCGCAGCTGGGATTAGCTAGTCGACCATATAGATACAAAAGATGACTCCTTTTAATATTAGCGAACTTTTTGTACACACACTTGTCTGTCTCTCGGATTATGCGATAAATTTGACTAGATGACTTGTCAAACTCCTGCTGCAACATCCTGGAATTTGCTTCAGGCCGTATAGAGATATCATCAACCCGCAAATTATCTTTAAACCTGAATGACAATAATTCTAACGGTTGTCCGTGAATATCTTATGTCTGTCTTTCCTTCATCTGATAAACAATCAGCTTATTAATAGCAGCTACGACAATCATCATCATGATATATGACACCCTTAATAAGGTGCCTAAGAACTAAATCCCATGTTATCTGGGAAAACCCCTATGCTACAAGCCTATTCTTGAACTCAACGGTTCTGGCTACTTCCATTTTGTTCTACTGAAGATATAAAAGCACCTGAAAGGTTTAGCTCCTTCAGGTAGATTAATCAACATCAAAGTATTGATATGGGGTCAATCTCTTTATGGACTGCCTCTTCTTAGCAGACTAAGTCTCTAGTCTTTATTGCCTCATCATTGGTAAATGTCATGACCTCCATATGATAGGTGATAAGATCATCTTTGATCCTTCGACCTCCTGACTTTTTTTGCTGACTGCTCTTCGAGTTTCTGGTTCAAATGTTGTCTCGTTAAAGACAACTACTTCTGGGACTACAACTTCTTCTACATAAGTGCCAACAACTCTAGCTGGTAAGGTCCTCCAGAGATTACTCATATGCCTGAAACCCCCATATTCGAATGATATTCATGTGGATCTGACTTTGAACTAGAGTTACTTCAGATCAAGTGATGAACGGTCCTTAGGACATGACCATAATTGCATCCTTCTCCCATAGACAACCTGGAAGGCCCTTTCTACAATAATATAGAAATCATCATTACTGTCAACTATTCGTCCTTCCTATCTGCACTTTCAATGAACTGGGAGAGTACGAAGATGTCGTTCCATAGTCAATTCTATGTTCTAAGCTGAACGATATGAATCTAAAGAATAATGCATGTTCCATAGTTAATTCTATGTTCTAAGATGAATAATGTGAATCCAAAGAACGATGCATGTTCCATAGTCAATTCTATATTCTAAGCTGAACGATGTGAATCCAAAGAATGATGCACTCCGTCTTGATACTTTTGAGTCTATTGAGTTATAGACCGGTATGACACTCAGCCCCAAACTTGAAGTCCCCGAGGTTTCGAACGTTTCAACCTTCGAATATGAGAAGATACGGGAACGCCTTTCTCGAGAAATTATCACAGAAAGAAGTGATAAACTTTACCCCGACCCTTGTGGAGAATAGAAGTCACAGATATCTGAGCGCACCAGCTCTATTGGATCTATACTTGTAGTCATCCGTCTAAAAGGATTCCTGACTACCTGTGTCTGAACACATTTATTATGTCTCTTTACCTCCTTAACCCCACATCTTGAAGATATCCCTGAACTAGACATATTTGTTGAAAAAGATATGTCTCATTCAGATGCGTCACAACTCAATAAGAGTAATCTCTTTCTCAAGACGGAAGTCCAGAATCAAAAACCCGATCCCTAGATCTTCTGCTTGACACTTGTTCACCATAGAGACCTTCTTCTAAGATAGTGCTCTTCCTTGGTGAACAACTCTTTTCCAGAGCATGTGTGTCCAGAGGCACCAGTGTCTACCCATCAGTCAATAACCACGCTTGATAAATTAACCTTCGTAATCATAGCAAACAAATTAAGTAATCAAATAAACCAAGTTTTTGCTATACCTTGCTATATTGGTTTGAATTGGTTTTCTATCAACCTCCAATTCTAGCCATGCGTCAAGCCCTTCCATGCCCATAAGCCTCCATGCATCCTGCATGCGCATAAGCCTCTATGCATCCTGCATGCGCCTAAGCCTCCATGTGTCCTTCATGCGCCTAAGACACTTATGCTTCTAGCTCTGTCATGCGGTAAGAGTCTTGCCAACCGTCAAGAACTGTCTTACGCTAAGTCTTGTCATGCACAAACTCTATAATCCTTGGTTATCTTATAATCTACCTTTCAACTAGAATGTGCATCCTTCAAACGCTAACTCCTCCATGTTGGGAAATGGTAGGTTTCGATAACTCACATTCAACAGTTGAAAAAGGACTCCTTCCCTCATCCAAATATTCGAAGTGTATCCCGTCAATCTTCTCAAGTTTGTAAAAACTTGTTGTCAAGAAGATTTGATCTGATGTTATACCTCTTTCTTATAATCTTGCTTTGAGATTGTTGGTCCCGAGATAGATCAAAGATGGTAGAACGTGATCCATATCAGAGCTACTAGCGAGACTCGAAGGTCCGCTCTCTACTGAAACCCAAGTTGTCATCGAGATCAGAGATTCACACAAGAGTTTATCATATGATATTTTATGATTCCAACGAAGCACGAACCAAGAACATGTTGCAAATTGGCTCCGAAGAAAATAAAGATTACAACAAGCAACAAGTAAAACGTTCTTCTCTTTACGTTCGTATACGCTACAATGAGAAAGAAGGAAGCAAAGGCAAGGATAAAGAAGAGCTCCTTGCTGGGGTGGTCAAAACCACCGTTGTTCAAAGCAAGATTAGCCATACAGACGATCGGCCCTCAGGAACCAGCAAGTTCATAAAAGAACTTCTGGAATACTTAATGTCACCTTCGAAAACACTCAAAAATACCATGTGGGAGGGGGACACTCTGGGCCGCATATGATCTGGTGTTCTCGATTTTCTATCTGTTTTTTCTCTTCTCAAATGAAAGAGGAGGTCCTCTATATATAAAATAAAATAGCACCTATGCGACCTGAGAAAACTCCAGGCCGCATAAGCACTGACCAACCAGATCCCCCAAATTTGGGTGTTAGAGCCGTCGGCACCGCAAGTTACGCTGTACTGAACGAGGAAGATAGCACTGCCAAACTCCAAAATCAGATGTTCGTGCTGCCTGACATGCTGTACTGTACGAGGCAGATAGAGCAGCCAAATACCGAAAGCATGCCTTGTTCCCACTACGTCAGACTTTCACATAGCACCTTGCCTCATGTTGACCAGGTCGCAAGGCCCTGGCCGCATGAGCACAGGCCGCATGGTCACCGAGCCTCATGCGCTCCTGGACGCATGAGCACTGGCCGCATGGGCACCGAGCTGCATGGGCACCTGGCCGCATAGCGCCTGGACGCAAAATGCCATGTCGCATGAGTACAAGCTAGCAATCGTGCATACAACTCACGCAAGAAAAGAGCGAATGAGCGCCATATGATGATGCTGACATGCTAAGTGCAAAGTGAACCAATAAAGTGCCACTTTGCACCCTTGAGCACGAGCCCGAGCCTGAGTCCGAGTATGAGTCGCTAAGCTCCTATGGGGCTTAGCTCCTAAGAAATTTTTTCCAAAGGTGGTGACAAAATAAAGATTGTCATAATGGAGTTTACACTTAATCTCTCTAGAAAAGTCAACCCACATGGGCCACCACCCAATGTGCATATACCAATACTAAGCATAGCTATATATTGAGATATACACATTGGTGGTTCCCCAATATGGGACTAAATCTCCCAAAGTTAAATAGAAAACACAAACAATCTCCCATATATATCACAATATATGGTTGAGTGTTCCTCCTAGTGACTGCCATCATGCATTAGGATAGATGTCGCCGACGACTTGAATCTTCCTGCATGGGTCAAATAATAGTACGATACAAGAATAGACTAGGCCTTGAATTCTCCACCATAGCTGCTATTGTCTCCACTCACACAATGACCTCAGCTGTGCCATCCGGTCGCATGTTAAAGGCCATATGATGACCTGGTCTCAGTATTTATATCTTGTGCGTCTACAAGCCTTTTCTCAAAAGACAACTTATATCTCTATCCATACACTTAGGTGAGTTCTTTCGCAATAGAGAGTCCAACATGAAGCCTTGTATTTCTGTGCGGTGCTACGCTGCTATGACATGGCCGACCAAGGCCGAGGATCCCCTTTTATGGTGTCATACCACTGTAGCATGAGGACAGAAGCCTCTTTGTAGTACCGTTAATACACACAACATGGAGCCTTGCGCTCCTCTGCTGTTCTATGCCGCTGTGACATGGCGTAAAGCCGAGGTTCACTCCCTTATGTCACCTACTGTAGCATGAGGTCACAGGTCTCTTACTAGTATTGTACTACCTCCCATCATGAAGCCTTATACTTTTGTGTGGTGCTATGCCGTTGTGACATGGCTCAAAGCCGAGTTTCACTCCCTCATGTGGTGTCACCCACTGTAGCATGAGGTCACAGACCTCTTAGTAGTGTTGTGCTACCACTCTCTATCTCTTTTCAACATTAGACTACCTTCCTATGTGCGGTGCTACCGCCACTGTGACATGGTCCGAAGCCGAGGTTCACTCCTTTATGTGGTGTCACGCTACTGTAGCATGGGATACAAGTCCCTTGTAGTGATAAAACTACTCATGCTTCCTGTAATGCACGTCGGACATTCACTCTGCCCGAGAAATCATTAAGGCGTCAAAGCCATCCTCCTATAAGAAATATTTCGATCAAGAACAAAAATTAGACCACAGTGGTTCCGGGTACGTATCCCACAATATCCCTAAGGACTACCCACTGTACTTGATATTCTCCTGGTCAATGGTCCTCCCTTGAACCAATAGCAAGATGCCTGGTAGATTTCTCTTTGAACCAATAGAATAAAACTAAATGGTAGGATTATAGAGACGCAATACCAGAGGTCCTCAACCTAAGCTTTTATCTTCCATTCCAAGGGATCCCTGCATTCAAAAAGTACAAGTTATCACAAATTAGTAATTGTCAAGCATTGTGTTAAATGAAAGTTTGCAAAAAACAATAAATTACCATACAACCAAGATATCTATTATCCTGAAACACTAGAATATTTATGTATGAGATATTTGATAGTGTATAATACATGTCATGGGTCTTGGCATAGCCACTACTATTTCATAAAAGTTATTAATTTATTTTGAAGAACCAAGACTATTGAACTTTAGCTAGTAAAGCATATATATCTTCCTTCCACAACTATCTTCACAAATAATGAGTTAATAAGTGTAATTAAACACGTTGGCAATGGAAGCTGGGGGCACAATCCACGCTTCTATGTTCAGTAAGGTGGTTGAATGTGTTCCAATGGATTAATAACATTCCTAGTACCTATTAGCACTACACACTCCCACACCACATGCACTACCAAATATTGTCGAAATAGCGACGCTTTTAATGACATTATTATAAAATGTCATTAATTTTTGTAATTTAGCGACGTTAATATAAAATGTCATAGGTAGTCGCTAATAGCAATGTTTGGCGTCATTCAGCGACATGTTTTAGTAAAATGAAAATCGATGTCGTTGGAGCGCCACTAAACGTCACTAATATTTTAATTATAGCAACGTTTAGCGACGTTGTTTTATTCAAGTCGCAGTATATTAATATATTAGTGATGTTTAGAGACTTCTATTTAAGACATCGCTAAATTATTTTATATAGGGTTCAGGATTTTATTTCTCCCTATTCTCTCGATCTAATCCCCAAAATTTCAAACCCCCCCGTCGAAGTCCCCCCTCCCCACGGGCGTCCTCCTCCCTTCGACGAAGTCCACCCCTCGTGTGGCTCCTCTTCTCTATCTCGTCTGCTCCCTTCCTCGTCCTCTCCTCCCTCCGGCGTGGTCCTCCTCCCATCTTCCCTCAGGTGCGTCTCCTCCCCTCCGGCGAGACTTCTCCTCTCCGACGTGCTCCCCTTCGTCGACCCCTCCCTTAGGCTATCCTCCTCCCCGCTCAGTAAACCCTAACCCTGAACAAGAAATAACTAGGACACACACACAGAGGACACAACCAGGATACGTGGATGACACACACACATGACACAACCCTAATCCTGACACATATGGTACATGGACATACACATACACATGACACAATCCTAACCCTGACATATGGACAAACACACACACAAGACAACAATTTTAATTAGTAAAACTAGATAAGAATATATTTAGAAGACAAAAATACTGTAATCTTATTTTTTTAATTTTATAGTAGTAGAGATAGATATTAAAGTTCCTACCATTATTCAAATACTTCGAACTCATATTTATATTAGTATAAAAAATTTAATTTATTTTGTATATGATCCATTTCTCGTACTAAAAGCGAACAAATTGGAAATGTTCCTCGTAGTTAGAGGGATAGACATTAGTACATTATTAGTCATATTTACTTGCGCATCGCACTAAAGAGAAAAAAAATCTATGATATTATTAAAAAATAGATAAAAATTTAAATTATATTAAAATAGTTTTAAAATAATTTTAATTAAAATTTGTTATAGATATATTTTAAAAACTTTGGACATATGTTTAGATAATACCTTGTAGTTGGGGATATGATACTATTGTACTCTGTATCAATGAGTAAATTTGTGGGTAAGTAAATATAGGTAATGAGTTACTAATGCAACTATCATGGTATCATGTTACCAATGTAAATTTGTGGGTAAGTAAGCGATACATGGGTATCATAGTGATATGATACTATAGTACTCAAGTATCAATGAGTAAATTTATGGGTAAGTAAGTATAGGTATTGAGTTACCAATACAAGTTACTAAGGTATTTGATGTAACGTCCCGCTCTGAAGGTTACTTATGGAACACTTGTTACTTTGACTCGGTTGAGAATCGAGTCTTGGGGAAACCTTACCGCCAAATCAACACAGACGAAATACAATGAACCCTTTGAATTGATCGAACGACTTCTATTAAAATAAGTCCAAGAGTTTTTGTTGGTTGCTTTGCTTCTTGGTTTTGTGTTGCTTTGTATTTTGTGTTACTTTCGATTGACTTAGTTTTTATGATTTTGCTTTTCTTGCTTGCATGTTCTTTTCGAATCGTAAGGGAAAGAGATCGAAGGATGCTAACTAAGTAGTTGTTGTATTTCAGGACGCATAACCAAAGAGTAAACATTGCATAAGGCTTCCCCATCCTCTCGTTCGATTCAATCGGTAAGTGGCTTAAGCCCTTCGATGAATCCTTTAGTCTGCACGCCTAATAAAAGAATCTCTAGTTCACTTATAAATGTTGTCTCACTAAAAAGATAAGCTAAAGAAATGAACTGCATGCTTGAAGTATTAGAATTATGCTTTTGCTATCAATTATGTTGCATGTCTTTGTTCCTATGCTGCACAACCTGATTTATGGCAAGTCCCTATGTTTCGAATATGATATGTGGAATAAGAATAAGAAGATGGAGTTTTTGTATTTGTTGTTCATAACTGTGCATTGTAGTGTTATATCTGCTAGAAATTTTATGTCATGCATTGGTCTCGGACAACTTGTGCACAAGGCCTTGTCTCTCGAATGGTTTCTAGGGCACTGGGAATTGCTCGGTCCGGAAGAGATTTTTGTTTTGCCTTGAGGATACGGCCCGCTAGGGGTCTAGTGGGGCGATATTTCTATTAATGTTGTGTGGAGTCCATGATGTCACAGTTGCTAGTACTTGTGTGTGTTGGTGAAGAGCTGAACCTTGGGTCATAGCTGCCGACACATGCGCGTGCTAGTAAAGAGATGAACCTTGGGTCTCCGCTGCTAATCATGGGGCTACCCATGGACCATCACATAGTTAGGGCGCATGCTAGGTTTACCTTCTTGCATACCTAACACCTGATGCCTAGATTGATTCATAAGTTATTCATATACAAATTATGGCTAACTTGTGTGTCTGCTGCAGGGATAACCGCTCGGCCGTGGGTGAGAATTATCATATGCATATGCTATCTATCATCTATGTTTTCTTGCATGAATTGTTAAAAAGAAACTAGACAACTAGAAAGATCACTGAATAATGCTAGCTTCACTTGCTTACTTAGTGTAGATTTCTAAGGTGAGTTTGGCTACGGTCTCTCACTAGTACATGTGGTATTACTGACCCATGTTTGTGGAAAAATATCCAGGTACTGAACGCGAGAGCTTGGCAAGCATTCTGAATCGGCGTTAGCGCAACCTTCCGAGGATCGTGCTCGTGCTGCTTCCTTAGCTTTTCTCTCCAGTGGGCAATCTCCTCTTTTGCTAGATGTTTTGTTCTTTTGGTCCTACTAAAAGGATGTAATGTGTGAGCGTTGTCGCTAATTTTGGGAATATAAAAAAAATTATAAGCCTTCTAAGGCATATTTTGTAACTCAGCCAAGCAAGCACTTTGTAATCCAAATATTCAAGTATTCAATAAAAGCAAGTATTTTGTGTCCCTATCAATGTGTTCAACTTTAGTTCTCTGTATTTTACTATGTGCCTATATATGTATATTTTTGTCTAACTTGTGTCTTGTGCAGATATGTTGCCTGGTGTAAGTGCAACTTAGGCTTGCACGGTATCACGCCTAAGCGAGGATGATTGGTTCCGTAGGGACCAAGCGAGGACGATCGGCCCCTGCGAGATCGGGGCACGATATTTGATAAGGGTAAGAGATAAGTTTTAAGTTAAGATACCAAGTATGGGTTAAGGCATTGGAGTTAAGGGCAATATAATAGGTAAGTGTCTAGGTAATGGGTTAAGATACTAGTAATAGCTAAGATATTATAAGATACTATTATATATGAGTTCATACATAAATATAGGATAACTAGTATATCTATATCGAAAGTATCAGCCAATGACGAGCAATACAAAAAACTAGAACTAAATGAAAATGATACAAGATAACTTTTGTATATAAAGTTACATTTAATTAGAAAATAAAAATATCGACCAATGTTGAGAGAATTATGTGCTAGTATTGAGTATCGAGTGTTGGTGCCTAAGTACAGATGTTAGCAAGGGGTGAAAGATGTATCTTAGCATAACCAAGTTTTGACCTAGAGACTGAGTTTCAAGTTAGTTTCATGGATATTTGAAATTTTGTCCTAGTGTCAAGATACAAGAGAGTATCAATATGTGATATTGTGTACCATGGTATGGAATATCCACATGAATGGCTCACGACGACACCCATATCCTCAAATCGGAGTTGTCCACATGTTTACTAGGTTTGGAAATCAATATCAAACTTATATATTTACTTATTTTATGGATACTCACGAGTCACGATATGGATACTCACGCATTATAACTTGAATACTAACGATATGACCTAAATACTCACTTTGATGAACATTTGGATAATATACTTGAACGATGTCTATTCATATTTGCAGAAGTATCTAGAAATAGATCTAAATTACCACCTGTGCCATCGTTCATGGATGTACAACCATCATCCTGATGACATGTGTAGTATGCAGGATGAATACATAAAGGGAATAGAGCAGTTCCTGCGGTTCATCAAGGCGTTCCCTGAGTACATGGACGACACAAAAATTAAATGTACATGTGTGAAATATCGTAACTTAAAATATCATCAATAAGTGGATGTAACATATCATTTATACTCGAGGGGTTTCACTTCGTATTACTATCAGTGGACCTCACACAGAGAGATTATGCGTTTATCATCGGAGTAAGAGCCTTATGTGGAGCCATTTATGAATATCCATGAGCATGCTGATTTCGACGATAGGTACGTGAATATGGTTTTCGACGTTGTGGGGCCTACTTTTGATCCGGACAATTATGAAGCAGCTGAGGAGGCATCGAATATCGATGTTGCGAAGTATATAAAATTATTGGAGAATGCAAGGACTCCATTATATCCTGGTTGTGAGGATCATTCACCGTTAGAGGTAGTCACCAGACTGTTGAGCATAAAGTCTGATTTTAACATGTCGCAAGAATGCTCCGACTGATCGAATTGATTACAAAGATCTTGCCGGGGGGTGCCAAGTTACCTACAGACTTCTACCGATCTAAGAGAACTGTTAGATCTCTATGGATGGGATATGAGAAAATTAATTCATGTCGAAACGGGTGCATGTTGTACTATAAAGAAGACAAAGATAAAGCAGTATGCAAATTATGTGGTGTTGATCGCTACCAGGCAACTGGTACTGGAAAGACTCCTGGTGCAAGGATATCGACCGATTTGATGCACTACCTTCCATTGGCGTCACGGTTGCAGAGGTTATTTATGGTGAAGGAGACAGCCGAAAATATGAGTTGGCACAGGCGGGAACAGATCGAAGGAGTGTTGGATCATCCATCCGATGGAGAAGCATGGAAGCACTTTGATCGAGAGTATCCCAATTTTGCTTTGGATCCACGTAATGTCAGATTGGGGCTCCCCTCCGACAGTTTTACCCTATTTGGACTTTCAGGCTCCCAGTATTCGTGTTGGCCTGTGATTGTTATCCCTTATAACTTACCGCCTTGGATGTGCATGAAAACTCCGTATATGTTTCTAATCTTTATCATTCCGGGTCCAAAAAATCCTAAGAGTAATATTGATATGTACTTACAACCGTTGATAGATGAGTTGAATCATCTGTGGGAACTAGGCGCCAACACGTATGATATTTCTAGATGAGGACAACACTTATGTGGACCATCAACGACTTTTCGGCCAATGGAATATTATCGGGATGGAGCACTTATGGTCGTCTCTAATGTCCGTATTGCATGGACCGTACTAAGGCTTTTTGTTTGAAACACAAAGAAAAATCGTGCTTCTTTGATTGTTATCGACAGTTCCTGCCGAAAGATCATCTGTTCCGGAGGAACATGAATGCGTTTCATGCCAACGTTGTGGAGAAGGACGATCCACCGCCAAGGTAGTCCAGAGACACGATTAGGGAGAAGGTCAGAGATTTTTTAAGTGCTATCAAAGATCCTACAAGGGGGTACATGTGTGATGGATTTGGTCAAACTCATAATTGGACAAAAATGAGCATATTTTAGGACCTGTCATATTGGAGCACCAATATGATCAGACATAACCTTGATGTTATGCATATCGAGAAGAATGTGTTTGAAAACATAATTAATACTATGATGGACATAAAGGGAAAGACGAAAGACAATCCTAATGCTAGGTTAGACATAGAAGAAATATGTAGATGCCATGTGTTGCATTTGATAGAGGAAGGGAATGGGAAGGTAATACAACCTAAGTCAATTTTCTTATTGGAGAAGGAGGACAAAGGGAGACTTTGTAGGTGGATCTAGGGCCTAAAATTTCCAGACGAGTACGTTTCGAATCTGAGAAGATGCGTCGACCCGGAGGAGAGCAAACTAACGGGTATGAAGAGCCATGGTTGTCACATATTTATGGAGAGGTTAATTTCGGTTGCATTTCGGGAATTCTTATCGCAGGTAGTTTGGGATCCATTGACAGAGCTTAGCATATTCTTCAAAGATCTTTGTTCTACTAAGTTTCTCGTCAATCGTCTAGAAAAGCAGGAGAAGGATTTTGCGGTAACTCTTTGCTAGCTTAAGAGAGTATTCTCCTGTATTCTTTGACTCCATAGAGCATTTGTCGATTCATCTTTCCTATGAGGCACGCATTGGTGGAACTACTGGTTATCGGTAGATGTACTCATTCGAGCGGCATCTGAACTACCTCAAGAGGAAGGTAAAAAATAAGGCACGGGTTGAGGGTTCTATTTGTGAAGCCTATTTTCTCGAGGAGATTACAAACTTTTGTTCGATATATTTCAAGCCTCATGTTGCTACTAATAGAATGAGAGCTCCTAGAAATGATGACTGATATCAGGAATCTAATGAGGCAATACTAAAAGTATTCAATGCTTTTGAAAAGCCCTCGGGTAAAATGAAGAAGAGATATTTGAATGAAGACGATCTTAGGGCCGCTCAGTTGTATGTATTACTCAACTGTGACGAGGATGAGGTAGAGAAGCTAGAAGGGTAAGTAATTAATATGTCAACGTTTATGTCATCTCAATATAATTATTACACTAATCCGCCTATGCTTCGTTGTGTTTTGGCATATATAATGATGCGGTAAGGTCGAGTAGACCAAACATAACAGATGAAAAAGTAGAACAGGAAATGAGACTTCATTTTCCTTTATGGTTGACAATATATGTAAGGATCTCAGTAATTATTTTTTGTGTATGTATACTTGCAAAATAATTAACGTTAAACTTAATATCGCTTATTTGATATTTAGGTCGATCGTCCAAAGACAAACTTGAGAATGAATCTATTAGAACTCTAGCGAAGGGACCAATTTATGCCGTCAAGATCTGGCTAACTTACTATATGAATGGGTTTAGGTTCAAGTTAACATATGCCCCAATAAGAGACAGCTTCCTGGATCTCGATTCTACGAAAAATAGTTATTTGTGTATCAAATCTTCGAACTACAAAGACGTCGATCCAGGCAGTGATTTCTTTGGCATCTTACGAGAGATTATGGAGTTGACATATAATTATACCACAGAGCCTGCTAAGATCGTGTTATTCAATTATGAGTGGTATGATCCGATCCAAGATCAAGGTTAAAAAATTGACAAGTATGGTCTTGTGGATATAAACTACCGACGTCGATATCAAGGATATTAACCATTTATTCTATCAAGTCTGGCTCAGCTAGTGTACTTCACAACGTATCAAAATAAGAAATCAAAAAGTCGGATTGGTGGGCAGTCTATAAGACTAAGGCTAGAAATACCTTTGACGATGACGAAATAGCTTATCAGGAAGACGACATACCTGTGGTGGCCCATGCAGGTCAAACGACTAAATTGTTCGGTTTCAACTTAGGGACCGAACAGGCCTGCAATATAATTGAGAATTCTAGGAAAGGCTCATTCACAGTATAGCGTCCTTATTTCAATTCTTGATATCATTGCTGCTCAATTTTTCCTATCGCCTTTGATTTCCAAGTAATCTATTCTGAACTCCCTACCCCTTCATCTTTCAGAATGGTCCAGACCAGGAACACAGTAGGAGGCACATCAGAACCAGCTGAGCAGAATGTGCCCGAGACTCTTGCACTCCCGCCGCCTCCATCTGTTCCAGCAGTTACTCTAGATGGGGCACAGCTACTCGGAGTGTTCCAGGGACTAGTGGAATCCCAGAAAGAACAGACTGCCCTGCTTCGAACCAGCCTCTCAGAAGCTCTTAGGTCCCAGGAGTCGCCACACAAGAGGCCAGGGAGTGCCAAAGATTTCAAGAACCTCAAACCCCTGGAATTCTACGGAACTGAGGGTATTCTCTACGCCGATGAATGGATAGAGAACGTAGAGCGACTCCTGAAGACTGCTCGGGTCCCTGATGATCTCAAAGTGGAGTCCGCAAGCCTGCAACTGTTCGACATAGCTCGGACCTGGTTCAGAGATGAACCCCAACTATCTGCTCCTGACCTCACCTGGGAAGATTTTAAGAGGCTATTCAAGGAGAAATTTTACCCCAAAGTGGCTCGGGAAGCTCTCGAAAGCCAATTCGAGAGACTGGAGCAAGGTAACCTGACTGTTGATGAGTATACTGCCGAATTTAGCAGGTTAAGCCACTTTGCGGAATGCATGGTTCGTACCCCGGAGGACAGGGCCCGTAGATTCAAGAAGGGGCTGTCTCCGGATATTCGCCTTGCTGTCACCACCAGCCGAGCTCGCACCTACGAGGAAATCTTGAACGTGGCACAAGGCGTTGAGAGAGACATGGGGCATAAGCTAAAGCGAGAAAGAGATACCGGAAATGCGGGACCCAACAAACGCCCTTTTCAACAACAACAACAGCAGAGATCCCCGCAGCAAGCCCAGCGTCCTCTCCCTCGAGCTCCAACACCCCAACATCAAGCTCAAGGGCAGACCCAACGAGTTCCCACTTGTGGCTTTTGTCGAAAACAAGGTCACACCTGGCAAGTTTGTAGGATGAGACTGGGTGCCTGTCTATATTGTGGATCAACAGAACATCGAGTGAGGGACTGCCCCACTGCTCCAGGACGCGGACAAGCTTACGTGATGACCGTGGAGAACGCGCAAACTCTGGAAGCAGCTAATGCGCGTAAGTGATTCATAGATACCTTTTCTAGTATTGTTTAGCTCATGCCTATTGGTTCGTGACCTCAGCCCCAACCTAGTAATTTTGAACTTGCTAAATATCTGGTATGCTTTTAAATTTGATAACTGTTTTAGAGGATTATGCTATTGTGCTTATTTTGTGTTATTTTGTGAACTTCAATAATTTGCACCTCCTTTTTCATTATCATCTAGCGCACTTAATTTTGCTGAACTTGACTTATGCTGCTATTTTATAGCCTAGTTTTGCAAGCTTATCCTTTATCGGGCTTGTTCATGACACATGTATTATTGAGGCCTGATCAACCCCACTAATACAAGTATCTACTCAGAATCAGTGTACTACGGTCTGATCAACCTTAGTGCATTTTGATTCGTACTTCGCACAAACTACCTTACGTGGATTGAGAGATATAGTGACTAGTATACTTGTCCCCTAAATACGTCCGAGCATATCGTATCAGCATTACCAGAATAGAATCTCAATCCATAACCGCCTGACAATTCCCATTAGAATTTCTTAAACGTCTTGATCCCTATACCTCTGCTCTTAAACTCTTTATTATTGATCCTCACCTTCCCTTACTTCGGAAGGACAGAAATCCTGTGTTTGGTATAAGTTTGATTTATAGTGCTAGATGATAACCCTTTATGACTAAGGCAATACCTAGGTGATGTGTGCTGTGTTTTGTATCGCAGACTTAAGATTCAATACCCAAATTTATTAAGTTGAGACCTAGCCTTACTAGTTGTACAGCCTTAGAGGATATGGGTAGAATTCTAAGTTGGGTAGCGACCGCAATGTCCACCTGAGAGAAACCCGTTAGACTGTAATCAAGTGAGTTGGACAGAGAGAACCCTGCCATAATTTAAATTTCGAGGACGAAATTTTATAAGTTGGGTAGATTGTAAGCCCCTGATTTTTCAAAAATACTAAAATTGGAATTTTTCACAATTTTCTGGAATTTTCTGGGAATTTTTTGTAATTAAAGTCAGGGTTTTCAAATATTAAATGATTTTTAATTGATAATAAACAACATTAAAATATTATGAAAATAATATTTTTGGGTGTAAAATGGAAAACTGGACTTAGGGTAATTTTTCTGAAATTTATTGGGCCCTGGACCTATTTTTAAAACACCTAAAACTATTTATGTAATTATTTATTTAATTATTAATTATTTCTGGATTTTATTATTATTATTATTATTATTATTATTATTATTATTATTATTATTATTTTCTGGCCCGTTCCCCAGCCCGGCCCATTGGGCCTGATCCGGCCCAGCCCAGCAGCCCAACCCGTTTCACTTACCGGGTCGGGTCGGGTCTGCCCGAACCCGACCCGTCCGCCCGCTGACCCGTCTCCACAGTCCCCCCCCCAGCCCGAGTCCTCCGCAGCCCGCCGCGCCGCCCGCCGCGTCCTCCGCTACGCTCCGCCCGGCCGTCCACCCAGCCTCCGCCTTCACCGCCCCTCTCCCCGCCTTCCCCGGCCCCCAGCCCTTTAAAACCCCGTTCTCCTCCGCCTTCGATCCCCCACCGTCGAACCCCTCCACCACCGGCCCCCTCCCCGCCACGACGCCACTGCCACCGCCCGCAGCGCCGCTGCTCAGCCGCCGGACGCCTTCCCAGCCTTCTCCCCTCCCCACATCGACAGCACAGCAGCAGCAGCCGCAGGGCGCCTCCGGCCACCCCCGCGCCGCCAGCACCTCGCCGTCGACGACGAGCCGCCAGCCCTCGGCCGCCTCCGGCCTTCCCCGCCGCCCGAGCCGCCGGATCTCCGGCCAAGCACCCCTGAACCCTAACCCTAATCCCAATTCTTTGTGTCGTGTCGGACACGACACGGACACGGAAATTTCCGATTTTTTGAGCCTCTTCAGGTACTCGTATCTTGCACTCTGTATCTCCGTTTTCAATTTTGTAAATTGCGTTGGGAAGCCTGTATGACCCTCTCGGTGTCCGGACAAACTGTTCGGGACATCGCATCCTGTGGTGATCGCACACCGCGATCCAAAAACAGGAAAAACCAGACCCTGTTTCACCCCGGAACTGAGTGCGCCCCGCCAAACGGGACGACTTAGTCGCGTGCGGTCTTCACAGATACGTACGCATCGTCGATACGGACGTGTGAGTTTTCGTGGAAGCTGATTCGGGTGTGCGTGCACCCCGGAATCAACGCGTATCCGCGGACATCGCCCCGTATCCGCTTTTTCTGCAATTCGACCTAACTTTGTACACGTCGGATCGAGACGAAACTTGCGCCATCGGACTCGTAGCGATACGCTGGTCCTGTGAGTCAAGTTTGGTTCGATTCTGAGAATGTTGACGAAATCGCGTGTCGTGGGCCCCACAGGCCCCGCTCGACGGGCGATTTTGTGTTCGGCTCATCGGAATCCAAATCTGGAAGTTCCGTTGGGTTCGTATCATCGTTCCTGACCTGTTGACCCTAAGTTTGGTGAAATTGGAGACCGTTGACCCGGACACATTTTTCGGTGCAAAGCGGGCCCACCAGCGGACCCCGTTTTGACCCGAAACTACCGTTTTTGCCCTTGTCTCCAAATTGGATCCAAGGACAGGCGTTTCTAGCTATTTGACATCTTCTGAGCATGATGGTAATGTCTATTTCAGCTTTTGGACTCATCTCTGGACTTTTCCCCCAAGAACCTAACTAATCAGATCCAAACAACAGGCAAGTACCTGCACTTCAAGTTTAACCTTTATATTGTGATAAATAAATTCCCTGCTTTATTTGTACCATTGATGATTATATGTAGAGTTAGAACACTAGATTTCATGCCTTGAATAATGTATTTCGTGTCTTGCTTTTCATGTCGGGTGGGAGAATACTAGGAGGCATGTAGTTTACCCTTCCCCAGGTCCTGTTACTAGCTGTTGGTACGCGACTGTACCATCAGCCTTATACTTGATTGTTCCTAGTCACTAGTCGTCTATGACGGCCTTATTAGCCTTATAAACCCCTACATGCCAACTATGTATTCTAAATATACAAGTTCGCGCACATAGTTCATGTCTTGTTGCAGTTCTTGTTGTCTTGTTACAGTTACTTTTCCTGTCACATTTTTCCTGTTTTACTCGTATTTCTGGTTTATAGCAATTAATCATACTTTACTTCTAGTTTTGTTTTATAGCATTATTTCTCAGTTAATTTTACTATTTACTTACGCATATTCTCAACATGATGCTTAGTCAGTTGTTATTTTCTACCTGTCACAAATATTTAGCTTAAATCTTGTTGTGCATTGTGTACTTTGCTCCTTTCCTGACTGGATCCGTTGTTTAGGCGATGATGAGAACCTTGCCCCTACCTACTATGGACCCTATGAGCCAGCAGGTGATACAGTTGCAGAGCCGGTTCCCACCCAGGAGACTACTCCTGCAGAGTAGTTAGCATTAGTTGTTTATTTCCTTTCATCTTAGTAATCGGGTTTGTCCCCGATATAATCTATGGTTCTGTAATAAACTCTGGATTTGATTATCATATTCTGGTTATAAAATCTTAGCATTCTTTTCCTGCTATTTTTCCTTGCCTATTTAATTATTGTGAATGAGCTAGATTTATCACCTGTGATCATGCCCTAGACAGCGTACTACCGCCGATACTGCGGCGTAGGCTGGACGTACCCACGCATCGTGCCCGAATTTTCGGGTGCGGGTCGTGACAATACCTCTTGTTGCAAATATTGTTGATATGGACTCAACGAAAGTTACTAATGACATGTTTCATCAAGTAAAAGAGGTAGAAGTATCATAAAATGATGATGAAGTAGATAAAAGTGATGATTAAGAGGAAGATGAGGAGGGGAAGGAGGAGGAGGAAGACGAACAAAATAAATTTTCAGAAGATGATTGAAAATTAAATAAAATTCATTTAGACTTGTGACATGGTGGCCTATTTTTCTAATACGTTTATCGTGGCCTAATTTTTTGATGGTGACACATTTTTTGTAGCCTAGTTCTATGATACTTATGTTCTTGACAGTGATACTTACATATCTTTGTGTATTCGCAGCCTAGTTCTGTGATCCTTATATTTTGTGATGGTGACACTTTTATCATTTATTCTTTTATTGTGTTATAGTTCAAAAATTTTGTGTATTTCTTTCTGTCATGTCTGTATATTTGTTTTATCATTATATGTTGTTCTTAGATATGTCTGGATAACGCGGATCCTATTACCACGGTAGATCCTCTAGATGTAGTCCTCTTCAGGACACTGATACTCTTTTTCGATCCTCGTATCGAGTACTCCATACTATCGAACAGCAGTACCTCAGACTGCGACTACGATGACCACAAGTGGCAGTACTCCTGGGACCAACAGTTCCAGGCCCGAGAGTATCCCGTCTAGTGTTTCTGCTCCGTCTAGTGTTCCTTCTACTGACGGTAACACAAAGACAGAGGAGGAGATGGAGGTCGAGCCGACTCCGTCTCTATATCAGAGCGATCCTCCGTCCGCTCCATCGGATGAGACGAGAATGGAGATTTGGACCGATGGCTCTACAAAGTAAGTTAATTAGTTATTGTTTCTTATATATATATATATATATATATATATATATATATATATATATATATACTTTTTAATGAGTTTAATTATTAATGTATATATCGATATCGTCCCCCGGCGGTACAGAGAGAACTGAAATATTTTTTGAGGCAAAACTATGGTGGGCCAAGGATAAACTACTCGGATGCCTCGGAAGAGAGAAAGACGTTCTGGTTTGGGAACTTCAAGGTAAAAGTATATTTGATTTTAACATCAGTTATTTTTTATGTTAATAATTTATAACTTATTATTGTACTTCTTGTATAGAACATATTTCTATCGACTACACCGGGCCGCACAAATCGAGCAGCAGTTTTCTTTCGTCGCCGCCAAGCTGATCCGTGATGCTATGGATGACCAGAAGGCTCGTGATCGCAAAGGAAAATTGATCGAAGGTTGGATCACGCCTGAGAAGTGGACTGCGATGAGAGCTAGATTCAACGAGGATAGGTATAGGAGAAAGTTGTAGAAGTCCAATGCGGCTCGACAGAGGGCGAGAAAGTGGTGTGGTGGGTCAATTCCGATGACGAAATATTTTTGTCGCTTGGTACATCTTCCATTGTATACGTACAATTTCTAATCATCATGGCCTATTTTTTTACTTTAATAACAAATAATATATTTCTTAACAGGTCCAGAGGGGTGAGAACGCGAATATGGTGACAGTGTTCCTCGCCACTTATAGGAAGGGGGGACAACTTATCGATGATAGGGCGACGCAGAGCTACATAATTATTACTCTTATATTTTATTAATTTTGATATAACTTAGCAAAAAATATATGTAATTAGTAGTAAGTACCTAAGATATATAGTAAGTAGTACGCTTATCGATAGATACGTATTTTCTAGGGTGAGTACAGGAGGCTCCGCGAAGAGTCGACCCAACCCACACAGGGAGGGAGTCGGATGACGAGCTGTAGATAAGAGCCGTTAGTAGTCTGCATAGGGGTACGTACTACGGTACAGAATCCTACGGCGCCTATGTTGTATCACAGTCCTCTAGGACATCCTCTACCGATGTGCATAGCCCACAACCCTCCCAGGACTCGCAGGAATCCCAGGAGAGAGTTGACCTTCAGATCGCATATCTTCCTGATGAATTGATGCAGAGGATTATGGTACAACCGTAGTCATAGACGGACGATGCGACACTCATAGCACGATTTGAATCGCTGGAGTGTAGCATCATAGAGCTGAGGGATCTGGCCACATCGACAGAGCACAACGTGACATCGTAACAGGAGTCGCAGTTGACCGTGGTTGCTACACTATTGAGGATGCAGGCATCATATATTGAGATGAACGAGCGAGTCGAGACCATGGGCACTACACTATCGAGGATGCATGCATCACATCTTCAGATTAGCGAGTGAGTAGAGCATAGTACTAGGAGGTTGTTATCTGTCATGGATACTTGCGACGCTCGACTGATAGAGTTGGAACAGCGACATCCTCTTGGTCCGCTTGCATCGTATTCTACATCGACTCCTGCATCAGGTTCAGTGACACTTACACATGAGCAGTTTGACGCGATATTATCTCAGATTCGACGCGGTTCCTCCTCCTGATCAGTAGTAGTTTTTTTTAATATGTGTGTATTGGCCCATTCATAGAAGTTTGTACTTATTATTTATACACTTTTATAATATGATTTATATGTTCATTTTTATTATGTGACTGGATATTGTGTGACTACATTCGGGGCTTAGAGTCATCTTTTTATTGATTTATTTTATTATTGTTGTTGTGTGATTGTACCGGTGTTGAGTGTTCCACCGAAAGGGTCGACAAACCCAGAAAATTCAATGAAGGGTTGATCCGGGTCTGTCTATTTATTTGAAATGTGATACTGCAGGCATGTTATACTGTGATATTGCAGGCATTCATTTATTTTAGTTTTTTAATTTTTAATATTAGCGACCTTTAGCGACATTTAGTGACGTTTAGCGACATCATTAGAGACGCATAAGGATGTCGCTAAACTGTCTCATGGAGTCGCTGATTGTTACTACACGTCGCTAAATATTGCTGACATGGCAATTTTGGCCATGCCAGCTATTCGTCGCTGATTTTGTCGCAGGTATTCGCTAAATTTAACGACATTTACTAACCAAATTTTAACGTCACAAATTTGACGACACTCGACGCTAAGAGTCGTCATTTTTGCGACTTTATAACGTCGCTAAATTACGTCGCTACAACGATATTTTTCGACATTATTTTTATCAACGACTATCTTTTTTGTGACTAAGTCCAAACGTTGCTATATACGTCGCTACTAGGTATTAGCAACATATTTTTGACATTTGGCAACGCTTTCCTGCGTCGCTAATTTGCCTTATTCTGGTAGATGCTAGTCAAAACCAACATCTCTAGATTCGAGAAGCCTTGGTACTCCAGGAACAGCGGTTCCATATCCCAATGTAATTTAAAACTAAGTGGTCAGATCTCCAAAACAGAGAATTGACAAAATTTTGATACGTCCCCCTCTCTCAATTCTTTTTTTCTTAATCAAGGACACAAATGCCAAATTAGTATTTGGAAATTCTACTATTGACATGTGACCAAGTAGCCCATATTGCCACTAAACAGTACTACCATAATTTTATCCTTTCCTTAGAATCATACTATAAACATAAAAGAAATCAAAGCACATACTATAAACATAAAAGAAATCAAAGCACACACTATAAAGATAAAAGAAATCAAAAGATAAGTGAATTTTTGTCAAATAAATTTAAGAATATACATAATATTAGCATTGGATTCTTTTTTTCTTAACTAAACTTGCAGAGTATAAAAATACTACTTGTCATTGATTAATACAAATTAATAGTGTAAGAATCCAAAAAAAACCTCTAGTTTCCCATCTTTCGACTTCCCCATAAGGTAACTAGAAAGGCAAGGCAATATGGTCCAGCCAAGAATCATACAATCATGACAATATAACAATCATAAACTTCTTTTATCATAATTTTCTATATCTAATATTAGTCTATATATATGATATGCGCAAGAAAAAAATATGCAAAAACGAAGATGAAGATATCAACCGCTCCACCTTTTTTTGCCATATATATAAAAACATATGAAATATGATATATCAACCAATTAAGAGACCAAAAATCCATATATAAGATAATTTTGATATATCAATCAAACATGCTACATGAATTTCACTATGTTCTTGCTCACAAGTAAAGAGCCGGTTTGCCCTTGTTTAAGATTTTGAGGTATATATTGACATTTCCTAGAAGGGCATTTGCAAATTATTGGAGTGGTGGATTCCCAACCTATGTAAAAAAATACTCGGGAGTTGTATTGAGTATTCCTACATATAATAGGAATACCTCAATAGATTTGGATTGGGTATTACTACATATAATAGGAATATGTCAATAGATTTGGATTTGGATTGGGTATTCCTATATATAATAAGAATACTAGTTGTGGGTTTGAGGCTATATATTATGTGTCTCCTAGCCCTAAAATATATCTTAAAAATATTACAAAAGGAGGCAAGAGTGCTTTTTACAACATTGGAGAGGAGAAAGAAGGATTGAAGGCCATTTCGAAGAAGGGGATCAATTTGGGGTATTTTTTATTGTCTTTTTTTTGTGGTAGTAATATATTTTCTGTTCCAAAGAGTTGTGTTAATCCATTTGATCGGTAAGAAGTTTGTAAGGAGTCAGTGTATTTCTTATTCCATTAGTGGAGGCTTTTCAGGGTTGGACTTCGATCGTCCCGTAATTTTTTTTTTTGCAAGGATTTTCCACGCCAAAATTTTTTATGTCTGCGATTTATGTTTGATATTTTTGGTTTATGCATTTTGCTCGGTTCTCTTGCAGGTACTCTCTGGTTTGGGGAACGATTTTTGCACTTTCGTTTCCAACAAGGTGGTATCAGAGGTTTGGGTTCAAAGAGGTATCAAGGTTGACATGCAAACCAGGTAGGAGAGATGGACGTGAAGCTAGTGTGCATGGTAAACGTGAATGGTATCAATTATCATTATTGGTGGAGCAAGATAAAGGATTTGCTGTTCGTCAATAAGCTGCATCTTCTAGTATTTGCGACCGAGAAGCCCAGTAACAAATCTAAAGAGGATTGGAAGTTCAAGCATATACAAGTGTGTGGATATATCAGACAGTTTTTTAATGACAACATGTGCAATCATGTTGCTAATATTAAGCACACAAAGACGTTGTGGGATAAGCTGGAATCTTTGTATGCAAAGAAGATTGGGATAAATAAATTATTCCTGATCTGGATGATGATGGATCTGCGGTACAATGATGGGGCATCTATTATGGATCACTTGAGTGAGTTCTAGGGCATGGTGGACCAGCTATCCTCGATGGAAGTCAAGTTCAATGACGAACTATAGGGACTATGGCTGTTGTGTATATTGTCAAACTCGTGGTAAACCGTATAAGTGTCTACGATCACTTCTGCTCCAGAAGGCATGGTCAGTCTGGAGTTTGCCGAAAGTGGGGTACTGAATGAAGAGATGAGGAGATGTTCACAGGGCAATTCATCCATATCACACTCAAAGGCACTTGTTTCAGAGAGCCGCTGAAGGAGTAAGAGTAGGGGTCCAAGTGGTGGCAGAGACAAGAGCAGGGGCAAGTCTAAGGGTCGGTACGAAGACTCAGAGTGTTACTATTGTGACAAGAAGGGTCACATCATGCAAAACTGTTTTGCTTGGAAGAGAGAGAAGAAGGGCAACAAGGGAAAGTTAAGTGAGAACACTACAGTGGCGGCCTCAGCACATGGAGGTGACGTGATTATTGTAGGTAATGAGATAGTTATGAACCTCACTTGAGATGACAACTCTTGGCTGGTGGACTCAGGTGCTTCAGCGCACGTATCTCACAACATGGTACTATTTGCTACTTACACAACATGCGACTTTGGAGTATTGAAGATGGACAACGGAGATGTGTCAAAAGCTGTTGCTATTGGAGATATGCATTTGAGGACAAAAATGGGTACATTTTTTGTTCTTAAAGATGTTTGTCATGTCCCTGATAACCGTTTCAACCTGGTGTCGATTGGAAGGTTGGATGACGAGGGTTTCTTCAATCTCTTCGGGAATGATCAGTTGAAGGTTTACAGAGGTTCGATGGTGACTGCCAGAGGAAGCAAAAAGTCCATACTCTATTATATGGAAGGGAGTGCACATGGGACATATGAGGTGAACGTGGCTACTGATGCGTCTACCGAGTTGTAGCACATGTGGCTCAACCATATCAGCGAGAAGGCGATTAGCTACTTGGTGATATGAAGGTAATTTCGGGGCTAAAGTCTACAAAGTTGGAGAGATGCACGCACTATTTGGAGGGAAAGCAAAATATGGTATTTTTCCAAAGTTACCCAAATTCGAGGAAGCCGGCATTGCTCGAGTTGATTCACTCGGATGTCTGTGGTCCTATGAAGGTAAAGTCCATTGGTGGTACTTCTTATTTTAGGAATTTTATTGATAATTGTTCCAGGAAGGTTTGGGCCTATGCTTGAAGGACTAATAATAAGGTGTGGCTCACTTTCAAAGAGTTTCATGCCTCTATTGAAAGGGAGTAGGGCAAGAAGCAACTATGTGTTCGGTCCGACAATGGAGGAGAGTATATTGGTCAATTTGATGCTTATTGCAGAGAGCAAGGGATATGACATCAGAAGACTCCACCAAAGATACCGCAGCTCAACGGTGTAGCGGAGCACATGAACATGATGTTGATGGAGAGGGTACGGTATTTGTTGTCAGAAGCAAACTTTTCGGACAGCTATTAAGGTGAGGCACTTTATACAGCTGCTTATGTTATTAATTTATCTCCTAGTGCTCCTTTGTAGGGTGATGTGCCTGAAAAAGTATGGTACGTCAAAGAGCCGTCATACAATCACTTGCGAGTGTTTGGTTGCAAGGCCTTCGTGCATGTACCGGAGGATGAGAGATCCAAACTTAAGTCGAAGATGAGGCGGTACATCTTTGTCGGCTATGGCCGGGATGAGTTTGGCTATAGACTCTACGATCTAGTGGGAAGAAAGCTCTACAGAAGCAGGGACGTGGTATTCATCGAGGATCAGACCATGACGAACACTTAGGATTATGAAATACCTTCTGAGGCTGAGGAATTGCCTAAGTTGTGGTCATTTTGCTTCGAGCAGTTTTCGGAGGACATCGTAGAGGATCCAATTATAGGGAACCCAGTACATGGAGTTGCTCCCAACCTTGATCATTAGCCTGGTGATGGTGGTTAGGGTAACCCACAGGAGGATGAGCATGCTGGGGAGGCAGTTATTGAAGGGGAGGAGGCTATTGATATACAGTCAATACCAGTGGTTCCGTTGAGGAGGAGCGATAGAGAGCGTCGACCATCTACGAGATACTCATAAGGTGAGTATGTGCTACTGAATAACGGGAGAGAGCCCAAAAGTTTTACAGAGGCTATGGAAGACGAACATAGACAGGAGTAGATGGAGGCTATGCAGGAGGAGATGAGTTTCTTACATGCCAATTCTAATTATGAGCTGGTACGGTTGCCAAAGAACAAGAAGGTTTTGAAAAATTGATGGGTGTTCAAAGTAAAGCAGACAGATAATGCTACTCGTCCTCGATAGAAAATAAGGCTGGTAGTTAAAGTCTATGGTCAGCGAAAGGACGTAGATTACGGTAAGATCTTTTCGCCAGTCATCAAGTAGTCATTTATTCGGGTGGTGCTAGCATTGGCAGCCATTTTTGACTTAGAGGACAAGAAGATGGACGTGAAGATGGCATTCCTCCACGGTGATCTTGAGGAGGAGTTGTATATAGAGCAGCCAGAGAGATTCTGTGAGAAAGGAAAGTTATACTTGGTTTTTCGGTTGAGAAAGAGCTTGTATGGTCCAAAGCAGGCTTCGAGGCAGTGGTATAGGAAGTTTGAGTCGTTTATGGGGGAGAATGGTTATGCACGGACGACGTCGGATCACTGTGTATTTATGAGATACTTTGACGAGGATGATTTTATCATTATACTGCTCTATGTTGATGATATATTACTGGTAGGTCAGAATGCCACTAGGATAGTGGAGTTGAAGCGCCAACTGGATGCGACCTTCTCTATAAAGGATTTGGTCACAGCGAAGACTATCTTAGGATGGAGATCAGCCGAGAGAGAGTCCAAGCTACTATACTTGTCCCAAAAGAAGTACATCCACTTGGTACTTCAGTGTTTTGGGATGGACGGGTCGCAGAAAGTGAGTAACCCCCTTGCAGCTCACTTTAAATTATTGAGAAGAAGTATCCATCTACCGAGGACGAGAAGAAAGATATGGAGCGGGTTCCATATGCCTCAGCTGTAGGGAGTCTCATGTATTGTAAGCCCCCTGATTTTTAGGAATTATTAATTTGGACTTTTCACAATTTTTCCAGAATTTTCGGGATTTTATTGTAATTAAAACCTAGGCCTTTGGTAATTTAATAATTTTTAATTGCTATTAATTAATATTAATATATTATGGAAATAATATTTTATGGTGTAAAATGGAAAATCGGACATAGGGTAATTTTCTGTGAATTTATTGGACTCCGGAAACCCGTTTAAAGCCCTGGGAACCGATGTAGAATTAAATCGAATTTAACCCGTGCCAAACGCCCAACACCCCATGAGAGCCGACGCCAAGCCCAAGGAGCGTTGACCCAGCCCAAATCCTAGGTCAAACCCTATTCCAATTTCTGTATGTATAAATATATATTTTCCTAAGTTTTCTCTACAAAGAAAAGAAAAAGAAAAAGAAAAAGAAAGAAAATCCTAATTTTCCCCAAACTCTACCTAACCCTAACCTAGCCGTCGGCTACCCCCGCCGGAGCAGCCGACCTCCCCTCCCCCAGCAGCCCCCGTCTCCCTCGACTTCGCCATCACCCCAGCGACCCGCCGCCCGACCCGAGCCCTCTGCACGACTCTCTGTCACCGAGTCCAGCCCCCGACCTGCGGCCGCCGTCTCCCTCGACTTCACCATCACCCTATCGACCCGCGGCCGCCATCTCCCTCTGCACGACCTCTCGACGACTCCACGCCGCTGACCCCTCTGCTCCGCCTTGCCGACGACTCCCCTCTCAGCTCAGTCGACGAGCCACTCTCCGTCAACCACCCTCCTCCTGCTGTCTTCCGCCGTCCCCGCAAGCCCCCAACAGCCTCGTCTCCATCGCCCTCTCCCCCTGGCGATCTCCTCCGCCGATGCCGACGTCGCCCTCGCCTCGCCAGCCTCCTCCGGGCAGCAGCCGCTCTCTCCTCCTCCTTCCTCCTCTCCCCGCAGCTCCCAGTCGACCCCGGAACCCTAGCCGAGCGCCGTCGGCCGCCCTGAGCCTCCCCGAGCCCTCGCCGACCTCCGCCGACCCGAACCCCCACTCCCAGCGGCCGAGCACTGATGCCCTAGATCGGACACGGCAATAGTAGCCGGACACAGGACACAGCACAGTGTCAAGAGACACGCGGACACGGAGAAAAATTTAGTTTTCGGAGCCGTGTTCAGGTACCCGTATCTCTCTCCTCGTAATTCCATTTTCAATTCTGTCAGTTGCGTCGCGTAGACTGTATGACCCTCTCGGTGCTCGTGCAACCCTCTCGGTGCATCGCATCCTGTGGTGATCGCACACCGCGATCAAAAAATAGGAAAAACAATACCCCGATTCACCCCGGAACTGAGTGCGCCCCGCCAAACGGGACGACTTGGTCGCACGCGGTCTTTACCGAACCGTGCGCATCGTCGATACGGTCGTATGGGATTTTGCGAAATTGGATTCAGAGGTGCGTGCACCCCGGAATCAACGCGTATCCGCCGACGACACCCCGTATCCGACCTTTCTGAAATATGCTGTAACTTTGTGTAGACACATCGAATCGAGACGAAACTTATGCCATCGAACTCATAGCAATACGCTGGTCCTGTGACCCAAGTTTGGTTTGATTCTGAGAACGTTGACAAAATCGAGTATCGTGGGCCCCACAGGCTCCACTTGACGGGCGATTTTGTGATCGGCTCATCGGAATCCAATTCTGGAAGTTCCGTTGGGTTCGTATCATCGTTCCTGACTTGTAGACACTAAGTTTGCAGAATTTGGAGACCTTTGACCCTGACACGCTTTTCGGTGCAAAGTGGCCCACGTGTGGACCCCGCTTTGACCCGGAAATGTCGTTTTTGTCCTTGTCTCCAAATTGGACTCAAGGATAGGCGTTTCTAGCTATTTGATATTTTTTGAATCTAATAGTGATGTTTATTTCAGCAACCGGAGTAGTAGCAGCAGATCACCCTGAGACCAGAGCTAGAGTTGGAGCCAGGACCCCAGGCAAGTGTACCTTGCCAAACTCTGCAGTATTGTTATACATTTTTCTTGCTTCATTATATTGCTGTGCATGCTTAACCTAGGACCGTGTGAAGTACTTAGCGTCCAATTATCAGTCGGGTGCCAACACTGTACGCAGCGTTGGGTACTGTCATCTAGAGATGGACATACGTGACACTTTATACTCTCGTACTTGTCTTACCAAGTACACTATGACCCAGGACACTTGACACTATTCATGAGACAGGATTTTCCTGAGATATTCGTGGTGATCCTGTATAGGATACAGGACATGGACATTATATGCTTAGATATAGTATGACTGGTTGCATTAGCTATGATCCCGCTTGACATGGACATGAGACATTGTGGTCATGATATGTGTGGTTACATTGGGTGGGGAGAGACACACAGGCTACAGGCTGATATATATATGTATAACCCCTATTATTGAGAGGCACAAGACTCGGAAGCCGAGCTTGGCGCACTACCGGTTATTACCGCTACCGGCTCCCCGACACAGAGCTTGTAGTGGCTTCGGCCTGAGCACTAGTGATGCTCTCACTTGTATTTTCACATAGATGGTTATATAGCTTACCCTATTTATTGCATTTTCTGCTGTACTGCATTTATTTTGGCTTGTATTTTCTGTACCTTGCTGTCCCCTGAGGACCTGGATCCGGACTTTGTCCCCAGGAGGAGCAGAGGAGATCCACCTAGAGTTATACAGTACATGAGCATTATCAGGAGCAGATACAGGAGCATTATCAGGAGTTTTACCGACATCTGAGGACGAGGTCATACCAGAGGACTTCTCCTGAGTATTGGCGTGAGATATTCATTATTTCTGTTTCTAGTTATTTTCTTTCCAGTCTATTTCATTGATGTATCAGACTTATTCTTGGATTGTTCTCCGAGACACCTTTATTGAGATATGCTAGTTTATTTCTATATGCATTATTCTGACATTTGATCTGTGATTATCTGTTTGTGGATGAGATTAGTATAGACTGTGACCTGTATCATTGGTTCCAATTATTGTTAGACTACAGCTTAAGCATGCCCTGATGGATCCATTAAATTGGGTTTGTCCGTCGGTGTGTGCTGCTGGCCATTATCACGCGTCCGGTCCCACGGTATTTTGGGACTGGGGCGTGACATGGTTTTTGTGGTGGCCCATGCAGGTGGTTTTTGTGGTGGAACTGTAAGCCCCCTGATTTTCAGGAATTATTAATTTGGACTTTTCACAATTTTTCTAGAATTTTTGAGATTTTACTGTAATTAAAACCTAGACCTTTGGTAATTTAATAATTTTTAATTGCTGTTAATTAATATTAATATATTATGGAAATAATATTTTATGGTGTAAAATGGAAAACCGGACATAGGGTAATTTTTTGTGAATTTATTGGACTCCAGAAACCCGTTTAAAGCCCTGGGAACCGATGTAGAATTAAACCAAATTTAACCCGTGCCAAACGCCCAACACCCCATGAGAGCCGACGCCAAGCCCAAGGAGCGTTGACCCAGCCCAAATCCTAGGTCAAACCCTATTCCAATTTCTGTATGTATAAATATATATTTTCCTAAGTTTTCTCGACAAAGAAAAAAAAAAGAAAAAAAAGAAAGAAAATCCTAATTTTCCCCAAACCCTAACCCTAACCCTAACCTAGCCGTCGGCTACCCCCGCCGGAGCAGCAGACCTCCCCTCCCCCAGCAGCCCCCGTCTCCCTCGACTTCACCATCACCCCAGCGACCCGCGGCCGCCGTCTCCCTCTGCACGACCTCTCGAAGACTCCACGTCGCTGACCCCTCCGCTCCGCCTTGCCGACGACTCCCCTCTCAGCTCAGCCGACGAGCCACTCTCCGTCAACCACCCTTCTCCTGCTCTCCTCCGCCGTCCCCGCAAGCCCCCAACAGCCTCGTCTCCATCGCCCTCTCCCCCTGGCGATCTCCTCCGCCGACGCCGACGTCGCCCTCGCCTCGCCAGCCTCCTCCGGGCAGCAGCCGCTCTCTCCTCCTCCTTTCTCCTCTCCCCGCAGCTCCCAGTCGACCCCGGAACCCTAGCCGAGCGCCGCCGGCCGCCCTGAGCCTCCCCGAGCCCTCGTCGACCTCCGCCGACCCGAACCCCCACTCCCAGCGGCCGAGCACTGATGCCCTAGATCGGACACGGCAATAGTAGCCGGACACAGGACACAACACAGTGTCAAGAGACACGCGGACACGAAGAAAAATTTAGTTTCCGGAGCCCTGTTCAGGTACCCGTATCTCTCTCCTCGTAATTTCGTTTTCAATTCTGTCAGTTGCGTCGCGTAGACTGTATGACCCTCTCGGTGTCCGTGCAACCCGTTCGGTGCATCGCGTCCTGTGGTGATCGCACACCGCGATCCAAAAACAGGAAAAATAACGCCATGTTCCACCCCGGAACTGAGTACGCCCCGCCAAACGGGACGACTTGGTCGCGTGCGATCTTCACCGATACGTGCGCGACGTTGATACGGACGTGTGATATTTTGCAGAAGTTGATTTGGATGTGCGTGCACACCGGAATCAACGCGTATCCGCGGACACCGTCCCGTATCTGTCAGTTCTGGAATGTGCTGTAACTTTGTATACACACGTCGGATCGAGACGAAACTTGCGCCATCGGACTCGTAGCAATACGCTGGTCCTGTGACCCAAGTTTGGTTCGATTCTGAGAACGTTGACAAAATCGAGTATCGTGGGCCCCACAAGCTCCACTTGACGGGCGATTTTGTGATCGACTCATCGAAATCTAATTCTGGAAGTTTCGTTGGGTTCGTATCGTCGTTCCTGACTTGTAGACACTGAGTTTGAGGAATTTGGAGACCTTTGACCCTGACACGCTTTTCGGTGCAAAGTGGCCCACGTGTGGACTCCGTTTTGACCCGAAAATGTCGTTTTTGTCCTTGTCTCCAAATTGGACTCAAGGACAGGCGTTTTTAGCTATTTGATATTTTCTGAATCTAATAGTGATATTTATTTCAGCAATCGGAGTAGTAGCAGCAGATCACCCTGAGACCAGAGCTACAGTTGGAGCCAGGACCCCAGGCAAGTGTATCTTGCCAAACTCTGCAGTATTGTTATATGTTTTCCTTGCTTCATTTTATTATTGTGCATGCTTAACCTAGGACCGTGTGAAGTACTTAGCGTCCGATTATCAGTCGGGTGCCAACACTGTACGCAGCGTTGGGTACTGTCATCTAGAGATGGACATACGTGACACTTTATTTTCTCGTACTTGTCTTACCAAGTACACAATGACCCAGGACACTTGACACTATTCATGAGATAGGATTTTCCTGAGATATTCGTGGTAATTCTGTATAGGATACAGGACATGGACATTATGTTATTATATATAGTATGACTGGTTGTATTAGCTATGATCCCGCTTGACATGGACATGAGACGTTGTGGTCATGATATGCGTGGTTATATTGGGTGGGGAGAGACACACAGGCTACAGGCTGATATATATATATAACCCCTATTATTGAGAGGCACAAGACTCGGAAGCCGAGCTTGGCCCACTACCGGTTATTACCGCTACCGGCTCCCCGACACAGAGCTTGTAGTGGCTTCGGCCTGAGCACTAGTGATGCTCTCACTTACATTTTCACATAGATGGTTATATAGCTTACCCTATTTATTATATTTTCTGCTGTACTGCATTTATTTTGGCTTGTATTTTCTGTACCTTGCTGTCCCCTGAGGACCTGGATCCGGACTTTGTCCCCAGGAGGAGCAGAGGAGATCCACCTAGAGTTATACAGTACATGAGCATTATCAGGAGCAGATACAGGAGCATTATCAGGAGCAGTTACAGGAGCTGTACCGACATCTGAGGATGAGGTCATACCAGAGGACTTCTCCTGAGTATTGGCGTGAGATATTCATTATTTCTGTTTCTAGTTATTTTCTTTCCAGTCTATTTCATTGATGTATCAGACTTATTCTCGGATTGTTCTCCGAGACACCTTTATTGAGATATGCTAGTTTATTTCTATATGCATTATTCTGACATTTGATCTGTGATTATCTGTTTGTGGATGAGATTAGTATAGACTGTGACCTGTATCATTGGTTCCAATTATTATTAGACTACAGCTTAAGCATGCCCTGATGGATCCATTAAATTGGATTTGTCCGTCGGTGTGTGCTGCTGGCCATTATCACGCGTTCGGTCCCACAATATTTTGGGACTGGGGCATGACATTGTTTTTGTGGTGGCCCATGCAGGTCAACGACTAAATTATTCGGTTTCAACTTAGGGACCGAGCAAGCCTGCAATAAGAAAATAATAAGTTTTAAGGATCTCATCCACTTGCTTGAATCGTTCTTGACATCTATATCGGATTCGAATTAAAATTCTTGACTCGTATCCTGCCTTGGTTCCTGAGCGCCCTTATAGTTTATTTTGGTTGCAGAGAAATGGATCCCCGAGTCTGTGAAGAGACTCAAACAGGAATACCACAAGGTGTTGTGGTTACCCACGAAGATGAAGTGACACCAGTTAGTGAAGGTCCAGCATCACAGCAAGCAAGTCAGCCTGCCTCGAGAATCCAGGAAGATGACGTTCCACCATCGACACAGTTGGCTCCACCAATGCCTACCGTTCCACAAGGGCAGGATATGGACGAACAACAAATGTTTCGAATGTTCTACGTGATGATGCAAGCCCATCAGAAGGTTCAAGAAGAAGCTCAGCAGATCCAAGTAGAAAAGTTCATCGATAGATTCAGCTCAGAGTTACGGAAGTTAATCAGCCCCGCTGCAACTACCTTAGACGAGGATGTTCTTACTACAGCACAGGCCATGGAGTGCAACACAAGGATAGGGTCCAGCCAGAAGCGGCCGTATGCATCAGCATCAGACCAAGCACAACAAGAAAGAGTTGTAAAGCAACCACAGATTAATCCACCACCAAGAGCAGCACCCAAAGCCTCATTCCTTCCTACTTGTTACTATTGTGGCAAGATAGGCCATATTAAAAAAGAATGCAGACGCAAGTTAGGATTATGCTTGATTTGCGGAACCAGTCAACACTTAGCTAAGGACTATTCTCAGCATCGAGAGAAAGCATTAATGATTCATCAACCAGCCACATCAGCACCAGCCGGAGCATCACAAGAAAAAATTACAAGGAAGTCACACATGCACCAGCCACCAGAAGCACCTCCTCAAGAAATACCTGTCTGTCCATATTGTCGTAGGCGAGGCCATGTAGAGAACGAGTGCAGACGAAAAAGAAAAGTATGTTTAGCTTGCGGATCCAGTCAGCATTTAATAAAGGAATGCCCCGAACGTCGAGAAAGAGCGCTAATGTCACCAGCACCAAGGCCAACCTCTCCAGCATCGAAAGCACCGCAAACGGGAGTTCAAGGAGTCAGACCATCAGCCCCAGGAGGGAATCAGCCGAGGCCACCCTTGGCACCACAAACAACACTTTTCCAGCAGGCTCAACAGCAGCAGAAGAACCAACTGCAAGAACGTGAACAAGCTCCATCGATGACTTTGGAAGACGCACAGACCCATGGAATAGCTAAAGCGCGTAATTCCTCGTAGTTACCTATTTATAGATTTGTTTTATCTCGTGCCTATTGGTTTGTGACCTCAGCCTTAACCTATGTAATTTTGAACTTGCTTATAACTGATAACTATAGAGATTATAGAGCATTTTGTTATTGTGCTTATTTTGTGTTGTTTGGTGAACTTGAATTAAGTTGTACCTCCTTTTTATCATCATCTAGCGTACTTGTATTTGTTATACTACCTTGACTTATGCTGCTATTCTATGGCCTAGTTTTGCAAGCTTATTCTTTTTTAAGCTTGTTCATGACATATGTATTAGTGGACATGTACACTAATACAGTTGTCTATTCAGAATTAGTGTATTACGGTCTGATCAACCTTAGTGCATTTTGGTTCGCTCTTCGCACGACTACTTCACGTGGATGGGGATAAATAGTTGACTAGTATACTTGCCCTCTAGATATGTCCGAGCATATCATATCAGTTATATAACTGTACTAATACGAGCATGCGAACAAAGGATTACCAGAATGGGATTTCAATCCACAATTGTCTTGACAAATCCTATTTGAATTCGTTAAACGCCTTGATCCTGATACTTCTATTCTATTACCTCACCCTTGAACTCTTTATTATGGATCTTCATCTTCCCTTAATTCGGAAAGACGAAACCTCGTGCTTGGTATAAGTTTTATATATAGACAGTACTAGATATACCCCTCAGGCCGGTCGCATTGTTGATGACCCTTTTATATATGATTAAGGGCATATCATAGGTGATATGTTTGGTGTTAAAGACTTGAGGATTCAATACCATGATTAAATAAGTTGGGACATAGCTTTATTAGATGTATAGTCTTAGATGATAGATGGATAAATTCTAAGTTGGGTAGAGACCGCAATGTTCACTTGAGAGGAATCCTTTAGACTATAATCAAGTGAGATTTGATAGAGAGAACCCTACCATATTTTAATTTCGAGGACGAAATTTTTATAAGTTGGGTAGATTGTAAGCCCCCTGATTTTCAGGAATTATTAATTTGGACTTTTCACAATTTTTCCGGAATTTTCGGGATTTTACTGTAATTAAAACCTAGGCCTTTGGTAATTTAATGATTTTTAATTGGTGTTAATTAATATTAATATATTATGGAAATAATATTTTATGGTGTAAAATGGAAAATCGGACATAGGATAAATTTCCGTGAATTTATTGGACTCCGAAAACCCGTTTAAAGCCCTGGGAACCGATGTAGAATTAAACCGAATTTAACCCGTGCCAAACGCCCAACACCCTATGAGAGCCGACGCCAAGCCCAAGGAGCGTTGCCCAGCCCAAATCCTAGGTCAAACCCTATTCCAATTTCTGTATGTATAAATATATATTTTCCTAAGTTTTCTCTACAAAGAAAAAAAAAGAAAAAGAAAGAAAATCCTAATTTTCCCCAAACCCTAACCCTAACCCTAACCTAGCCGTCGGCTACCCCCGCCGGAGCAGCCGACCTCCCCTCCCCCAGCAGCCCCCGTCTCCCTCGACTTTGCCATCACCCCAGCGACCCGCCGCCCGACCCGAGCCCTCTGCACGACTCTCTGCCGCCGAGTCCAGCCCCCGACCCGCGGCCGCCGTCTCCCTCGACTTCGCTATCACCCCAGCGACCCGCGGCCGCCGTCTCCCTCTGCACGACCTCTCGACGACTCCACGTCGCTGACCCCTCCGCTCCGCCTTGCCGACGACTCCCCTCTCAGCTCAGCCGACGAGCCACTCTCCGTCAACCACCCTCCTCCTGCTCTCTTCCGCCGTCCCCGCAAGCCCCCAACAGCCTCGTCTCCATCGCCCTCTCCCCTGGCGATCTCCTCTGCCGACGCCGACGTCGCCCTCGCCTCGCCAGCCTCCTCCGGGCAGCAGCCGCTCTCTCCTCCTCCTTCCTCCTCTCCCCGCAGCTCCCAGTCGACCCCGGAACCCTAGCCGAGCGCCGTCGGCCGCCCTGAGCCTCCCCGAGCCCTCGCCGACCTCTGCCGACCCGAACCCCCACTTCCAGCAGTCGAGCACTGATGCCCTAGATCAGACACGGCAATAGTAGCCGGACACAGGACACAGCACAATGTCAAGAGACACGCGGACACGGAGAAAAATTCAGTTTTCGGAGCCCTGTTCAGGTACCCGTATCTCTCTCCTCGTAATTCTATTTTTAATTCCGTCAGTTACGTCGCGTAGACTGTATGACCCTTTCGGTGCCCGTGTAACCCGCTCGGTGCATCGCGTCCTGTGGTGATCGCACACCGCGATCAAAAAACAGGAAAAACAATACCCCAATTCACCCCGGAACTGAGTGCGCTCCGCCAAACGGGACGACTTGGTCGCACGCGGTCTTTACCGAACCGTATGCGTCGTCGATACGGTCGTGTAGGATTTCAAGGAAGTGGATTCAGAGGTGCGTGCACCCCGAAATCAACGCGTATCCGCCGACGACACCCCGTATCCGACCTTTCTGAAACATGTTGTAACTTTGTATACACACGTCGGATCGAGACGAAACTTGCGCCATCGGACTCGTAGCAATACACTGGTCCTGTGACCCAAGTTTGGTTTGATTCTGAGAACTTTGACAAAATTGAGTATCGTGGGCCCCACAGGCTCCACTTGACGGACGATTTTGTGATCGGCTCATCGGAATCCAATTCTGAAAGTTCCGTTGGGTTCGTATCATCGTTCCTGACTTGTAGACACTGAGTTTGCAAAATTTGGAGACCTTTGACCCTGACACGCTTTTCGGTGCAAAGTGGCCCACGTGTGGACCCCGCTTTGACCCGGAAATCTCATTTTTGTCCTTGTCTCCAAATTGGACTCAAGGACAGGCGTTTCTAGCTATTTGATATTTTTTGAATCTAATAGTGATGTTTATTTCAGCAACCGGAGTAGTAGCAGCAGATCACCCTGAGACCAGAGCTACAGTTGGAGCCAGGACCCCAGGCAAGTGTACCTTGCCAAACTCTGCAGTATTGTTATACATTTTCCTTGCTTTATTATATTGCTGTGCATGCTTAACCTAGGACCGTGTGAAGTACTTAGCATCTGATTATCAGTCGGGTGCCAACACTGTACGCAGCGTTGGGTACTGTCATCTAGAGATGGACATACGTGACACTTTATACTCTCGTACTTATCTTACCAAGTACACTATGACCCAGGACACTTGACACTATTCATGAGACAAGATTTTCTTGAGATATTCGTGGTGATCCTGTATAGGATACAGGACATGGACATTATATGCTTAGATATAGTATGACTGGTTGCATTAGCTATGATCCCGCTTGACATGGACATGAGACGTTGTGGTCATGATATGCGTGGTTACATTGGGTGGGGAGAGACACACAGGCTACAGGCTGATATATATATAAAACCCCTATTATTGAGAGGCACAAGACTCGGAAGCCGAGCTTGGCCCACTATCGGTTATTACCGCTACCGGCTCCCCGACACAGAGCTTGTAGTGGCTTCGGCCTGAGCACTAGTGATGCTCTCACTTGCATTTTCACATAGATGATTATATAGCTTACCCTATTTATTGTATTTTCTGCTGTACTGCATTTATTTTGGCTTGTATTTTCTGTACCTTGCTGTCCCCTGAGGACCTGGATCCGGACTTTGTCCCCAGGAGGAGCAGAGGAGATCCACCTAGAGTTATACAGTACAGGAGCATTATCAGGAGCAGATACAGGAGCATTATCAGGAGCAGTTACAAGAGCTGTACCGACATTTGAGGACAAGGTCATACCAGAGGACTTCTCCTGAGTATTGGCGTGAGATATTTATTATTTCTGTTTCTAGTTATTTTCTTTCCAGTCTATTTCATTGATGTATCAGGCTTATTCTCGGATTGTTCTTCGAGACACCTTTATTGAGATATGCTAGTTTATTTCTATATGCATTATTCTGACATTTGATCTGTAATTATCTGTTTGTGGATGAGATTAGTATAGACTGTGACCTGTATCATTGGTTCCAATTATTGTTAGACTACAGCTTAAGCATGCCCTGATGGATCCATTAAATTGGGTTTGTCCGTCGGTGTGTGCTGCTGGCCATTATCACGCGTCCGGTCCCACGGTATTTTGGGACTGGGGCATGACATGTATGCTATGGTGTATACGAGGCCAGACATCGCTCATGTCGTTGGCATAGTTATCAGGTATACTTTCAATCCTGGAAGGATACATTGGAGTGCGGTCAAGTGGATTCTACGGTACCTTCAGGGCATTGCCGATTGGAGACTTTCTTTTGGTCGTGACGAGACAAAGCTGGTTGGGTATACAATATTGATATGGCTGGAGATGTAGAAACGAGGATCGACTTTGGGCTATGTAATGATGTTTGCTGGTGGAGCAATTTTGTGGCAGTCGCAGTTGTAGAAGTGTGTTTCCTTGTCGATGACAGAGGCATAGTATATTGCGGCGATGGAGACTTACAAGGAATTGCTGTGGATGATGAAGCTATTGTAGTAAATATGGATAAAGCAAGAGAAATACCCTTTGCTTTGCGATACCCAGATTGTAATTCACCTTGTGAAGAACCAGATATTTTATAGCCGGTCCAAGCACATTGATACACGGTGTCATTGGATACGGGATATGGTTGAAAAAAAAGAAAGCGGCGCTTGAGAAGGTTCATACGGATGACAACAGAACATACATGTTCACAAAGATTCTTCCAAGAGAAAAGTTTGAATATTGCAGATAGATCGTCGGGATGATGACTCCACATAGTTGTGAAGGGAGAGATTTATGGAGTTGGTGGGTTCCCAGCCTATGTGGAAAATATCCCAGAGTTGGATTGGGTATTCCTACATATAATAGGAATACGTCAGTAGATTTGGATTAGGTATTCCAATATATAATAGGAATATGTCAATAGATTTGGATTGGGTATTCCTATATATAATAAGAATACTAGTTGTGGGTTTGAGGCTATATATATTTGGTATCTCCTAGCCCTAAAATATATCTTAAAAATATTACAAAAGGATTCAAGAGTGCTTTTTACAACATTAGAGAGGAGAAAGAATGATTGGAGGTCATTTCGGAGAAGGAGACCAATTTAGGATATTTTTTATTATCTTTTTTCTTTGTGGTTGTAATATATTTTTTGTTCCAAAAAGTTATGGTGATCCATTTGGATTGGTGAGAATTTTATATGGAGTCGGTGTATTTCTTATTCCATTAGTGGTGACTTTTCAGGGTTGGACTCCGATCGTCCCGTGGTTTTTTTTCGCAAGGATTTTCTACGTCAAAAAAATCTTTGTGTCTCCGATTTCTGTTTGACGTTTTTGGTTTGAGCGTTTTGCTCAATTCCCTTGCTGGTGTAGAAGCATAAAAAATACGCTGGCAAAAGCTACGTGGCGTATTGATACAGAGCAGCGCAAACAAAGGCCTTCAGTGCCATCAGGCGTAAGAGCTCAAGGGTGCGGCGCGTCCAAAACCGCTTCGGCGTAGACGGGACCCCCCCATCGCCTCCAGGACATAAAAACTCAGCCGCTCTCAAAGCAGCGTTAAAATAGCGTACGAGGAACGCTTCGTCTTCCCCGAAATGAACCTGTCAAGTCACGCAGTGAACCTGGCCTCTGACTCCTGACAAAAAGTGCTGCACGGCGACCCAAACGACGGCTGGAAACAGGCACAGACCCCTCGGGACACACACCACAGTATGATGGCGGATCCCTGCATTTAATGCAGAGGATTGGGTTAAGATACCACCGAACCGTCGTTTACTGACGTCCCCTCAGCATAAACCGCTCTTTTTCGCACAGAGGGATACGCTGCATTGTTTTACACAGGCAGGCATAAGCCGGTTTACGCTCCGCAGTAGACAAACCGCCTGCCACGTCAAAAGCTACACATCGTACGTCTAATTGCACGGAGCGATGACAGGTTCAGTCAAGGCACGTCTCTGCAACGGATGCACAGAAGGGCTGCAGACCTTCGAAACACGTCTTCGCATTTAATGCACAGGATGATGGCAAATCTCTGTAGAAGATTTGATTACATCTTCGAAAGCCGTGATTCCGGCTAAGACGTCCCCGTCAGCACTCGGGCACGGTACGCAGCGGCTTCTACGCCCATTCAAGACCTGTGCCCCTTCGGCTCTCAACGTCTCTCCAGCTTCAACGCCTGTCCGGCTCCTACGCCTATCCGGCTTCAACGCCTCTCCGGCTCCTACGCCTATCCGGCTTCAACGCCTCTCCGGCTCCTACGCCTATCCGGCTTCTACGCCTATTCGGCTTTTATGCCTATCTGGCCTCTGTGCCAGGGTGACAGTCATTTGGCTTCTACGCCAACCGTTTCTACACACGGGATACCTACCTGCGTGGCTCTTACGCCGTGATCTTCGTAGCAATAGTACGCGTTGTGTTCCCTTAGTTGGACCCGTGTCAGACGCTCATTCAAAATATCATCCATACGCAGGCATTGGTTACTTTAACCGTTGTGTAAAAGGGTATTGTACTTCCCACTCCTCGGTTTTTACACCAACGGAGTGGTCACTGTCACCAAAACTCTATAAATAGAGACCACCATCAATGGGAAAAGAGGAAGAAGAGAGAAAAAAAAAGAATTATCATCCAGGAGAGAATTATCGTCCAAGGAGAGAGAGTGAGAGAGAGAGAGGGAGAGAGGCCGGAGAGCAGGCAAAGAGCAGGGATCGACGACCTTGGCCTCATGCGTCCAACCTCTTCTGCAACCTTCGAAGCTGCTACCTATTTTCCACGGCACTTCTTCAACATCGTGTGGTCCAAGGGCTAAAGTGATCGACCGCAGATCAGACACCTATAGCAATTTATACCCGGAGAGCCGTAAATTGTACACCTATAGCCTGTCCGGCTCCTATAAATAGAGACCCCCATCAATGGGAAAAGAGGAAGAAGAGAGAAAAAAAAGAATTATCATCCAGGAGATAATTATCGTCCAAGGAGAGAGAGAGAGAGGGAGAGAGCCCGGAGAGCAGGCAAAGAGCAGGGATCGACGACCTTGGCCTCGTGCGTCCAACCTCTTCTGCAACCTTCGAAGCTGCTACCTGTCTTCCACGGCACTTCTTCAACATCGTGTGGTCCAAGGGCTAAAGTGATCGACCGCAGATCAGACACCTATAGCAATTTATACCCAGATTAAATAAATTGTACTCCCACATCCTCGTATAGGATTACATTGTACAAGTTTGTTTGTAAACAGAAGGGCGCGGGTTTCGCATAAACCCCGTCATTGAAATATAATTTCATTCCTTTCGTTTAATACCACAAACAAGATGGCGACTCTGCTGGGGACATCTTTCTCTTCTGACGAGAAAGTAATTGCTCAACACGATACGGTATCCGTGGGAACCGTGAAGAAGATGCTGGTCGTTCATTTCGACCAGTCAGCCTACGAAGACATGCTTCGAGCCGGGGGTAGCTCTCGCCCTCTCTCCGTCCAGGACAACAGAAAGCTGCACAATGTGTGGATGCCCAAGACATCCTCTACTATTCCTGTGGACTCTCCGATCTCTCCGGACTCTCCGATCTCTCCAATCTCTTCGGCCAACAAGGTTGTAGCGACGCTCCCTCCGTGCCTCGCACATAAAATTCAGTCTCCCGCTACGCGCGGTACAGACAAAACTTCGGGCGAAGCCTTAGCGCTAACCCCGAAGAATCCACTGCGCTTTACGCATAGGAAACAGTCTCCCGCTACGCACGATAAAGACAAAACTTCGGGCGAAGCCTCAGCACTAACCCAGAAGCCTTCACTGCGCTTTACGCGTAGAAATCTATCTCCCGCTCCGCGCGGTACAGACAGAACTTCCGATGGTGCCTCGGCGCCAAGACGGAAGAACAGATCTCGCTCCACGCGCAAGACATCATCTGACCTCTACGATAAACCAGATGAGCGCTGTGATCTCCGCGAAGGAAAGCAAGCGGCAGGCTACTTAACCTCTCGGCCTTTACGCCAGCGAAGGAACAAAATGTCTACCCTCCGGATCACGCGAGAAACCAATGGCCGACTAAGGGCCTCTCCGGCAACTCCTCCTGACCTACGCAAATATCTAGTCCAGAAGCGTAAAGAGAGGGGACCTTCCAACATGTCTATTACGCCTCCTAGCGAGCATCATTGTAATAGCCACAAGGTTGTGATTAATTGCTGCTGTCCCAAAACAAAACGATCGGTCTTCGACCGATTGGGCTACTCTTTGTCTTTCCAGGGAGAGGAACCCGCGCATGCGCCTGTAAACATGGCCTCACACCTGCGTAGAGGAGGGTCGAGTTCAAGACGTCATCCCTCCAAGCCCCCGAGCCGAGGGAGCTTCAGTGACACTGAAGCTGGAGTATTCCAGAACACTCGCGCAAAGTCACGACAGCCAGTTCCATCCTCTTCCGATTCCGACGCTAGGGGTCGCCAAGAATCAGAAGCAGAAAGTGTAGAGTCAACTTCTACAGCGACCTATACTAATCCTTCAATGACGCCCAGGGAGATGGGAGCCTACGTCGTTGAAGATGAACGCGAGGAAGCTTCACCGTCAGGAGACGCGGAACAATGCCTCACCACGCTGGAAACATCTCTGCAACAAATATAATCCATGATGGAAAATATGCACCAGATGATGCTAACTCAGCACGCAGCTACCATGGCTCAAGCGTCGGTCCCGCCAACTCAGATACGTGTGGGGGTGGGCTTACCACCATCCCACCCGAGCCAAGAGCCCGCGCTGGATCAAGAGTCAGAAGTTCCTCTGCTTTCTCACTCAGAGAGTGCCTTACCTCCCGCTGGGGTTACGATACAACCAACTCCGCACCACCCCATGGCCCCGCTTCCGACTAAAAATCCGATACAGGCAGTCCGGGAGTTGAAGGCCCAGTTTGACGCCTTGAAACACAAGGATCAGCTCAAGAAACTGGGAATCAACCAGCCCTACCCAGCTATCTGGGAGGAAGTCCCTTTCCCGCCAAGGTACAAACCTCAGACCATGGCCCTGTTCGAGGGAAAAACATTGCCGAGCCAGTACATAAATTATTTCAGCATGATAACGGTGTTGCTACAAGGGAACGACGCCCTCCTTACTCGGGTGTTCAAAGTTTGCCTCTCAGGAGTAGCCTATCAGTGGTACCGCAGCTTGGCGGATAACTGCATCACTTCCTTCGAAGACTTCAGAACTTTATTCTTCACACGGTTCTACGAGGGAGGAATGGACATGTCTATGTCCTCTCTCATCGAAGTCAAGCAAAAGGAAAAGGAAGATGTTCGCATCTTCATCGAACATTTTTGTCAGGCCACCTTACAAATGCCTCCAGGAGTTCTCGACTCTGCATTGGTGGACATTTGCAGGAAGAACCTCCTTCCCGTGGTCTCGGTGTTCACAGGACCATATCAGTTCCGTGATTGGCCCTCGTTCATCATCTCGGCGGTAGCAGCCGAAGACAATAGTCGCAAGGCGCGCGACAATGGCATCATGATCTCCGCCTCCGACAGAGGCAAGAGGCCATCTTCTAGCAGCGACCACCCTCGTGGTCCCAAAGGGAAAGAAGCCCTGGCAATTAATACGGCCAGACCAAAGATTGCGGCAACTGCGCAAGCGAAACCCGGGACTTCCAGACCCGTTGAAATCTACTCCTTCGACGACGACGACGTCCCGAGCATATTCGAGTGTCTCGTCAAGAGTGGCAAGATCACCCTTCCAGAGCTGAGGCGGCCCCAGGAAGTTGGCAATACTAACGACCCCAAATACTGTGTCTTCCACCGATACGTACACCACCCAACAAAGGCGTGTTACGTACTGAAAAGGAAGATCCAGGGGTTAATCGATGCTAAAGCAATCACCCTGCACAACACCGAGAAGACGGTCACGGCCAACATGATCTCTCTCCAGTTTGGCAGTCTGCCTCCCCGAACGATCCTGGATGGTGTCATGCCTATTTTTTAAGCAACAATGAACATCATCAATCTCCCTCCAGCTCGGGATCAAAATCGCAACCTGGTACCCCTAACTACCCGGCAAGGCGAAATTATGTGGGTTCATCCCGACCTGGTGTCAGAAATCGGGGAAGAGACTGATGCTATCAGAGCTAAGTCTAGAAAGAACTTCAAATGCAAACCATGCCATATGGTTGCAACTCCAGAAGAAGATGAGGTGTTGGCTACAGCAACCCGATCAGGGAAAGCCTACCTCAAGGACAACGGCACGAGCCCGGAGGATGCCCCAGCCACCAAGCCTTCGGGACCCGAGCCCGCCACACCAGAGACCGGTCCTTCAAGACCAACTCCAGCGGACAAAGGAAAACAAAAGAAAGTACGCTTCGATGTACCTGTGAAGAACATTCCAAACAAAGGTTTAGAGAAACCGTACAACTTCGACATCCTGGCCCAACTGGCCAATACGCCAGCCAGGTTGTCCATCTTCGAGCTACTCAGGCTCTCCCAAGACACTCGTCTAGCCCTGAGCAAAGCGTTGATGCAAGCGGATGTGTGCCTAACCCAGCTCAAGTCCCACAACGAGGAACCCGTGGCGTGCCCTCAATGCCACAGTGTGATGGAGGTGGTACCAAACATCACTTTCACCCAAGACGACATGCTGTTGAAACACAACAGGCATGACAGGCCTCTCTATCATACCGGATATATTGGTTCCATGGAAGTCGACCGGATTCACATAGATCCGGGATCGTCAATCAGCATCATTCCTCACAGTCTGCTCAAGCCGTTGAGGATCCCCACCAGCGAACTGGCCTATACCACTACTACAATTGTGGGTTTCAACGCTGGAAAGAGTAAACCATTGGGGAAGATTCGCTTGAGAATCCAGATTGGCAACCTTAGATCAGTGGCTACATGCTACGTCATTGATTCAGAGGTGTCCTACAACATCCTGCTGGGAAGACCGTGGATCCACGACCACAACATTGTCCCTTCAACTCTACATCAATGCTTCAAATATGTAGATGCCAAAGGAGCGGTACTTAAACCCGTTCAGAGGGGTGGAATCCTACTACTCCGACGCCGTGTTATACTCTCAGAGCTACACAGAAGAGGTAACGGCCCAGACAGAGAAGGAATCCCGTCGGGAGCCAGAAGAACCCTCTGTCGAACAATCTCTGTCGATCAAGGTGAAAGGACGGACTGCTCGTCCAAAGGCCACATAGCCTATGACCGCCCACCTGAACGATGCTAGGTCAGGAAAGGGGGGTGATCCTTTGGCAATTACCTTAAACAAAAAGCCTCCACCCTTGGTCATCAACCTTCGGCACGACAAAAAACCAAGGGATGTAAAAACTACTAACGCAGTTGCTAGTGACAATAAAAGTCCCCTTTTCCCATACATTGACGAGATAGAACCAATAGCACAAAAATTCTTGGGAGCTATAAAGGCCTATCATCCATATGTATGGGAAGTAGCGTCATCATCCAACGTCGTCGCAACGTATGGGCCCCATGAGGATTCTATCTTCATCGTCCCACCTACCTACAACACTCAGCGTCCGATATTCTTCGGCCGTATGCGCAATCAACCAGCTATCCAAGAAAATGCGTTCGACGACGATACTGAAGAAATACAGGTTCGCCGATACAGCCCACAAGCGCTTAAGATCATGCAGAATATGGGCTACAATCTGAAGCGAAACCAAGGTCTCAACAATGAGAGGGGCAGGCGTACGCCGCTGCTCGGCAACTCTTGCTACCGACAAACCCGCTTCGGGTTAGGATATCCGACCTCCCTTGCGGCTTCTGAAGACGCCATTGCCTCTCCTCAAGGTGGCTCAACGTCCTCCGACTCATCCAACGATCTCGGACAAACATTCTCGATGAATATGGCGTCGACAGATCCCTTAGAGGCAAGCGAACAAGAATCTGAGTTGTTCAAAAATGACGCTTGGGCTCAACACATGGATACGCAGTGGGAATTTCGCTTCGAGCAAAGGGAACCTCCCACTAAAGATGAAGTTGTCCAAATCGACGTTGGGGGTGAACTCTCACCAAAGCCAATATTTATCAGTAACTATCTTTCCCCAGCTGAAAGGGAAGAAATCATCCAACTGATAAAAGAATACGTCGACGTCTTCGCGTGGAATTATGAGGATATGCCAGGCCTCGATCCGAAGGTGGCTACTCACAAGCTCAATATTTTGACCGACTCAAGGCCTGTCAAACAGCACCAACGCCGGTTCCGCCCGGATATGATGGACGCCATTGAAGCTAAAGTCAAGAAGTTGATAGCCTGCGGCTTCATCCATGAAGAGCAACATCCCGACTGGGTCGCCAATGTTGTCCCAGTCATGAAAAAGAATGGAAAGGTGCGTATCTGCATCGATTACCGGGATCTCGGGATCATGATCGACAACACCTGTGGTTTCGAACGCATGTCTTTCATGGACGGGTTCTCGGGATACAATCAGATCAAGATGCATCCTGAAGACGAGAAGCACACTGCTTTCCGGACACCACTGGGGGTATATTGCTATACGGTCATGCCCTTCGGATTGAAGAATGCCGGGGCTACATACCAGCGGGCCATGAGTAACATATTCCATGAGCATTTACGCAAAACAGTAGAATGTTACGTAGACGACATAGCCGTCAAGAGCGGCCTCAAAGGTGATCACCTCCAAGACCTGAGGACGGTGTTCGGGCTAATGCGTCGCCATCAACTCAAGATGAACCCTACGAAATCATTTCTGGGTGTATCTAGTGGCAAGTTCCTGGGATTTGTCATCACCACCAAAGGCATCCAGGTGGACCCTGACAAAGTCCAAGCAATCGTAGAAATGCGACCACCCCGTAATCTAAGGGAACTCCGGGGATTTCAAGGCCGTCTGGCCTATATCCGGCGATTCATATCCAACCTCTCGGGGAGATGTCAGCCTTTTTCTCACCTCATGAAGAAAGATGTATCTTTCGTGTGGGACGAAACCTGTCAGCAGGCGTTCGGAGACATCAAACGCTACCTCACCAGTCCGCCAGTTCTGGCACCTCCCGTCATGGGAAAACCATTCTTGCTGTACGTTCAAGCAATGGATCATTCACTAGGAGCTCTTCTTACACAGAAGAACGACATGGGGCATGAACAAGCTGTCTACTACCTCAGCAGGATGATGGTCGGGGCTGAGCACCGGTACAACCCAGTGGAGAAGGAATGCTTGGCTCTGATGTTCGCCGTCCAGAAGACACGATACTATGTCACCGGACAGACCATTCATATCATCTCCAGGATCAACCCTCTGCGGGTACTAATGAGCAAACCGAGTGTTCTTAACTCCCGACTCGTGACTTGGGCGATGCTATTAACGCCATATGACATGGTGTACGTACCGCAGAAGTCCATTAAAGGCCAAGCACTGGCTGACTTCCTAGCTGCCCATCCGATCCCGGAGTCCTCCAAGTTATACGAGGACATTCCCGACGAAGTTGCAGAATGTAACTCCGCAATGGAGACCGACGCATGGCAACTCTTCTTCGATGGGGCCTCCAGAACCGGTCCCAAGGGAAACATCATCTCAGGAGTAGGAGTCGTCCTGGTCACTCCTGATCAGCTCGTCATCTACCGAGCATATTCTCTTAGCAAGCCCTGCTCCAACAATGTGGCAGAATACAACGCTCTGTTAATCGGGCTCTGAGCCGCCAAAGAGCTGGGGGTCGAATCCCTGGAAGCTTTCGGTGACTCTCTGCTTATCATCAATCAAGTCAGAGGGATATATGAAGTCCGGAATCCATACCTCATCCCCTACCACCAAGCAACGGTCGAGATAGCCATGACCTTCAAAGGATTCTTCCTGGAGCATGTACCTCGGTCTCAGAATCTGGAAGCCGATGCCCTGGCCAGTCTAGCCGCAGACTTAGCCACTCCTATAAGAAGGCAGGATTCGGTAATCCTTCTTAACAGAGACTTATTCTGTGCGAAGAACAACCTTCACATAGGACGCAGCCATGCCGTGAACACAGATCTCCCCGGAAAAGACTGGAGAAGTCCTTTCATAGATTTTGTCGCATACGGAATCTTGCCGGAGGACCCCAAAGGAGCAGTGTCCATCAAGCGACGATCATTACGCTTCTATTACGATGCATCTGCACAATGCCTATATCGCCGGACCTACGACGGATTACTGTTGAGATGTCTGTCTAACGACGAAGCACAGCAGATTATCCGGGAAGCTCACGACGGCGTATGCGGAGCACACCAACCCGGTCCTAAGCTACAGGATCGCATCAGGAGAATGGGCTATTATTGGCCTACTATGATCACAGATGCGATACGGTATGCAAGACAATGCAGAGCCTGTCAGATTCACGCAGACTTCATACACCGACCATCTGAGCATCTGCATCCTACAGTTGCATCCTGGCCTTTCGAAGCATGGGGTATGGACGTCATTGGTTCCATTCACCCGTCTTCTTCCTGAGGTCACCAGTTCATACTGGCCATCACGGACTACTTCTCCAAATGGGCAGAGGCAATCCCTCTTGCTGAGGTAAAGGCGTCTAATATGATCAGCTTCATCAAGCATCACGTCATTTATCGCTTCGGGGTCCCCCGAAGGATAATCCATGACAACGGGCCCCAGTTCATCAGCCAAGCATTTCATCGATTTTGCGATAAAAATCGAATACACAATATCGCCTCTACGGCATACTATCCAGCTGCTAATGGTTTGGCGGAAGCTTTCAACAAAACCATTATCAAACTCTTGAAGAAGTTCGTCTCTTCAAACAAAAGAGATTGGAACAAAAAGCTGGGCGAATGTCTCTGGGCATACCGCACAACGGTACGAACACCGACAGGCTGTACCCCGTTCTCACTGGTATACGGGAGCGAGGCAGTTCTCCCCATTGAAATCCAGATCCCGTCGCTCAGGATAGCCGTGGCTAACGGGCTGACTCAAGAAAAGAATGACCTGTTAAGGCTTCAGGAGCTAGAAGGATTAGACGAGAAACGCCTCCAAGCTCAACAGCACATCGCGCTCTACCAAGCACGCATTTCTAGAGCTTTTAATCGCAAAGTAAAGGAAAGGGTGTTCAAAGTCGGCGAGCTAGTTTTAGCCGTAAGAAGGCCGATGATTCTTACTCACAGGAGTAAAGGCAAATTCCAGCCCAAGTGGGAAGGCCCTTATATGATCGAGACAACATTCTCGAACGGAGCCTACAGACTAGCCCAGCCCAATGGAGACCTATTAATGGCTCCTATCAACGGCAAATTCCTGAAGAAGTACCACGCCTAATCTCCTCCACTCAGGAGGAATACGGCGAGATTCTCGTAATCCGACGAAACTACTTCAAAGAAGAAACTAGTATAGGCCCACAAATCAGTCATGTCCATATCACCTCTGAACAGGCTTTCCAAGATTCTGATCATCGATTATCACCTCTGATATCGATCGTCACTTCAACTAACACCCGTACTAAATCTAAGTACGCCAGTGGTGTTAGGTCCACAAAATCTGCTACGTCCATATTACCTCTAGCAGGGCTTGTCCTCAAACCTATTACTTGCACCTAGGTGCACAAAAAGCAATAGGCCCACAAATCAGTCATGTCCATATCACCTCTGAACCGTATTTCCTTGGAGAATCTGCCATGTCCATATCACCTCTGAACAGGCTTTCCAAGATTCTGACCATCGATTATCACCTCTGATATCGATCGTCACTTCAACTAACACCCGTACTAAATCTAAGTACGCCAGTGGTGTTAGGTCCACAAAACCTGCTACGTCCATATTACCTCTAGCAGGGCTTGTCCTCAAATCTATTACTTGCACCTAGGTGCGCAAAAAGCAATAGGCCCATAAATCAGTCATGTCCATATCACCTCTGAACTGTATTTCCTTGGAGAATCTGCCATGTCCATATCACCTCTGAACAGGCTTTCCAAGATTCTGACCATCGATTATCACCTCTGATATCGATCGTCACTTCAACTAACACCCGTACTAAATCTAAGTACGCCACTGGTGTTAGGTCCACAAAATCTGCTACGTCCATATTACCTCTAGCAGGGCTTGTCCTCAAACCTATTACTTGCACCTAGGTGCGCAAAAAGTAATAGGCCCACAAATCAGTCATGTCCATATCACCTCTGAACTGTATTTCCTTGGAGAATCTGCCATGTCCATATTACCCCTGAGCTGCTACCAGAGCCAGGAGACATCACCCGGGGATTGTGGAGAATTAACCAACCCATCAGATACAGGTATGGTAATTCCACCCTGGAAAAACTCTCACGCCGGGCTTCATCAGCAAGCAACCCATCGGTCAGAGCTCTCAAGCCCGCCTGTATACGGCACACCATGGCAGGAAGCAAGCCCAGTCTTGCCCCGAACACCAGGCGCACTGCCAGCCACAAGATGTTCCGGTGAATGCGGTCCGCGGACGCAGTACCAGGCACTACTACTCGACGCAGCCATAACGAGAGGAAACCAGCCAGCTGGGCTTCCTTGGATAGAGACCCGCGACAGCGCCTCAGGTAACTACGGGCCATAGTACCTTCGGGGTACTTTTCTACCCTCTCAACGAGGATCTGGTCCGAAGCTTTGGCCTCCTCCATAAGGCCATCCACGACCTGGGCACTAAGCACGCCCAAACAGTTCACGGGCTCATTCTTGCCCCCCGAAACTTTCTCCAACCTGGCAGCTCTAGCTCGGTGGAAGAAAAGGTAGGACATCCACTTGGTAGTGTGGGCCAAACCAGAGGGCTCGTTGTAAAAAGCGGTACAGGCGAGATATTGACACATCAGCTCCTGATACACATCCGCCACCCGAGGGTCCGAATCCTCCAACTCCCGGTTGGTGGGAACATACTCTTCATACGGGGTATCCCCCATCGGCAGCCTCGAGACAACCGCCATCTCATGAAGGGCCAATCCCAACTCCCCCAGTGGAGTGGCAAAGGTCCCAGTGAGCGAAACGTATCGCTCCATCAGTGCCAAGAACAAATTAGGGTTGGGAGGCAACCCGACGCTCGTCGCGCTCACAGCGGCATACAGTCCAATGCCCTCTAGCTCTTGCCGAAAGCGCTTCAAGGCCCAGTTAACTAGGCTGGTCCATCGGAGGTTTGCTGGGGTGACCCACCCATTACACCGAGGATTCTCCTTGGGGTACACCCCACCTCGTCCCATGAAGCTGTTGCAGAAAGTCGACAGTTGGACCGGCTGTATCACAGAGCTATCTTCGCTCGGGACGCCACCCGGGTACAATCCCCGGAACAACGTCACAGGACCAGAAGGACGACTGATAAACGATCCCTGGTCAGCTCCTTTCTGATGAAAGATCTTCCCCGGCTTGCCATGAAGGTCGGGAGTCAACGTCCACGACATCTTTCTGGGATGAGTGGCATGGAAAAAAGCCGAGATGGGATAATCCCTCGGCATCGTCGGCAGGTACAGAACCAAGCTCTCGACAGCAAAGACCCAAGGTTCCCTCTTAGGCTTCGTCTGGGACCGCTTGTCGATCATGTCCCCGAAAAGGAAAGTTGGCTTTACGTACCGCTCTCCGTCTACATACGTCAGGGGCTCCCCATTGATCATACTCAGCAGTGCCCGCTCGCCCTGAGCCGCCAACAAAAATCCCCTTCCCTCAGGATACTGGGATCCGGAGAGGGGAAATGCCACGTGGGACAAGTCCTCCAGGTAGTTCGAGTGCAGCATCCCGGCGGAGGAACCCATCACCTCAGTCAGCGGAGACTCACCCAGGTTGACTACAAAGGTGCAAAGAAAGTATGTCATTACAAAAATCTTGCACAAACATACAAAACCAAAGAAACGACAAACTGTGCTCTACGCCAGGATTATACGAATTCGGTTATTATACGCCGGGAGTCCCCTCCGCAAACGTAAAATGCTTATTTTACGACATACGTCAGTTTTCGGTAGCCAGAGCTTTTACGCTCGGAACTACAAAAATATGGCGCCTTTACGCTAGCACACGAGAAATGTGGGCGTAAAAGATGAAAAACGCCTCCGTGCATCATCTTCCTTAGAAGAGGCTATCAGCACAGAAGGCGACCTAGCGCGGTCACGTTCAACGTGTGCGAAGAATTTTTGTTATGCTTGTCACCCCAAAGGATCTACCTCTCAGACCGGGTGCGCTGTCCATCGGCGGGATACTTCCGGAAGGAAGTCCACCTTGCCCGACCGAAGACTCCCTCGCTGGGACAGTGGGAGAAGAAGAAGAACCTATGCTCTTTTCCTTAGCGGAGGAGGTTTGTTTCGTCGCCATTTCTGAAAGCTCGAAGTGCTCAGAGAAGGAATGAAGGAGAAAAGCTCGAACAATCAAGAACTCTCGTTCACAGAAAACGGATGAAAAGTTTCTCTCTCCAAAGCTTGGGATATATATAGAGTCCGGATCGACTCCTCGAATCCTCGGACGGACTCCTCGAGACCCTAACCAAGTCTCGCATTAATAGTCGGATATGCTTGGGTGCTACGTCAAACCACTACCCTCAAAAGACGGACAGTCAGCGAATTCGAAAAATTCTTCGCGCGAGATAGTTTAGCAGTTCTACGCTAAAGGAGCTTTCTACGCTCGACAGCAACAGATCTACGATTTTACGCTCGCAAGCTACAAGTCTATGTGTTTTTCTCGCCCGAATGCCTTTGTGCTCGGTAGCTTTTATGCTCGAGAGGCGACAAACCTACGACTTTATGCTCAGCAGATACCAAATCGATGATCTCACGCTCGGTGGCGCTCAGTTTACGCTCAGAAGCAACAGATCCGCAGAACTTCACGCTCGAAGAAATTCTCTTTTCAGGAGCTACAGATCCACAAGTCCTATGCTAAAGGAGCTTTCTACACTCAACAGCAACGATTCTACGGCTTTACGTTCAAGCAGCTATAAGTCTATGGTTTTTCTCGCCCGGATGCCTTTGTGCTCGGTAGCTTTTACGCTCGAGAGGCGACAAACCTACGACTTCACGCTCAGCAACCACAAGTCTACGACTTCACGCTCAACGGTGTTTTACGCCCAGACGCTACAGGCTAAGGATTTTGCACTCCGCGACTTTTCGCTTATCCAAAATAGTCCCCGACCCGGTCAAGTGCAAAGAGTTCACACAGAAGATACTCGTTCTTGACCTCAAGTACTCGAAACGGACAGAGTACAACCATTAAGAAATTACTCTTTTCGGGTCCCAAAATTGGAGGTTCATCCGGACTCCAGTCTGAATATCTCGTCTGTCAAAGATGACAAAGCTCAGCCAGAATCCTCGACCCTGTTTCAAGGGAGTTCCGAGAGATCATTCTTGAAGACGAAGACTGAACAAAGTTCTGCTCATCAGAAGCAGCAGTTCAGAACTCTACACGATTCCTTAGCCCTAGCAACAGGACAGTTCTAAGTGTTCAAAATGCTAAAGCAGCGCTCTATGCACTATCCGCTGCACGTAAAGAACAGGACAAAACCTAGTACTCTCTATACAGGGTCGCGTAAAGTATCAGACGTGTCGAAGCTGCACACATTCAGACTTCACAGCAACGTATGGCAAGTGATCATATGAAGAAAAGACGACTTTATTGAAGATTAAAATCATGATTACATATGAGGGAAACCCTGTCTACAGGGGTTTTTCTCTACTTTTCATGATTACATATGAGGGAAACTCCGTCTACAAAAGACTCCCTCGTCGTCTGAAGATCGCGCTCAGATCTTCCTCTTTCTCCATGGCTGTTCATGACCACCACAGTCATGAACAACAAGATCCTCCATTCGCCATGGCCGATCCGGTTGGAGTTTTCTTAAACCCAACCCAATCAGGACGACAGATTACGGTTTGTCCAATCTCGTCCGCAGGGGTCTCAGGAAGAAATAAACAGTCTGCAAGCTGTGTGGTCCAAAGCGGCCCTTCCTCTCCCCTGACGCAACGCCATACAAAGTTGCTGATTATCCCGTGCAAGGGAGGCTAAGATATCCTTCCATGATCCATCGCTGCAGTGGACACTTGCTCGAAGACGCCGTCTTTTTCGGCTCCCAACATGCTGGAAGAACATGATCTCCTTCTTCCTCAGATTGACCCGACGAACTCCGGCGATCATTTTTAGCATGGTGATGGGAATATGGGGAAACAGGTTAACCCCCCGCCTTTTTATAGGCAAAAGAGATCACAGCGGTCCCCAATAAATCCGCCATAAAGGCCGCACCGACCGTTTCAACGCTCCATTCAGAAACGTTTCGAGTCACGAGGGGCCATTCATGCTTCATTCAAAGCATTTCAAATTCCAAAAGATTTTAAAAGCTTTGAAGGGGGTCTTGTAGAAGCATGAAAAATACGCTGGCAAAAGCTACGCGGCGTATTAATACAGAGCAGCACAAACAAAGGCCTTCAGTGCCATCAGGCGTAAGAGCTCAAGGGTGCGGCGCGTCCAAAACCGCTTCGGCGTAGACGGGATCCCCCCCATCGCCTCCAGGGCATAAAAACTCAGCCGCTCTCAAAGCAGCATTAAAATAGCGTACGAGGAACGCTTCATCTTCCCCGAAATGAACCTGTCAAGTCACGCAGTGAACCTGGCCTCTGACTCCTGACAAAAAGTGCTGCACGGCGACCCAGACGACGGCTGGAAACAAGCACAGACCCCTCGGGACGCACACCACAGTATGATGGGGGATCCCTACATTTAATGCAGAGGATTGGGTTAAGATACCACCGAACCGTCGTTTACTGACGTCCCCTCAGCATAAACCGCTCTTTTTCGCACAGAGGGATACGCTGCATTGTTTTACACAGGCAGGCATAAGCCGGTTTACGCTCCGCAGTAGACAAACCGCCTGCCACGTCAAAAGCTGCACATCGTACGGGGCTCGAGGCACGTCTCTACGTCTAATTGCACGGAGCGGTGACAGGTTCAGTCAAGGCACGTCTCTGCAACGGATGCACAGAAGGGCTGCAGACCTTCGAAACACGTCTTCGCATTTAATGCACAGGATGATGGCAAATCTCTGTAGAAGATTTGATTACATCTTCGAAAGCCGTGATTCCGGCTAAGACGTCCCCGTCAGCACTCGGGCACGGTACGCAGCGGCTTCTACGCCCATTCAAGACCTGTGCCCCTTCGGCTCTCAATGCCTCTCCGGCTTTAACGCCTGTCCGGCTCCTACGCCTATCCGGCTTCAATGCCTCTCCGGCTCCTACGCCTATCCGGCTTCAACGCCTCTCCGGCTCCTACGCCTATCCGGCTTCAACGCCTCTCCGGCTCCTACGCCTATCCGGCTTCTATGCCTATTCGGCTTCTATGCCTATCTGGCCTCTGTGACAGGGTGACAGTCATTTGGCTTCTACGCCAACCGTTTCTACACACGGGATACCTACCTGCGTGGCTCTTACGCCGTGATCTTCGTAGCAATAGTACGCGTTGTGTTCCCTTAGTTGGACCCGCGTCATACGCTCATTCAAAAGATCATCCATACGCAGGCATTGGTTACTTTAACCGTTGTGTAAAAGGGTATTGTACTTCCCACTCCTCGGTTTTTACACCGACGGAGTGGTCACTGTCACCAAAACTCTATAAATAGAGACCCCCATCAATGGGAAAAGAGGAAGAAGAGAGAAAAAAAAAGAATTATCATCCAGGAGAGAATTATCGTCCAAGGAGAGAGAGAGAGAGAGGGAGAGAGCCCGGAGAGCAGGCAAAGAGCAGGGATCGACGACCTTGGCCTCGTGCGTCCAACCTCTTCTGCAACCTTCGAAGCTGCTACCTGTCTTCCACGGCACTTCTTCAACATCGTGTGGTCCAAGGGCTAAAGTGATCGACCGCAGATCAGACACCTATAGCAATTTATACCCAGATTAAATAAATTGTACTCCCACATCCTCGTATAGGATTACATTGTACAAGTTTGTTTGTAAACAGAAGGGCACGGGTTTCGCATAAACCCCGTCATTGAAATACAATTTCATTCCTTTCGTTTAATACCACAAATAGCTGGTACTCTCTGATTTGGGGAACAATTTTCGTGCTTTCGTTCCCAACACAAATGATATTTAATGTACGTATTTGTAAACATTGACTTCATTATTCAAATACCCTTAGGGCTGACATATTTGTAAACCCTTAGGGCATGTTTGGTTCCCTGAACTAGGAGCGGATGTGGGGTTTTTGTTGCAACTTATTGGGTCTTTGAAGGTATATATTAGGGTTTTTCACTTTGCTTTGGGAGTTTTAGTCCCATATTAGAAAACCACCAATGTGTATATCTCTATATATAGCTTTGCTTAGAATTGGTATATGCACATGGAGTGGTAGCCCATGTGGGTTGACTTTCCTAGAGCGATTAAGTGTGAACCCCATTATGACAATCTTTATTTTGTCACTACCTTTGAGAAGTTTTCCTTAGGAGCTAAGCCCCAACTCGGACTTGGACTCGGGCCTAAGGGCCCAAAGTGGCCCTTTATTGGCGCACTTTGCACTTAGCATGTCAGCATTGTCGCATGGCGCTCGTGTTCTCTTTTATGCACGAGTTACATGTACGGTTGCTTGCTCGGACGCATGCTTCGTGGAGCCATACGACCTGGAGCGCATGCGACCAGGGGCTATACAGACAGGTGTGCATGCGGCTAGGGGTCATACGGTCAGGTGCACATGTGATCAGGGGCGCATGTGGCCAGGAGCCCATGCGGTCAGGGGCGAATGCGGTCTGGACCTATGCGGCCAGGCATTATGCGGCCAATAAGTTAGCTTGAGCGAGTCAAGTGTGGAGGGGACATGGACTACTGTTGGCGACTCGGTGCGGTACAGTCTACTCTGTGTTGTATAGTGCGCAGGCGGCATAGTGTCATGCCCCAGTCCCAAAATACGTAGGACCAGGAATACGTGACACGCCAGCTACGCATTCGACCAGACTCTGGTCTGACTCGAATACGTATAAGCTGTAATATAAAAGGGCACTATCTAGATATTCCATAAATGTAAACCTCTATGTCTCAATCCACAATGTACATCAGTATACAAGAAAGAGTTATATGTGCTAAGGTCGGCCGCCCAATAACACACTAACTCGAATAGACTCGAGAAGAAGTATGAGTCTACAAAACTAGGCTACAACAGCAGATGAATAATCAATGTAAAATAACCATAATGTCGGTAGATATAATGTGAGTACCTGGTACCATGTTCGCAAGATATGCCACTCCATCAGTATCTCCAAGTGCTCCGTAATCGTCTATGCTGCAAAACTGGCAGGAAACCAGGTCCTCAGAGGGACGTAACAAGGTACAGAAATATAGCAAGCCAAGTAAACAGAAAGTACAAGTGCACGACAGGGTACTCTATCATAACCAACTAGTGTGACACAGTTTAAAGACAACGTTCGACGCGTGGGCCGTCCAAAATAAAATCGCAGCTCCGAACACAGAGACACACGGGTCGTACCGCAGCTCCGAGCACAGAGACACACGGGTGCTACCACTACACTATGAAACAGGATCAGTATATGTACATATATAAGCGCGTGCAGAGTAGCCCAAACGTCTAGTAACTGTCTTCCCCTTCCCAAGCGGTCAACGATTCTGCGTTGAACCTGAACCTCTAACTACAGTCTCGACACAAGAAAAAATAACTCAACAGACGTGACCCTAAGGTCGTCCCAGTCTCTGGTCATGATGTCAGTATCAGGATACAGGAATATGGCACGAACACAGTGTATGAGTGTGTCCTGGGGTATCGATGTACTCTGGTACGTGCATCGAGGTTCTATAAAACATCAATAATTATTCTAGGTCGTTAAATCGAATGTCAACACCCGGTTGTGAACCGGACACAGAATATCGAACATCAACGTAAATAAGCGCACAATGTACAATAAGAACAATATCTATAAACTGAAATACTGGGTGGCAAGGTACACTTGCCTGCGTGCGGCTGCTGATGACGGGGATCTGGTACCACGTCCAAGTCCTCAGGTCCCGTAGTACCTAGAGATGAGATACAAACTAGTAATCAATAATCTGTTCTACAACAGACAGGGATGCGTCACACATCTACACCTAAACTCAGTCTCAAACTCAAATAGTTAACTACTAATTTTACGGTCCTCAATCTCTGGTCCTTGATCCGAATAATAGCTATCTCAAAATCAAACACATGTATAATATTTTCAGACCCAGTCCTCAATCATTACTATCAACTATCACTCATCTTAAAACTACTCCTCGATCAATTCTACTTTTATTCCTCAGTCTAATATATTCTTCACGATATTCAGTTAATCTACCCCTGACCAAATCCTCAGTTTTACCTCAGTGTTCACAGACGTTAACATGTACATTTACTGTTGTCCTCAATTGTATATTTAATAATTATTAAACCTTCTGTCCCATATCATCCTTACTAATTCACAATAAATCACCTATCCCTCGATGACAGATCATCGTATTAATTCACAACAATTTAATTTGCTCAACAATATTGATCAATAGTGTAGATATAAATTTTAATGCTCTAACATCTCAAGGTGTCCCAATATCATGAACTCAATATATATTTGAATGCCTTGTATATTAATCTTGCATTTTCCACCCATGCATATAATTCATGCCCTAACTCGTATATAACCATTAATTCCATTTTAATTACTCATTTAAGTGAACTCTAACTCACCCTTAAACCCTAATCTCATATTTTTAACACATACTCATACATACTATACTAGACTTACGCTAACAAACTATACAACACATATCCTTAACTATACACAAGACAATATATATAAAAGTAGAGAGGGGGTGGTATACCTCGACGGCGAGGCAATGCTGGCCGGAGGAGAGATCGTGGATGGTCGGATCCAGGTGAACGTGGTGGTGATGGAAGCTGGACAGGGAGGAGGCCGGGGCGGCGCTGCCAGTAATGCTCCTAATGGAATAACAGGGACATTAAGTGCCTGTGCAGGATCAGCAAGAGGTAATAGTAACTTCAGTGTAGATTTAGATGACGTATAGCCAACGGAGGATGCCAATGTAACAACTGCTGCCAGTCCAGACTTCCTTTCTTCAAAACCGTATCTCGACAACATGACATACAACAAGATTCCCCCCATTGAATGGCCGATTGCAAGTAGTTTTCCATCTTGTGTCTTACTGTGGTTTTTTAATGTATTCCATCGCTACAGGTACATCCTTCTCCAAGTGATTATCGAAGTCCCAATCATATGGAACTATCAGATCAAATCCATGGCTGGACATGTGGCGAGCAAATGAAGCTCCGGGGGAGAGATCGAACCTGACGGCATTGATGCCGACTCCGGGCAGGGTCATCAGCGGATGGTTCCTCTTCGGCGCCTGGCTCTGGAGAAGGGCGGTAGCGCCAGAGAGCGAGCTTCCAGCGGGTGCCGGGCACGGGGACGTAGTGGAGCTCGTCTGCGGTGCAGATCTCTGGCTTCGTAGCAGCGTTCTTCGCGGACTCGGATGCGGAGGCGAGTGAATCATGAAGAGGAGATGGTAATGGTGGCTGTGTTATCGGATGAGGAGGAGGGGGAGTCGCACGGCCGGAGGGAAGATGGCCGCAGTGGTCGAGAGAACAGCGGACGGTCGGCGGGCTGTTCAGTCCGGCCAGTCGGGACTGTTCAGTCCGGTCGGTCGGTTGCGGGGTGTGAGCCGCTCGCTGGCCGGTCAGTCGAGAGACGCACAGTCGCGGGTGGTCGGGAAAACAGCGGACGGTCGGCGAGGGAGGGGCGCACAGTTGCGGGCGGTTGGCTGCACAGTGCCGACCGGAGATGTGGCTGCTCCGGCCTGGAGGAGACCGGATGGAGGGACTGCAGCGCAGGCGCTCGGCCGCGGGCTGCAGCGTAGGGCGCTCGGCGTGGGGTGGCGGCCGTCGGCCGGAGTTGATGGTCGGCCGGCCGGTCGATCTTCTTCAGGGAGAGGAGAGAGGAGAAGCAAGGGAAGAAGAAGAATAACAAGAAAGTTTTGCTTTGCATGAAGAATAAATGGAGGATGGAGGAGAGAGAGAGAGAGGGGGAGTTTTTTCAATGCATTGGGATTAGGACCGGTTTGGGGAGTGGTGAGGGTGATGTGATGGTTTTAAAGGATAGTGTGTGGGGATTGGAGGGTTGGGATCCATCCATTCAAAATGGATGGATGAGATTTAACATAAATAGGAGAGGGGTTTCTTCATGTGAGGAATAGGTGGGTGAGAATGATACCCTATATTGGGACCATCTCATTTATTCATGACCAATAGGATGTTGCCAACAATTTGATAATTGCGACTAAGCTCCCGTAAATTTGGGAATTTGCATGGACACATGAAATGACGTAAAAATTGTGGAGAAAATTATATTTAAAAATTGTCATGGTGAGGGGGTGTTGCGCGTTAGGCACGGGTCTAATTTGAAGGGCATTGGGATTAATTTAGGATAAAAATAGAATTTACAAAGTTGGTAAATCTCGATTTAATTAAAGATAACGCGTCCCGCGAATTTAATTTAATTGAGGTCCGTGGGGTCAAAATCTGGAAACGGCGCAAAGGCCAAGAATGGTGGGGGCTTGGAGTCGGTCTTGGACCCTTTAGTTGGTCCGGCTCAACGGGTTAAGTTGGTACCCCAAAGTCGAGGGTAACGACACAGGTGTCCGACACGAAATTTAATTACAGGTTACGATTGTCGAAAATGTTGCGCAATTAATTTAGAGCACACAAAAGTTAATTTTAACAGTCAGTAAAGTCCAATGCCTAATTTGGCGAGTTGAGTCGAGTGTACAATATTTGTACGGAATTTATGGGCTGATAATGGGCTCCGAATAATTAGACAAAGATAGGGTGAGCCAATGTTTTAATTAATTGGATTAAAATTCCAGGTAATTATCTTCTACTCTAAACCTCAATATCTTTAATCAAAATTTTTCCTGGCCCACTCTAACTATCTACAGAATAAAATTGAGGGGGTTTACACGTAGTCTGCTCTGTGCAGTACACCGCACATGCGACACAATCTGCTCTGTGCAGTACAACGCACAGGAGGCGCATGAGGCTCGTAGCTCTCTGTGCCACGTGGCTGCAACGGCTGGCCCCTGACTGCGTTATCTTCTCTGTGCAGTACAGCGGCACAAACGGCTCATGCGACATAATTTTTTTCTCATGCCACATGGAAGCTGAAATTCTCTTTAAATAGTGGCTCTCCTCTTTCATTTAGTGTCAGAAAAAAATTTAAAAAGAGAGAAAAATTGAGAACACCAGCATGACCTGCGACAGTTTTTAGCATCCTTCCAAAGGAATCTTCCAAGTGATCTGAAGGTGACTAAGAGTGTTTCAGAAGTTCTCATGTAAACTTGCTGGATCCTAGGGGCAGATCGTTGTATAGCGCGAATCCTGCCTTGAGCTATTGTGGTTATGATCACCATAGCAAGAGTTTTCTTCTTTGTATTTATGTTCTTGTTCCCGTTCCTCTCGGTGTAGCATCTGCGAACGTAAAGAAAAGAATGATTTGCTGATTCTTATTATATTTTTATTTTCCTTCGGTTGTCAGTTTATAACATGTTCCTTGTTTAGTACTTCTGTGAGGTTGTGTGTCCCTGAAGATGAACTCTTGTGTGAATCTTAGTGCACCAACTTCTCTTTTGGAGTTTGTAGAGACAAACTCTTATGTGAGTCTCTACTTTGTGGCTATCTCTTCTTCTTTGATCTGACTTCAGGACTAACAATCTCAAGACAGGATCTGATTTAGAAAGGAAAACCGCTCAAACCTTCTCGATACTAGCTTTCACTAGCTTGAGAAGTTTGATGGCGAACACTACAACATTTGGAAGAGAAAGATCTTCTTGAATCTTTGTATTGTCAAAGTTACTTATGTGTTGGTTGATCCTGAACCTACCAATCCCGAAGATGGTGGAGAGCTTGCAGTTGGTGTGGCACAGGATACGCACTCCAAGTGAAAGGAAGATAATGACCTCTGCAGTTTATTGATTCTCAATGCTATGGATGACTTGATGGCGGAGTCCTACATCAAGAAGGAGAAGGCAAAAGAAGTCTGAGAATCTCATAAGAAGAACTACAAAACTGACAAAAAAATATCTAAAATCTATCTCATTGAGAAGCTCTTCACTTTATAATTTGAGGACGAGAAGGTGATGTTACCATAAGTTAAGAAATTTTTGAAGATGTAGCAAAAACTGGAGGAAGAAGGCATAAAGCAGGAAGACAAATTTATGGTGGGGGCTATCGTCACCAAACTTCCTCCAATCAGGATCAAGTTCAAGACTGACATGTACCGTAAAAAGATGGAGATCCAGCTCGAAGATCTTCTTCACTGGATTCACATTGAAGATAAAGCCAGGGGAAAACTAAAATTGGACTCCTTATCCAAGTAGTTGGCTAAGGCAAACATGGTACATGATAGTGACTCTAAAGAAAAGTAGAAATTTTCCTACAAGAAGAAAAAGAAGGAATTCAATCAGCTGAAGGTAAAGTTGACTTAGTTCAAGCCAAAGCCAAAGTCTGATGTGATATGTTATAACTGTGGCAAGAAGGGTTACTACAAAAGCGACTGCAGGTCGAAGCCTAAACCGTAAGAGAAATATGAGCTTAACCTAGTTGCTATGATTGTGCAGGTTGAGTCACATAGCATGGACATTGACTAGTGGGTGGACACTGGTGTATCTTTCCATATGTGCTCTAAGAAGGAGCTGTTCGTCAAATATGAGCCTACCTTTGAGAAAGTCTCGATGGCGGATAAGTCTCAAGTTGCAGTGTTGGGGATCGGGACGGTAGTGCTGAAGCTGACTTCTAGAAAGTCACTTACACTGGAGAATGTGAAGCACGTACCAATGATCACTAAGAATCTGGTTTCTGGGAGTCTGTTCTGCAAGGCTGGCCTGAGGATGGATATCAATGCCGGTCAGATGGTGATGTCCTACAAAGGAACTTACTTCAGAAAAGCTTTCTGTATCGAAGGGATGTTTAAACTATAGCTTATAACTCCTTTTGTTTGTATCAATGTTGTCTCTACTTCTGGTTATTCTCTTGAGTTATGGCATAATAGATTAGGATATGTGTATTGTAAATGCATTAACAAGATGTCTAGTCTAGTCTTATCTCCAAATGAGGGGGTAAGGAGGTGGAGAAATGTGAAGTCTGTATGCAGACGAAGATTGTTAGGAATCCGTTTAGAAGAGTGAACCGAAGCACAGATCTTCTGGAGTTGGTACACTCAAATATTTGTGACTTCAAGCAATTCTCCACAAAGGCCGGAATAAAGTATTTTATCACTTTTATTGATGATTTTTTAAAGTATGCGTTCGCATATCTTCTCAAGTCAAAAGAAAAATCGTTAGAGAATTTCAAGGACTTCAAGGCTGAAGCAGAACTTTAAACTAGTCAACAACTCAAAAGACTCAGAAGCGATCGATGCGAAGAATATTCCTTGGAATTGATATCGTTCTACAAAGAATATAAAATTGTCAACTAAACGACTGCTCCGTATTCTCCCCAATCTAATAGGGTAGCAGAAAGGAAGAACAGGACACTGACAGAGATGATGAATTCCATGTTGCTGACAGCAGCACTTCCAAAGTACTTATGGGGAGAAGCAGCGCTTACTGCTACGTTTATTCTGAATAGAGTACCGTTCGCGACATCTGACATTACTCCTGGTTTAAGGTCAGACCCAACTTGAATGTCATTCGAGTGTGGAGGTGTCTGGCATATGTGAAGCTTTCAGACCTCAAGATTCAGAAGATGTGAACGAGAACTACGAAGACCATATTTTTGGATTATGTTGATAAGAGTGATGCTCGGAGGTTCCTTGATATCAAATCTAATCATATCATAGAATCTCCCGACGCAGAATTCTTTGAAGATAAGTTTACTAGGCACAAGAATATTATTCTCGTGGATGTCTCGGAGAATGTTGCTAGCACGGACGAGGCAAGTTCATCTCAGAGAGAAGTAGTCCAAGAAGAAGTTGTAGTTGATGAGACAATATTTAAACCAGAACCCGCTGAGACGAGAGGAAAGCGAGTGAGAAGACCGAAGGACTTCGGAGAAAATTTTGTTACCTTTCATGTGGAAGCTGATCCGCTTACTTATGATGAGGCAATGAAGACTAGAGATGCTATTTTTTGGAAAGAGACTATCCATGACGAGTTTGACTCGATAACTTAATAATACTTCAAAGTAAGTCAATTTGCCTGAAGGACCTAAACTCATCGGATGCAAGTGGATCTTTAAGACGAAGATAAAAACAGACAAAACTGTTGACAAGTTCAAGGCTAGGCTAGTGGTCAAGGGATTTTCTCAGATACAAGGGGTTGACTACTTTGATACCCATGCTCCTATTGCACGGATGACTACTATCAGGATGTTGATTGCTTTAGGTGCAATTCACAAGATGGTGATTCATCATATGGACGTTAAGACATTATTTCTGAATGGTGAACTGACTAAGGAGATTTACATGCAGCAACCAGAAGGGTTTGTCGTCAAAGGTCTTGAAGACAAATTATGCAAACTGGTGAAATCTCTGTATGGTCTGAAGCAAGCTCCCAAATTGTGGCACGAAAAGTTTGACAAAGTTATCAGATCAAATGGCTATAAGGTCAGCGAAACTGATAAGTGTGTTTACACAAAGTTCATTGGCGATAGAGTTTTTATCGTTTGTCTCTATGTGGACGACATGCTAATCCTAGGCACGAATATAGAATGTGTCACTAGAACAAAGATGTTCCTATAATCTAAATTCAGTATGAAGGATATAGGAGATACATATGTCATCCTTGGGATTAAGATAATTCGGACAAAAGAAGGGCTTGACCTATCACAAGCTCAATACGTGGAGAAGATGCTCACACACTATGGATATCAGGATCTTCCAGGGATCGATACTCTATATAGGTGTGACAAGAAACTGAAGCCTAACCCAGAAAAAAGCATCAAACAATTGGAGTATTCTAGCGTCATCAGGATCTTGATGTATGCTATAAATGCCACTAGGCCTGACATTGCTTTTGTTGAACGCTAGAAAGCTGTGAATATGGTGATGAGATACCTCAAGAAGACTCAGAAGTTTGTACTTTACTATAGCATAGATCCAACAGTGGTAGAAAGCTTCAGTGATGCTAGTTGGTGCCCAGAAAAAGAGAATAAGCGATCCACATGAGGATATGTTTTCTCAATGGAATGAGATGCCATATCGTGGAAGTCGAAGAAGCAGACGATGCTCTCACGTTCATCGATGGAGTCTGAGTTCTACGCACTTGCAGCTGCAGCAGATAAAGTAAAATAGCTTTGGGATCTCATGTACGATCTTCCAATGGTTGGTGTACAGATTCTGGCTGTACCGATATACTACGACTACCAGGCAGCTGCAACAGTATCATTTAATAATCTTTTCAATATAAAGAAAAGGACTGTGCAGCTTAGACACAGAGCACTGAATAATCTCTTCAAGACTGGTGTCATTGTAATAATAGATGTTCGGAGACAAAAACCTGGCAGATCCGTTTCCAAAAGGCCTCAAGCGCCAGCTAGTCAAAGAAACAACAAGTAAAATGGGCTTGAAGGACCTTTGATATTGTGTCTTTGTAATCCAACGATTAAGTTTTATGCTACTAGTTCAAAGAGAAATCTACTATACATCTAGCTTTTGGTTCAAGGGAGGACCACTGACTGAAAAAATATCAGGTATAGTGGGTAGTCCTTATGGACAATGTGGGATACATACCCAAAACCACTCTAGTCTACTATTTTGTTCTATAGAACAATTCCTGTGTAAGGTTGGCTTCGTCGCCTTAATAAGTTCTCGGGCAGAGTGAATGTCCGCCGTGTGCTGCAGGAAGCACGTGTAGTTCAACACTATAAGGAACTTGTATCCCATGCTAAAGTGGTATGACACCACGATGAGGTAAAAGATGTAAAGCCACGACTGCAAGCCATGTCACAGCGGCAATAGTACCATAAATAAGCATGTAGCCTAATGCTGAAAAGATAGAGAGTTGTAGCACAACATTACTAAGAGGTCGGTGACCTCATGCTACAGTGGGTGACACCACATGAGGTAGTTAACCTCGGCTGCGAGCCATGTCACAATGGCGTAGCACCTCAAGGAAGTGCAAGACTTCATGCTGGGATGTAATACAACACTACTAAGAGGCTAGTGACCTCATGCTACTGTGGCTGACACCATATGAGGTAGTTAACCTCGGCTATGAGCCATGTCACAACGGCGTAGCACCGCACGAAAGTGCAATGCTTCATGCTGGGATATATTAAACTCTCTTAAATAAGGAACTCACCTAAGTGTATGGACAGAGATTCAGGCCGTCTCTTGAGGGTAAACTTTTAGACACCCAAAATACATATACCGAAAGCAGGTCAGCACAGGGCCTTTAATGTACGACCGGAGGCACATCTGAAGTCATTGTGTAAGTGGAAAGAACAATAGCTATGGTTCAGAATTCAAGGTATAGTCCATTCTTGTATCATACTGTTGTTTGACCCATGCAGGAAGATTTAAGTCGTGGGGACATCCATCCTAATGCATGATGGGTAGTCTCTGTGAGGAACGCTTGACCATATATTGTAATATATGTGGGGGATTGTTGGTGCTTTTTACTTTGCTTTGGGTGTTTTAGTCCCACATTGGAAAACCACCTATGTGTATATCTTAATATATAGCTTTGCTTAGTATTGGTAGATGCACATGGGGTGGTGGCCCATGTGGGTTAACTTTCCTAGAGGGATTAAGTGTGAACCCTGTTATGACAATCTTTATTTTGTCACAACCTTTGGAAAGTTTTTCTTAGGAGCTAAGCCCCAAAGGGGCTTAGGCTTAGCGACTCGGACTCGGACTCGAGCTCAAGGGCGCAAAGTGGTGCTTTGTTGGCGCACTTTGCACTTAGCACATCAGCATCATCGCATTGTGCTCGTGTGCTCCTTTTATGTGTGAGTTACATATATGGTTGCTTGCTCGATCGGACGCATGCTTCGTGGAGCTATGCGGCCTGGGGCCATGTGGACAGGTGCCCATGCGGACAGGTATGCATGCGGCCATGGGCCTTGCGGACAGGTGCGCTTACGGTTAGGGGCGCATATGGCCAAGAGTCTATACAGTCAGGGGTACATGCGGTCTGGACCTATGCGGCCAGCAAGTTATCTTGAGCGAGTCAAGTGTGGAGGGGACAGGGGCTGCTGTTGGCAGCTCGATGCGGCACAGTCTGCTCTGTGTTGTACAGCGCGTAGGCTGTGCAGTACAGCGCACAGGCGGCTCGTGGCTCTCTGTGCCACGTGGCTGCAGCGGCTGCAGCTTTCGGCGCCTGACGACGTTGTCTGCTCTGTGGAGCGGCGCAGTCGGATCATGTGGCCTAATTTTTTCTCAGGCCGCATGGAAGCTGAAATCCTCTTTAAATAGAGGCACCCTCTTTTATTTAGTGTCGAAAAAAAATTAGAAAAGAGAGAGAAAAATGAGAACACCAGCAGGACATGCGGCAGTTTTTAGCATAATTCTAAAGGAATCTTTCGAGTGATCCGAAGGTGACCAAGAGCGTTCAAGAAGTTCTCGTGTGAACCTGCTGGATCCTAGAGGCAGATCATTGTATAGTGCGAATCCTGCCTTGAGCTCTGGTGGTTTTGATCACCTCAGCATGAGTTCCCTTCTTTGTATTTATGTTCTTGTTCCCGTTCTTTCCGGTGTAGCGTCTGCGAACGTAAAGAGAAGAACAATTTTCTGATTCTTGTTGTATTTTCATTTTTCTTGGATTGTCAGTTTGTAACTGTTGATATGGTATATTGGGTGTCATATTTAAGTATAGTATAAGCACATGGGAATATCCTGAGGACATATTTGGGATGCCAGAATATGTCACAGGATATTCCATTATGAGATTATTGTCATAATGATTGAGATCATTGTATCAATGACTGTAAGGCTATATAATGCCAATGAGACAATCAATAAAATAATAAACTAATTTCAACATGGTATCAGAGCAAAGTTTCCACAAACCCTAGCAGTCACCAAGCTTCCACAAACCCACAGTAGGATTTCCTAGATCTCCTCCACCGAACTCTTTCATGCCCCCCTTCTTCCCTTCTCTGCCCTTCGCAGGCCACCCTTCGCTATTGCTGCCCCGTCCCGCTACTGCTGTGGCTACTACTGCTGCTGCGGCTGCTGCGACTGCTGCTGCTGCTGCGACGGTGGCTGTGACATGCGTGCTGCCGCCTCCTCCGTACCAGCACGAGACATCGCCTAATAGGGATGCCTAAATCTAAAAAAATGGGGGACATATTCGGATCTAGGAGCGGACGAAGAGGACGAGCGTGAGTCGTGGAGCGGACGTGATATGATTGGATAGATGACGCGTCGATGAAGGAGATCATCAAGAAGCTAGATTCTGCAGAGGTGGCGACGTTGATGAAGTTGTTGACGATGTCGGCTGGTGAGAACATAATACGAACATCGCCAGAGTTAAAGCTTCCCTCCATTGATCTGAAATTAGATGGACCAGCCACCTATCTGAGTTGGTCACGGCGGGTGAGAAGAACCCTCGCAGGAAAAAATATGGAGGGATTCCTGACGGGCGAGGCGACAGAGCCGGACGAGGGCTCGACATGACACGATGAGTAGAAGTCCACTCATATGGTGATCTATATCTGGCTTCTCAACTCCATAGTCCAGTCTATTGCCGCCACAGTAGACGGTATCGAGATGGTGAAAGATGTGTGGGAGAAGTTGAGAAGGACCTATGATGGTGTGGGGAACAACTTACGGGTCTTCCAGATAAAGGGAAAGATTGATGACACCGTACAGGGAGAGAAGACGGTGCAGGAGTATGCCACAGAGTTGGAGCGTCTGTGGTTGAATTATGATCACTTCTCAGATCGGGCGAGCTGTGGGGACCCTAAGTGTAAGGAGAGACAGGTGTGTCTGCTGGAGAGGACGATGAAGTTCCTCAAAGGGCTGACTGTAGCTTTCGTACAGAGAATGACCCTACTTCTAGCCCAACCAAAGATCCCTAGCCTTGAGGAGGCTATCTCAGCCATGATCCAGGAGGAGACACGCATTAGGCTACAAGCCGGGACATGTGGTCCCCCCGAAGCAAAGTTAGCACTAGCGATCACCAGCTCAGGAAATACAGGATCTAAGGGAGAGCCCTGGCAGCATAACCAGCAATACTACTACTGTGGGAAGATGGGTCATCATCGGTATGCTTGTACAAAACCACCTAGGGAGAAAGATTCAGGTGGTGGACGAGGACCGTTCGGCGGACGAGGATATAATGGAGGACATAGTCGTGGTCGAGGGGGTAGACGAGGCGGTCGATGAGGTTATCGGGTGAACCTTCTGATATCAGAAGGGAACGGAGAAACTGATGGCACCTTTACTGTGGAGGACCAGGCACTGGGAGACCTGAGGAGTAGAACAGAGGAGGTGTCCACCTTATTCTTTGTTAGGGGCAACGTTGCCATGTATGCCCATCCATCAGAAGGTACTGACGAATTACTTGCCCTTGCGTCTATCTCTTCCCTTAAATCATCAGACTGGATTATCGACTCGGGAGCATCTCGGCATGTGACGGGAAATGCTAGTGAGTTTTCTTCCTACACTCACCTAGCATCAGCAGACAACATTCAGACAGCTGATGGCACTTGTTTAGGATAATAAACGAGAAAAGATTTGATAAATACGGGAAAACGAGGTCTTGCGCGAAGACCTGCCCTTCTTTTATGTTTACAAACAAGATTGTACAAATTTGATCTTACATGAGGATGTCTAAGTACAATTTATTTAATCTGGGTGAATATTGCTATAGGTGTCTGACCTGCAGCCGATTACTTTAGCCCTTGGACCACACGATGTTGAAGAAGTGCCGTGGAAGACAGGTAGCAGCTTTGAAGGTTGCTAAAAAAGGTGGATGCCCGATGCCAAAGTCGTCGATCCCTTCTCTTTGCCTGAGCTCTGGATTCTCCTCTCTCTCGCTCTCTCGACCGTTGGATCTGGTACTGGATCTCTTGATCAGTTTTCAGACCTAACTTCTTCGACCCTCTAATTTGTCGACCTTGTTCCTCATTGATAGAGGTCTCTATTTATAGAGTTTTAGTGACAGTAACCACACAGTCGGCGTAGAAACCGAGTAGTAGAAAGTACAGCACCCTTTTACACAACGGTTTAAAATAACCAATGCCTGCGTATAAATAACCTTTTGAGTGAGCATGTGATGCACGTCCAACCAAGGGACAGAACGCGTATATCTGCTACGAAGATCACGACATAGAAGCCATGTAGGTAGTTATCCCTTGTGTAGAAGAGGTTGGCATAGAAGCCAAATGACTGTCACCATGGCATAGAAGCCAAGTAGGCATAGAAGCCGAGTAGGCATAGAAGCCAAGTAGGCATAGAAGCCGAGCAGGCGTAGAAGCCGAGTGGTCATAGAGGCCGAGGAGGCGTAGAAGCCGAGTGGGCATAGAAGCCGAGTGGGCATAGAAGCCGAGCAGGCGTAGAAGCCGAGACGATGTGGACGTTTTAGTCGAAATTACGGCTCTTGGAGATATAATCAAATCTCTTGCATTAAATACAGAGATCTGCCCCTATCCTGCGCCTTAAATGCAAAGACTTGTCTTTAAGATTTGCCATTATTCCGCTCATTAAATGCAGATATACGCCTCGAATCCTGTACGAAGAGTGACTGCTGATGTGGCGGTCTGTTTGCCTTCTGCGGAGCGTAAGAAGCTCACGTCTGCCTGTGTAAAACTGGACAGCGTATTCCCTTATATGCGTAAGAGTAGTTTACGCAAAGGGGATGCCACTAAACGATGGTTCGATAACATTTAATCAAATCTTCTGCATTAAATGCGAAGATTCGCCATTATCCTGCTCATTAAATAAGGAGGCGTGGTTTGAAGGTCTGCCACCCTTCTGTGCCTCAAGTGCAGAGACGTGCCTCAGGCATCTGTCAGTATTCGGTGCTTCAAATGCAGAGACGTGCCTCGAGAAACTGTCATCGCTCTGCGCATTAAATTTAGAGATGTGCCTCGAGCCCTATACGAAGTGCAGCTTTTGACATGGCAGGCTGTTTGTCTTCTGCGGAGCGTAAACAACTCACATCTGCCTGTGTAAAACAAGGCGGCGTATTCCTTCGTATGTGAAAAAGTGGTTTACGCAAAGGAAATGGCAGTAAATGACAGCCTGGGTTGCAGTGTCGTGCCATCATGATACCCGTCGCTTGGGTAGTCGTGCAGTACTCTTTGTCAGGAGTGCAGACGTCAGGTTCATTGTATGCTCTGACAGGTTCATTTCGAAGAACACGAAGCGTTCCTCGTACACTTCAATGCTGTATTGAAAGCGGATAGGTTTTACGCCATGAAGGCGATGTAGCACCTCTTTTACGCTGAAGCAGCCTGGACATATTATACTGCACGGATGGTCCTTGAGCTTTTATTTTATGCTGTGCTCAGCGAAAAAACTCTGTTGCAAGTTGATGGCTCTGAGGTCATCTTTTTACGCTGTCCTGTATGAACATGCTGCGTATAGCCATCCGCGTATTTTTTATGCTTCTACAAGACCCCTTTCAAAGCTTTTAAATTTCTCGTAATTTGAAACACTTTGAATGAAGCATGAATCGTTCTCGAAACGCTCTGAGTGGAGCCTGAAATGGTCAAGCCTGACACGTTCTTTCATGGCTGACTTTATGGCAAAGTTTATTGGGGATCGGTGCTCTCTCTCGCCTATAAAAAGGCTGAGGAGTTCTTCTGTTCTTCCCATACTTCCTTCACCATACAGAGATGATGGCCGGAGTTCGTCGGGTCGACTTGAGGAAGAAGGAGATCATGCTCTTCCAGCATGTAAGGAGCCGAAAAAGACGGCATCTTCGAGCAAATATCCTCTGCAATGATGGATCATGAAAGGATATCATAGCGCCTCCTTTGCTCGGGATAATCAGCAACTTTGTATGGTGGTTCTTCGGGAGAGAAGAAGGGTCGTGTTTGACCAGGCAGCTTGCAAGTGGTGCCTTCTCCCGTTACCTCCGTGGCGCCGGATGTAAGAAAGCAGAGTTACCCTGCTTTTCTTCTCTTGGCAGTATGGGCCTACGCCCAGTTCTGTATCCTCCTGCCACTGATCATCTTCTTGTTCATCGACTGTGGATGTCGATGAACTGCCATGGAAGAAGAGGAAGATCTTCACCAATGCGAGAACCTGGCAGAACAGATTCTGGGTGTGATCTTCAGACGACGATGAGGAAGCCCTTTGTAGACGGGATTTCCCTCATATGTAACCACGAAAATAGAGAAAAAAACCCTTATAGACTGGATTTCCCTCATATGTAATCGTGATTTTAATAAGATCGTCTTTCTTCTTTGCATATGATCATGTTGCCATACTTTGCTGTGAAGTCTGAATATGTGTAGCTTCGACACATCTGATTTTTTATGCTGACTCTGTGTAGAAAGAGCACTAGGTCCTGTCCTGTCTTTTACGCATAACTAAGGATGCGCAAAAAGCCGCTTAGCAGTCGAGTGTTCGAACTGTCCTGTTGTTAGGAACCGCGTAGAATTCTGAACTGTCTTTTACTTCTGATAAACAGAATTTTTGTTCAGACCGTCGTCTTCTAGAGTGATTTCTCGAAAAATCCCTTGGAACAGGGCGAGAAATGGCTGTCAAGAACTGAGCTGCCATCTTGAATTTGCAGACGAAATATTCAGACTTGATTCTGGATGAACTTCGAATCGACCCATAAAGAAGAGTAATTTTCAATGTTGAACTCTGCATGCTTCGGGTACTTGGGGTATCTTGAGGTCAAGAAGGAGTATCTTCTGTGTGAACTCCTGTAATTGACCGCTTTGAGAATCGTTCAGATGTACTGTACTGGCCTGCGCATCTTTCAGATGTGCAAAAAGTCGTGGAGCGTAAAATCATAAGTTCGTTGCCGCTGAGCGTAAAAAGCCACCGAGCGTAAAATCATAGACTTGTAGTTCCTGAGCGTGAAGTCGTAGGTTTGTAGGCTCTCGAGCATAAAAGCAACCGAGCACAAAGGCATCCGGGCATAAAACCATAGACTTGTAGCCATTGGAACGTAAAACCGTAGATTTGTAGCTGTCGAGCGTAGAAAACTCCTTGGTACAGAACTGTAGATTTGTAGCTTCTGAAAAAAAAAATCTTCCGAGCGTGAAGTCATGGATCTGTTGTCTCTGAGCGTAAAAAGCCACCGAGCGTGAGATCATAGATTTGTAGCTGTTGAGCGTGAAGTCATAGGTTTGTAGCCTCTCGAGCGTAAAAGCTACCGAGAACAAAGGCATCCGGACGTAAAATCATAGACTTATAGCCTGTGAGCGTAAAAACCGTAGATCTGTAGCTGTCGAGCGTAAAAAGCCCCTTAGCGTAAAAACCACGTATCTTCCTCGCACGAAAAACTTTTCGAATTCGCTGACTGTCCGCCTTCTCTGAGTGATAGGCTGACATAGTACCCAATCATAACCGAATTATTAATTAGGAGATTTGGTTCGGGATTCGAGGAGTCCATCTGAACTCTATATATACCCCAAGTTTCTGAGAGAAAAACTTTTCATCCGTCTTCTGCGAAAGAAAGCCTTCGTTTGTTCGAGTTCTTCTTCGTTTCTTCTCCGAGATTTTGAAGTTTCCAGTAATGGCCTCGAAACAATCCGCCTCCACTAAGGGAAAGAAGGTTGATTCTTCTTCTCGTTCTTCTGCTTAAGTGAGAGCGTCTTCGGTCGGGCAAGGCGAACTTCCTTCTGAGCGAAGTATCCCGCCGACGAGCAGTGCACCCGGCCTAAAAGGTAGAGCATTTGGGATGAAGAAGAACGACCAAAAATCCTTCGCACACGTTGTACGTGACCGCGCTAGGTCGTCTCCTGTGCTGATAGCCTCTTTGAGGAAGATGAGGCTCAGAGACGTTTCATATTTTACGCCCACATTTCTAATGTGTCAGCACAAAAACTCCATATTTTCGCAGTCCGGCGTAAAAGCTTCGACTGTCGAAAGTTGGCATATAAAATTTGAGTGTTACGCTTCTGGATGAAGATTCTGGCGTAATACCTCAATTTTATCAGTCTGGCGTAAAGCATAGACTATTATTTTTCGACGTAGGCTGCAAGATCTGTAATGTCTAGTTATAGGAACTGACGTGTTTTTCTCGTACTCTTACAGTTAACTTGCATGTGTCTTCGCTAGCCGATGTGATGAGTTCTGCTGTCGGGATGCTGTACTCCAACTATCTGGAGGATCTGTCACACGTGACATTTCCTATCTCCGAGCCGCAGTATCCTGAAGGAAGGAAGATTCTGATATCGGCTCAGGGCGAGCGAATGCTGCTGAGTATGATCAACGGGGAGCCCCTGACGTATATAGACGGGGACCAATACATAAAGCCGGCCTTCCTCTTCGGGGACATGATTGACAAGCAGTCCCAGACGAAGCCCAAGAGAGAACTCTGGGTTTTCCCTGCCGGGAGCTTGGTTTTGTATCTGCCCAAGATGCCGAGAGACTATCACATCTCGGCTTTCTTTCACGCCACACATCCTAGGAAGATATCGTGGACGCTGACTCCCGATCTTCACGGCAGGCCGGGGAAGATCTTTCATCTGAAAGGAGATGATCAGGGGTCATTTGTTAGCCGTCCTTCCGACAATGTGACGGTGTTCAGGGGACTGTACCCGGGCAGTGTCCCGAGTGAAGACAGCTTGGTGATCCAGCCGGTCCAATTACCGACTTTCTGCAATAATTTTATGGGGCACGGGAGAGTATAGCCTAATATGAACCCTCGGTGCGGTGGGTGGATCACCCCTTCAAACCTTCGATGGGCTCGCTTAGTTGATTGGGCCCAGAAACATTTTCAGACCGAGTTAGAGAACATTGGTTTGTTTGCAGCTGTGAGTGCTACCAGTATTGGGTTACCTCCTAACCCCAACCTGTTCCTGGCACTAATGGAGCGATATATTTCGCTCACCGGGACTTTCGCCACTCCACTGGGGGAGTTGGGATTGGCCCTCCATGAGATGGCAGAGATCTCGAGACTGCCGATGGGGGATACTCCGTATGAAGAGTATGTTCCTATGAACCGGGAGCTGGAAGATTCGGACTATCGGGTAGTGGAGGTCTATCAGGAGCTGATGTGCCATTACCTTGCCTGCACCACTTTTTATAATGATCCCTCAGATTTGGCTCACATCAGCAAATGGACGTCCTACCTCTTCTTTCACCGGTCCAGGACTGCTAAGCCGGAGAAGGTATTGGAGGGCAAGGATCTGCCTTTGAATCCTCTGAGCGCGCTCAATGCTCAAGTAGTCGACGATCTCATAGTGAATGCTGGGGCTCCGGACTTGATCCTCGACGAAGGGGTCGGACAGTATCCTGTAGGTACTAAGGCCTATAGTTATTTGAGGCACTATCGCAGGCCTCTGTCTAGGGAAGCTCAACTGGCTGGCTTCCTCTCCATATGGCTGCACCGAGTGGTGGTACCTGGCGTCGCATCTGCGGACCGCATTCACCGTAACACGCTATGGCCTGCAGTGCGTCTGGTATTTGGGGAAAGACTGGACTTGCTCCCTGCCATGGTGTGCCGTATTTAAGCTGGCCTGAGGGCCATGACTGATAGGCTGCTCGTCGATGATGCTCGGCGTGATAGCTTTCCCCGGGTAGAATTACCATACCTGTATCTGATGGGATGGATAATTCTTCATAACACCCGGGTTATGTCTCCCGGCTCCGGCAGTAGTTCGGGAACTAGTTTCTTGTTGAACTACCAGAAGTCTTCCTGGAATGTGACCACGGTTCTAGACTGTCGGCGGGCGCTGGGGTTCAACCACAGCTGGAAGCTTTTCTGCACTGTCCCCTCCGTACATCACAATCAATCGGGGATTAGGCTTGAAGATTCCGGTAGAGAGAAGACCAATCTTTCTCCTGAAACTTTTAATTGGTTGGTCTGCATTAGACCTTCCTATCTACTGTACAGGAGTGAAGACCATTGCTTCTTGGAGCTCTACCTGCCTAGTCGGTTTGCCATGCAATTTGGGTATAATCAGTTGCACGTGGGCAACGCCGTCCCCAGCTTTCGGTCTAGGGGTGGACTCATTGATGGAGCGAGAGGATGGCGATATTTTCTCATAGGTTGCACTGGAGCAATTTTTACCGTGTCGGTTATTATACTCTCCACGGAGCTGCGCATCCTGCACTCGTATGCCCAGTTCTATGTGGCAACGAACACCTTCCATCGTGATTTTGACATGTATGGAAGTTTTAGGGTGCCCTCTTCCAAGTCTGGGGGAAGAGTCGAAGTCCCCTCGGTTTCTTCTAACGAGGGTGAGGAGTTCGTCAATCCAGATGAGCCTCTGGTGGCGATATCGAGGGGTAAAGTTCCTCTGCCTGCAGGCCCTTTGGTGATTTCTGGGAAGCGAAGGGCCCCTACTCTGAAGGAGACTTCCCCTCGTAAGAGGAAGAAGAAGATGGTTAATCGTCCTCTCCGGATCCTTGGTGTTGAGGCTCTTGGAAGTGAGCTTGCATCTCCCCATGTTGGGGATGATTCTTTGATTGGGGGTTCCTCGTCTTTTAGAGAGGGACCCTCTAATGTTTCGGCTGGTGGTGTCGGAGAATCTCTGCTGGAGGCTGCCGTCACTGCTACTACTTCAGGTAGTGGAACGAGGTCGCCTTCGGGGCTGAGAATACCTTTATGCGGATCGGCATCGGGAGAGACTCCTGCCGTGCCTGCCAGTGCTTCTGGCGAGATTCCAGCCGATGAGCCTCGGTCAGAATTTGACGAGGGCCTGAAAGAGCATTCCCCAGTACTCCTTAGAGCACCCCCTTCTCCAGGTATAATAGCTTGCCTAGCATCATTAAGGAATGATTTAGCTGTACAGGCTGCAGATGCGACATATATGCCGTCGGCCATGGGTAAATGTCGTCTTCACCCCTTTTCTTTTAGGAAAGTTAACATTATGCTGATATTAACTTCCTTTTATCCTCCTTTCAGGGGAAGACCTCTTCGGGGAGGGCAGTGTAGATGCACCCTTTGGCTCTGGTGGCAACACGGATGTGGCTGATTTTGAAGAGGAAGCATCTTCGGGTGCCGGCTCGCCTGTCGACGAGGTTCCGATATCTCAAGAGGAGGACGAGCCTGTCATTGCGACAATGCCTCCTTTGAGTATGCTGGTATCTTCGTCCGGTATTGGCGCTTCTTCTTTCATCGCACCACCTATTGAGGCAACGACCGTGGCAACATCGTCTGCGATTGTTCTCGGAGGGAGATTCGCTAATGTCGAGGCCACCCCCAGCGTCCAACCGGATCTTGATGTGCTGATCGGGCAGTACACTAATATCTTCTACACCACTTTAAAAATGTTAATATCAAGGGTGTTGGCAAAGAATCTGAGCTTTGCGTTGCTGAAGAGGTCCTCCCAGTCGACGATAATGCCGATCCGAGAATTCGACGATACTGGGCTAGCTGAAACGCTGGAGGAGATAGTTAATGGTTTGGAACAACCCATTAACGAATACTTGCAGCTAGCTCAAGGCAATATTGAAGATCTGGTCCAGGCTAGATACGACTCCATGACTGTGCGGCTTGCCAAACAGATGGCAGGCATAAATAAATCCATCCAGACACATCAACAGAAGATGGATGAAGGAAAAGTTGTCCTGGAGGAGACCATTGCTCTTCGAACGAATTGCCAGGCCGAGCACGAAGGGAATGTAGCGAGGGTCCTCAGGCTGGAAATAAAACTCGCTCAGGCAAAAGAGTGGGCTTCTCAGTCATCGGAAGCTCTAGTTGTGGTGGATAGCCGATTGGGCGTAGCACAACAGAACTTGGCGCGTGCAGATGCCGCTCGTGCTGGTTTTCTTCGGGCTAGAGCCGAACTGTCCCTCATGAGCAATGATGAGGCACGACTGGAGCAGGCTCGCCATGATGTCTTGGATTCTAGGACTGAGAGGATGGCCGCACTGGCGTAGCAGCTTCGCGACCTAACCGCTCCCCCTAAATGATGTACTTTTGCTTTTGCTTTTTAATGTACTTCTGCTCCTTTTTGGGAATAATAAAGAGGCTTTCATCTGACTTTGTGGACCCATCATTTCAGAATGTAATGACAAGTTTGTGGCGAAAGTGATATCAGAGGTAATATGGACATGATATACTCTCGGTAAGTTTTAGCAGGATACATCTATTCAGAGGTTATGATAGAATACGATCCCACTAGTTTCGCATTGGAAGTAGTTTTGTCAGAATGAGGTTTTTGCCATATTCCACTTGAGCAGAGGGGGTCAAGCATAGTACATTTTCAGGAATTTGCCATTGATAGGAGCCATTAGCAGGTCTCCATTAGGCTGGGCTAACCTGTAAGCGCCGTTTGAGAACGTCGTCTCGATCACATAAGAGCCTTCCCATTTGGGCTGGAATTTGCCCTTACTTCTGTGAGTGAGAATCATCGGTCTTCTCACAGCTAAGACTAGCTCGCCGACTTTGAACACCCTTTCCTTCACTTTTTGATTAAAAGCCTTGGAAATGCATGCTTGGTAGAGCGTGATGCATTGTTGAGCTTGGAGGCATTTCTCGTCTAATCCTTCTAGCTCTTGAAGCCTTAACAGGTCATTCTTTTCTTGAGTTAACTCATTAGCCACAGCTATTCTGAGTGACGGGATTTGGATCTCGATGGAGAGAACTGCTTCACTCCCGTAGACTAATAAGAATAGGGTACAACCTGTTGGTGCCCATACCGTTGTACGGTATGCCCAGAGACATTCTCCCAGTTTCTTATTCCAATCCCTTTTGTTCGAAGAGATGAACTTCTTCAAGAGCTTGATAATGGTTTTGTTGAAAGCTTCCGCCAAACCATTAGCAGTAGGATTATATGCCGTAGAGGCGACATTCTGTATCCGATTTTTATCGCAAAATCGATAAAATGCTTGGCTGATGAACTACGGTTCATTGTCATGGATTATCCTTCGGGGTATCCCGAAGCGATAAATGACATGATGCTTGATGAAGCTGATCATATTAGATGCCTTCACCTCAGTAAGAGGGATCGCTTCTGCCCATTTGGAGAAATAATCCGTGATGGCCAGTATGAACTGGTGACCTCTGGAAGAAGACGGGTGAATAGGACCAATGATATCCATACCCCATGTTTCGAAAGGCCAGGACGCAACCGTAGGATATAGATATTCAGGAGGTTGATGAATAAAGTCTGCATGGACCTGACAGGCTCTGCATTGTCTTGCATACTTTATTGCGTCTGTGATCATAGTAGGCCAGTAATAGCCCATTCTCCTGATGCGATCCTGTATCTTAGGAACGGGTTGATGCGCTCCGCATACGCCATCGTGGGCTTCACGGATAATCCGCTGTGCTTCATCACCAGAGAGACATCATAATAATAGTCCGTCATATGACCGACGATATAGACATTGTGATGATGCGTCGAAATAGAAGTGTAGTGATCGTCGTTTGACGGATACCGCTTCTTTAGGATCCTCTGGCAAGATTCCATATGCTACGAAATCTATGAAGGGACTTCTCCAGTCTCTCCTGGGAGGATCTATGTTCACAGCGTAGCTGCATTCGATGTGAAAGTTATTTTTACACAGAATAAGTCTCTGTTAAGAAGGATTACCGAATTCTGCCTTCTTATAGGGGTAGCTAAATCTGCAGCTAGACTGGCTAGGGCATCAGCTTCCAGATTCTGAGATCGAGGTACATGCTCCAGGAAGAAACCTTTGAACGTTATGGCTATCTCGACCGTTGCTCGGTGATAGGGGATGAGGTCTGGATTCCGGATTTCATATATTCCTCTGACTTGATTGACGATCAGCAGAGAATCACCGAAAGCTTCCAGAGATTCGATGCCCAATTCTTTAGCGACTTGGAGGCCGATTAGTAGAGCGTTGTACTCTGCCACATTGTTGGAACAGGGCTCGCTAAGAGAATATGCTCGGTAGATGACGAGCTTATCAGGAGTAACCAGAACAATTCCTACTCCCGAGACCACGTTTCCCCTGGAACCAGTTCTGGAGGCACCATCGAAGAATAGTTGCCATGCATCACTCTCCATTGCGGAATTATATTCTGCAACTTCGTCGAGAATGTCCTCGTACAGCTTAGAGGCCTCCGGGATTGGATGAGCAGCTAGGAAGTCAGCCAGTGCTTGGCCCTTAATGGATTTCTGGGGGACGTACACCATGTTATACGGTGTTAATAACATCGCCCAAGTCGCGAGTCGAGAATTAAGAATACTTGGCTTGTTCATCAGTACACGAAGAGGATTGATCCTGGAGATGATGTGAATGGTTTGGCCTGTGACATAGTATCGCGTCTTCTGGATAGCGAACATCAGAGCCAAGCATTCTTTCTCCACTGGATTGTACCGGTGTTCGGCTCCGACCATCATCCTGCGGAGGTAGTAGATAGCCTGCTCGTGACCCATCTCGTTCTTTTGTGCGAGAAGAGCTCCCAAAGAATGATCCATCGCTCGAACATACAGCACGAATGGTCTTTCCATGACAGGAGGTACCAGAACTGGCGGACTGGTGAGGTAGCGCTTGATATCATCGAACGCTTGCTGACAGGCTTCGTCCCATACGAAGGATACACCTTTCTTCATGAGACGAGAAAATGGCTGACATCTCCCCGAGAGGTTGGATATAAATCTTCGGATATAAGCCAGACGACCTTAAAATCTCCTGAGTTCCCTCAGATTGTGGGACGGTCGCATTTCTAAGATGGCCTTGACTTTATCAGGGTCTACTCGAATGCCTTTGGTGGTAATGACAAATCCCAAAAATTTGCCACTAGATACACCCAGAAAGGACTTTGTAGGATTCATTTTGAGTTGATATTGGCGCATCAATTCAAATACTGTCTTCAAGTCTTGGATGTGATGATCCTTGAGGTGGCTTTTGACAGCTACGTCATCCACGTAACACTCCACTGTCTTGCGTAAATGCTCATGGAATATGTTACTCATAGCCCGTTGGTACGTAGCCCCGGCATTCTTCAATCCGTCCCAGTGGTGTCCAAAAGGCAGTATGCTTTTCGTCTTCAGGATGCATCTTGATTTGATTGTAACTTGAAAATCCGTCCATGAAAGACATGCATTCAAAACTGCTAGTATTGTCAATCATGACGTATGTGATGGAAAGAGAAAACTCATCCTTGGGGCAGGCTGCGTTCAGATCTCGAAAATCGATGCAGACTTGTATTTTTCTATTTTTTCTTCATGACCGGGACAACATTGGCGACCCAGTCGGGATATTATTCTTCTCAGATGAAGCCGCAGGCTATCAAAGTAAACACCCGGATTTTTTAGAATAAATTTTAATATAATTTTTCCCGGAATTTTTGGTATTTTCTGGACGAAGAAGCAAGGTAATTATGAGTTAAGAATTTTTAAATACAGTTTATTGGTATTAAAATATTATAGAAATAATATTTTATGGTGTAAAATAAAAAATCGGACATGTGGTATTTTTCGATAAATTTATTGGACTCCGGAAACGCGATTTAAGCCTTAAAAACTTTTGGATTGTGTGAACCGAGCCAAACCCAAATTAAACCAACTTAAACCCAAACCCAAACCTGGACCAAACCAAACCGCTGATTGAACCAAGCTAATCAGTATATTGGGTCAGGTCGGGTCGGATCCGAGCCAAACCCGACCCGGATCCGCAAACCAATTAAAAACCCTAACTGACCGGTTTTACTATAGCCTATAAAGCCTCAGCCTCGACATCCAGGCCGCCGCCCCCTCTTTCCTTCACCACCGTCGACAGAACCCAGCCTCTCTGCTCGACCACGTCACCGGCTCCCGAACTCTCTGTCCAAACCCCACCACCGACTCCCCTTTCTCCGCGGCTCCGCCCCAGCAGCCGACCTGGAGAGGCCTGAACGACGCCGCCGCTTCCCCATCGTCCAGCGACCTTGTCTAAGCCCCTCCACCACGCCGCCGCCGCCACGCCGCGCGAACCCTCGTCCCCGACTCCACCACCTGCTGCCCCGATCTTCTCTCCCCAGAACCGATAACTTCTCCAACCTAACCCCGACCTCGCCGGAGTAGAACTCTCGACGGCTCCGCCGTGCCGACGGAGCAGCTCTTCCTCCGTCTTCCCCGCGGCGAGCAACGTCCTCCTCTTGAGCGCCACCCCGCTGTCTCCAGATCAGGACCCTAGCCGGGACTCACGGCAGACACGCGGACACAGAAACTTTCGACCATGACACGAACAGTACCCTCGGACACGTGAGATTCAGACTTCTCGAAGCCCTGTTCAGGTAGCGTTTTCCCTCACCTCGTAACTCCGTTTTCAATTCCGTCAGTTGATACGCGTAGACTGTATAACCCTCTCGGTGCCCGTGCAATCCGCTCGGTGCATCGCGTCCTGTGGTGATCGCACATCGCAATCCAAAAATGGGAAAAACAACGCCCCGTTTCACCCCGGAACTGAGTGCGCCCCGCCAAACGGGATGACTTGGTCACACGCGATCTTCACCGAACCATGCGCAACGTTGATACGGTCGTGTAGGATTTCGCAGAAGTCGATACGGATGTGCGTGCACACCGGAATCAACACGTATCCGCTGACGACACCCCGTATCCGTCCTTTCTGGAACATGCTGTAACTTTGTGTACACACGTTGGATCAAGACGAAACTTATGCCATCGGACTCATAGCAATACGCTGGTCCTGTGACCCAAGTTTGGTCCAATTCTGAGAACGTTGATAAAATCGCGTATCGTGGGCCCCATAGGCTCCACTTGACAGGCGATTTTGTGATCGGCTCATCGGAATCCAATTCTGGAAGTTCCGTTGGGTTCGTATCATCGTTCCTGACTTGTAGACACTGAGTTTGAGGAATTTTGAGACCTTTGACCCTGACATGCTTTTCGGTGCAAAGTGGGCCACATGTGGATCCCGCTTTGGCCCGAAAATAACCTTTTTGCCCCTGTGTCCAAATTGGACATAAGGACAGGCGTCTCTAGCTATTTGACATCTTTTGAGATGGTTGGTGATGTTTATTACAACTTTTGGAGTAGTACCTACCGGATCCACTGATACAGGGACAGTTATTGGTATTCGGACATCAGGCAAGTATACCTTGCCAAACTCTGCAGTATTGTTATATATTTTCCTTGCTTCATTATATTGCTGTGCATGCTTAACCTAGGACCGTGTGACATACTTAGCGTCCGATTATTAGTCGGGTGCCAACACCGTACGCGGTGTTGTGTATCATCATCTAGAGATGGATATACGTGACACTTTATCTACTCGTACTTGTCTTACCAAGTACACTTTGACCCAGGACACTTGACACTGTTCATAAGACAGGATCTTCCCGAGATATTTGTAGTGATTCTGTATAGGATACAGGACTTGACAGATATACTCTACTTTTAGATACATTATGACTTGTGCATTAGTTATGATCCCGCTGACATGGACATGAGACGTTATGGTCATGATATACGTGGTTACATTGGGTGAGAAGAGACACACAGACTACAGGCTGATCATATATATACACCCCTACTATTATGAGGCACAAGACTCTGAAGCCCGAGCTTGGCCCATTACTCATTATTACTACTGCTACCGGCTCCCCGACACAGAGCTTGTAGTGGCTTCAGCCTGAGTTCTAGTGCTGCTCTCATCTTGCATATCACTTAGATGGTTATTTAGTATTCCCTTATTGTTCCATCTATTGCTGGAGAGACCCACAGGCTACAGGTTGACTATGTTATGCCGGCTACTCAGTCTCCCGCTGAGCTAGACCACCTCATGATATCACTGCTACCGGCTCCCCTACACAGAGCTTGTAGTTGTTTCAGCCTGAGCACTATTAATGTTCTCTTTTGCATTTCACACAGATGTTTACATACTTACCTTATTTATTCTATTTATTTTCTGTACTGCTTTTATTTTGGCTTGAGCTTTCTTTTACCTTGCTATGTCCCCTGAGGACCTGGATCCGGATTATGTCCCCAGGATTTAAGGACGAGATCTATCCTGAGGTATACGGAACCGCAGCAGAAGATGATCCAGGAGCTGTACCGTCATCCGAGGATGAGGTGTTAGCTAAAGACTTTTCCTGAGCATCCATGTTCATGCTCAGTATTTATTATTTATTTCAGTCATTTATATTCTGGTCTGTTGAACCATTGTATCAGATATTTATCGGGTTGTTCCCCGAAGCACTTTGTGAAACTAGCTGATGATTTACATTCCTTATTTATTCTGTGGATCATATTTTATATCTTGTGTGGATGAGATTAGTTGTGCCATGATTATCGTAGACTTAATTTTACAGCTTAAGTATGCCCTGATGGATCCATTAAATTAGGTTTGTCCATCGGTGCGTACTGCTGGCCATTGCCACGTATCTGGTCCCTCGATATTATGGGACTGGGGCATGACATAGTTTTTGTGGTGGCCCATGCAGGTCTACGACTAAATTGTTTGGGTTCAACTTAGGGACCGAACCAGCCTGCCCTAAGGATAGGATAAGTTCTAGGATCTCATCCATTATTTAACCCATTGTTGAACTCTATATCGAACTCGAAATTGTTACTTGATTTGCATCCTGTGTTGATTCCTCTGTACGTCTTACAGTTTATCTTTTGGTTGCAGAGTAATGGATCCCAGGAGCAGAGACGAGATTCCTTTGGATACGCCACACGACGCTGTGGTTACTTATATAGACGGAGTAACCCCAGGGAATGGAGGACAAGCATCGCAGAGCGATCAAACCGGTCAGCCTAATCCAAGGTTCCGGAGAGATGACATCCCACCTCCACCACAGTTCACTCCCCATATGCCAGTTTTCCCGCCAGGACAAGCCATGGACGGGCAACAGATATTCCAGATGATGTATGCTATGATGCAAGTGCAGCAGCAGATTCAGCAAAAGGCCCATCGGCAGGAGGCCGAGTATTTGAGAACCAGCCTGGTATCCGCATTGGAGCAGGCAAATCCACCAACGAGGCGATCGACGACGGGATCTATCACCGACTTCTGTCAGCTCAAGCCTTGTATATTTTTTGGTAAAGAGGGGCCAACAGAAGTTCATGAATGGCTCACAAACATACAGCATCAGTTGGAAGCCGCTGAACTTTTGAGAGAGAAGTGGATGACTGCAGTCAGAATGCAGTTAACTGAGAATGCACATCACTGGTGGTTAGCAGAGGAGAGAAGGCTCGGGCAGGACCGAGTCACTTGGGAAGAGTTCTCCAGACTCTTCAAAGAGATGTATATTCCCGCAGTAGCACGGTCAGAGCTCAGATACAAGTTCAACCGCCTTATCCAAGGCAACATGACAGTAGAAGAATACAACGCGGAATTCATTCGCCTCAGTGGCTTTGCCCCAACCTTGATTGTGACAGAGAAAGAGAAAGCTGAGAAATTCTTTGACGGGCTGAAGTTCGAGCTTCAGAGATTGATTGGATCGGTCGTACCTACATCTTATACCGACGTTCTCACCGCAGCACGATGCATGGAGCGCATCACTAGAAGGGAGTCGAACCTGAAGAGGCCTATCAACTCAGCACCATCCAGGACAGCACATGGGGATTCAGCAAAACGGACCCAGAGGAGTATGCCAGAGAGGACAGCACACAGAGCCATATCTCTCCCTACTTGTCACCACTGCGGCAAGATAGGTCACATTGAGAGAGAATGCAGACGCAAATTGGGACTCTGCCTGGCTTGCGGGTCCAACCAGCATCAGACCAGAGACTACACCGAGCACAGAGAGGGAGCACCGAGATTAGCTTTACCGGCACCACGACCAGCTTATCCAACAGTAGGAGCATAGCAGGCAGGAGTTGGAGGCGTCAGGCCACCAGCCCCAGGAGGAAATCAGCAGAGACCACCCCTGGCACCGCAGGCAGCTCTATTTCAGCAGGCTCAGCAGCAGAGAGGCCAAGCTCAGGGACGAGGCCAGGCATTCACATTAGCTGTTGATGAGGAGGCTACGGCAGGCGAGGTCATCACAGGTACTATTTTAGTAGCTTCATTACCAGCTGTAGCATTATTTGATTCTGGAGCATCGCATTCATTTATAGAAGCTAGCTTTGTAGCCACCCATAGAGTAGCTACCGCACCCCTTCCGAAGATGAAGAGAATTCTTACGGGAGGTGGAAATATTCCGGTTAGTGACGTCTGTAGATCATGTTCTGTAGTAGTATGTGGGAGAGAGATGCGAGCTCAATTTCTGATCTTTTCCATGCCGGACTATGATGTTGTACTTGGTATGGACTGGTTAAGTCAGTATCATGCGACTCTTGATTGCTGACTTGGGCGGGTTATATTTAGACCGCCTGGACATCCAGAATTCGAGTTTCTTCGAGGAGCAGTAGAGCAAGGAGTTCAGCCTACTCTTCAGGTACTATCTGTAGAAGGGGAGACAGGTTACCCAAGAGTCATATCAGAATTTGTGGATGTATTTTTCGATGATCTTCCAGGTTTACCGCCTGATCGGGAAATAAAATTCATAATAGATTTAACTCCAGGAGCAGAGCCTATCACTTCATCAGTATATCGGCTAGCACCTAAGGAGTTAGTGGAGTTGAAAAAATAGGTTGACGATCTTCTGGAGGAGGGTTTCATTCGGTCCAGTGTTTCACCTTGGGGAGCACCCATATTATTTGTACCGAAGAAGGATGGAACAGTACGGTTATGCATTGACTACAGGGCACTGAATGCTGTAACCATCAAGAACAGGTATCCCTTACCACGCATTGATGATCTATTCAATCAATTGAGTGGTACAAGGGTATTCTCGAAGATTGACCTTCGATCCGGCTATCATCAGATCAAAGTAAGGAAGGAAGATATCCCGAAGACAGCTTTCAGGACCAAGTATGGACATTATGAGTTCTTGGTGATGCCGTTTGGTTTAACCAACGCGCCAGCAGTATTTATGAGCTTAATGAACAGAGTCTTTCATCAGTTCTTGGATAAATTCATGGTGGTGTTCATTGAAGACATTCTCATATATTCCAAGAACCACGAAGAGCACGAGGAGCATCTCAGAATCTTGTTAGAGACCTTGAGACAGGAGAAGTTATATGCCAAACTTAGTAAGTGTGAGTTCTGTATGGACAAAGTGCCTTTCTTGGGACATATCATCTCAGGAGAAGAACTTTCAGTGGATCCAGAGAAAGTTGTGGCAATAGAGACTTGGCCTACACCCACATCAGTTGCAGAGGTGAGAAGTTTTCTCGAACTTGCAGGATATTACCGAAGGTTTGTAGAAAATTTCTCGAGAATTGCAGAATCGATGACGAAGCTGACACATAAAGATCAGGAGTTTATATGGACAGAAGACTGCCATAAGGCTTTCGAAGAGTTGAAGAGAAGATTAACAACAACACCTGTCTTGACTCTTCCTTCAGGGTCAGGAGGTTTTGTTGTTTACAGTGATGCATCAGGAACTGGACTAGGATGTGTTTTGATGCAACATGGCAAAGTTATTGCTTATGCATCGAGACAATTGAAGATTCACGAGAAGAACTACCCAACACACGATATGGAGTTAGCAGCAGTGATATTTGCATTGAAGATTTGGAGGCACTATCTTTATGGGAAGAAGGTAGACATCTTTACAGATCACAAAAGCCTAAAGTATGTGTATACTCAGAAGGAGCTCAACATGAGGCAGAGACGTTGGCTCGAATTGATGGTAGATTTTGACATAGATCTGTGTATCATCCGGGAAAGGTGAATATTATAGCAGACGCACTGAGCAGGAAGCCTACGACTTATTTCTTGACGATGCAGCCCGAGTTATTGAGAGATCTACAGGAGCTTCAGATAGAGGTTGTCTTACCAGGACATAGTAGATTACTGGCTAATCTTGAAATTAAGTCATCACTCGTGGAGAAGATTAAGAAGGCATTGCCCACCGATGCTAGATTTAGAAGGTTGAAAGAGAGGACAGAAGCAGGTATGCAGACAGGCCTTCGTATACACGAAGATGGGATATTGAGGTTTGGAAACCGCCTGTATGTTCCAAATGGAGAATTGAGGCAGGAGTTAATGACTGAAGCACATAGCTCTATGTACTCTTTCCACCCAGGAGGAACCAAGATGTACCGAGACTTGAGACAGTATTACTGGTGGCATGGAATGAAAAGGGAGATTACGAGATTTGTGGCCAAATGCTTAGTCTGCCAGCAAGTAAAGGCCGAACATCAGAGGACTGCATGTATGTTACAGCCGCTTCCTATACCAGAATGGAAGTGGAAGCATATCACGATGGATTTTTTCACAGGATTTCCAAGGAGCCCCAGCGGAAGAGATGCAGTATGGGTTATCGTGGATAGACTCACTAAATCGGCACACTTCTTGCCATTTAGAGTTGGACAGTCCACAGAGGTACTAGCCGACATGTATATGCGGCACATCGTCAAATTACATGGAGTGCCGGTTAGTATTGTATCAGATCGAGATTCGAGATTTACATCTCATTTTTGGAGAAGCATGCAAGAGAGTCTGGGCACCAGACTCAAATTCAGTACCGCTTACCACCCACAGACAGATGACCAATCGGAGCACACGATTCAGATCTTGGAGGATATATTGCGATCATGTATGCTAGACTTTGGAGGATCTTGGGAAAATCATTTGCACTTAGTGGAGTTCTCCTACAATAACAGTTATCAGGCCAGTATTCAGATTGCACCATTCGAGGCATTATACGGAAGAAAGTGCAGATCGCCTATATATTGGAGTGACGTTGGTGAACGTCAAATACTGGGTCCAGAATTGGTAACACAGACAGTGGAGAAGGTGAAACAGATTCAGAATCATCTTCGAGCAGCGCAGGATAGACAGAAGCATTGGACAGATACACACAGACGTCCCCTAGAGTTCAAGGAAGGAGAGCACGTGTTCTTGAGAATTTTGCCCACTCGTAGTACTATCAGATTCGGGAGCAGAGGCAAGTTGAGCCCAAGGTATATTGGGCCATTTGACATTCTAGAGCGCGTTGGTGAGGTGGCTTATCGTCTTGCATTACCACCATCCTTAGAGGGAGTGCATGACGTATTCCACGTCTCACAGTTGCGAAGGTACGTAACCGACCCAAGTCACGTAGTCGATCACTCAGAGATCGCAGTAGGCCCAAGCTTGAGATATGAAGAACAACCAGTGGGCATCCTCGACATCAGTGAGAAGACATTGCGGGGACAGACAATCAGACTGGTTCGTGTAGCTTGGAAACATCATTTTCCTGGCGAATCGACTTGGGAACGAGAAGATAGTATGCGCCAGCATTACCCCCACTTGTTTGAGGAGGCAGTTGTAAACTAAGCAATCTTGTATTTCCATAACTCTTTCTTTAGTAGCTTATTCTTTGATTGCGAGGACGCAATCCTTTTAAGGAGAGAAGATTGTAAACACCCGGATTTTTCAGAATAAATTTTAATATAATTTTCCCCAAAATTTTTGGTATTTTCTGGACGAAGAAGCAAGGTAATTATGAGTTAAGGATTTTTAAATACAGTTTATTGGTGTTAAAATATTATAGAAATAATATTTTATGGTGTAAAATGGAAAACTGGATATGTAGTATTTTTCGGTGAATTTATTGGACTCCGAAAACGCGTTTTAAGCCTTAAAAACTTTTGGATTGTGTGAACCGAGCCAAACCCAAATTAAACCAACTTAAACCCAAACCCAAACCTGGACCAAACCAAACCGCTGATTGAACCAAGCCAATCAGTATATTGGGTCGGGTCGGGTCGGATTCGAGCCAAACCCGACCCGGATCCGCAAACCAATTAAAAACCCTAACTGACCGATTTTACTGTAGCTTATAAAGCCTCAGCCTCGACATCCAGGCCGCCGCCCCCTCTTTCCTTCACCACCGCCGACAGAACCCAGCCTCTCTGCTCGACCATGTCGCCGGCTCCCGAACTCTCCGTCCAAACCCTACCGCTGACTCCCCTTTCTCCGCTGCTCCGCCCCAGCAGCCGACCCGGAGAGGCCTAAACGACGCCGCCGCTTCCCCATCGTCCAGCGACCTCGTCTAAGCCCCTCCACCACGTCGCTGCTGCCATGCCGCGTGAACCCTCGTCCCTGACTCCACTACCCGCAGCCCCGATCTTCTCTCCCCAGAACCGACAACTTCTCCAACCTAACCCCGACCTCGCCGGAGTAGAACTCTCGATGGCTCCGCCGTGCCGACAGAGCAGCTCTACCTCCGTCTCCCCCGCGGCGAGCAACGTCCTTCTCCCGAGCGCCACCCCACTGTCTCCAGATCAGGACCCTAGCCGGGACTCACAGCAGACACGCGGACACAGGAACTTTCGACCAGGATACGAACAGTACCCTCGGACACGTGAGATTCAGACTTCTCGGAGCCCTGTTCAGGTAGCGTTTTCCCTCACCTCGTAACTCCATTTTTAATTTTGTCAGTTGCTACGCGTAGACTGTATAACCCTCTCGGTGCCCGTGCAAATCGCTCGGTGCATCACGTCCTGTGGTGATCGCACACCGCGATCCAAAAACGAGAAAAATAATGCCCCATTTTATCCCAGAACTGAGTGCGCCCCGCCAAACGGGATGACTTGGTCGCACGCGGTCTTTACCAAACCATGCACGACGTTGATACGGTCGTGTGGGATTTCGCAGAAGTCGATTCGGATGTGCGTGAACACCGGAATCAACGCGTATCCGCTGACGACATCCCGTATCCGTCCTTTCTGGAACACGCTGTAACTTTGTGTACATACGTTGGATCGAGACAAAACTTGTGTCATCAGACTCGTAGCAATACGCTGGTCCTGTGACCCAAGTTTGGTCCAATTCTGAGAACGGTAATAAAATCGCCTATCATGGGCCCCATAGGCTCCACTTGATGGGCGATTTTGTGATCGGCTCATCGGAATCTAATTCTGCAAGTTCTGTTGGGTTCGTATCATCGTTCCTGACTTGTAGACACTGAGTTTGAGGAATTTGGAGACCTTTGACCCTGACATACTTTTCGGTGCAAAGTGGGCCACATGTGGATCCCGCTTTGGCCCGGAAATGACCTTTTTGCCCCTGTGTCCAAATTGGACGTAAGGATAGGCATCTCTAGCTATTTGACATCTTCTGAGATGGTTGGTAATGTTTATTACAGCTTTTGGAGTAGTACCTACCGGATCCACTGATACAGGGACAGTTATTGGTATTCGGACATCAGGCAAGTGTACCTTGCCAAACTCTGCAGTATTGTTATATATTTTTCTTGCTTCATTATATTGCTGTACATGCTTAACCTAGGACCGTGTGACGTACTTAGCGTCCGATTATTAGTCGGGTGCCAACGCCGTACGCGGTGTTGTGTATTGTCATCTAGAGATGGATATACGTGACACTTTATCTACTCGTACTTGTCTTACCAAGTACACTTTGACCTAGGATACTTGACACTGTTCATGAGACAGGATCTTCCCGAGATATTCGTGGTAATTCTGTATAGGATACAGGACTTGACTGAGATACTCTACTTTTAGATACATTATGACTTGTGCATTAGTTATGATCCCGCTGACATGGACATGAGACGTTATGGTCATGATATGCATGGTTACATTGGGTGGGGAGAGACACACAGACTACAGGCTGATCATATATATACACCCCTACTATTGTGAGGCACAAGACTCTGAAGCCCGAGCTTGGCCCATTACTCATTATTACTGCTGCTACCGGCTCCCCGACACAGAGCTTGTAGTGGCTTCAGCCTGAGTTCTAGTACTGCTCTCATCTTGCATATCACTTAACTGGTTATTTAGTATTCCTTTATTGTTCCATCTATTGCTGGAGAGACCCACAGGCTACAGGTTGACTATGTTATGCCGGCTACTCAGTCTCCCGCTGAGCTAGACCACCTCATGATATCACTGCTACCGGCTCCCCTACACAGAGCTTGTAGTTATTTTAGCCTGAGCACTATTGATGTTCTCTTTTGCATTTCACACAGATGTTTACATACTTACCTTATTTATTCTATTTATTTTCTGTACTGCATTTATTTTGGCTTGAGCTTTCTTGTACCTTGCTATGTCCCCTGAGGACCTGGATCCGGATTATGTCCCCAGGATTTGAGGACGAGATCTATCCCGAGGTATACGGGACCGCAGCAGGAGCTGATCCAGGAGCTGTACCGTCATCCGAGGACGAGGTGTTAGCTGAAGACTTTTCCTGAGCATCCATGTTCATGCTCAGTATTTATTATTTATTTCAGTCATTTATATTCTGGTCTGTTGAACCATTGTATCAGATATTTATCGGGTTGTTCCCCGAAGCACTTTATAAAACTAGCTGATGATTTATATTCCTTATTTATTCTGTGGATCATATTTTATATCTTGTGTGGATGAGATTAGTTGTGCCATGATTGTCGTAGACTTAATTTTACAGCTTAATTATGCCCTGATGGATCCATTAATTGGGTTTGTCTATCGGTGCGTGCTGCTGGCCATTGCCACGTATCTGGTCCCTCGATATTATGGGACTGGGGCATGACAATCAACTTCTTGACTTCAGCTTCAATGGCGTCCATCATATCCGGGCAGAACCGGCGTTGGTGTTGCTTCACAGGCTTTGAATCAGGCAATATGTTGAGCCTATGAGTAGTTACCTTTGGATCAAGGCCTAGCATGTCCTCATAATTCTACGCAAAGACGTCGATATATTCTTTTATCAGCTGGATAACTTCTTTCCTTTCTGCTTCGGAAAGATTGTTACTGATAAATATCGGCTTTAGCAAAAGTTCATCCCCAACGTTAATCTGGATAACTTTGTCTTTAGTGGGAGGTTCTCTCTGCACGAAGCGGAACTCCCATTATGTATCCATTTGTTGAGCCCAAGCGTCATTCTCAAAAGGTTCGGATTCTTGTTCGTCTGATTCGAAGGAATCCGCCACTACCATATTTTCTGATAATGTTCGCTCGAGAGCATGAGATGAGTCGGAGGGTGCTGAGCCGGTTTGAGAGGAGGAAAATATATCCTCGCTTGACTCAGGAGCTGCGAGGGAGGTGGTATACCCTAACCCGAAACGAGTTCGTTGGTAGTAGGGATTGTCGTGCAGCGGCATTCGTCTGCCTTTTCCGTAGTTGAGACCCGGTTCCAGCTTCAAGTTATAGCCCATATTTTGCATGATCTTCAGAGCTTACGGGCTGTATCTGTGAACCTGCATTTTATCGGTATCATCGTCGGAAGAGTCCTCTTGCACCGTCGGTTCATTGCGCATGCGGCCGAAAACTATCGAATACTGACTGCTGTAAGTAGGCGGGATAATAAAGATAGAATCCTCATGCGGTCCATATGTCATTGTGACATTGGATGATGATGCCACTTTCCATATATACGGATGATAGGAATCTATAGCTTCCAAGAATTTTTGTGCTATAGGTTCTATATCGTCGTAGGGGGAGGATTCCTGATTCGGAATTTGGATGTCAATATACTGGAAAAGAGGATGTTTATTATCATCTAAAACTCTGTTCCCGGTTGTATTTACATCACTCAGCTGTTTGCTGCGCCGGAGGTTGATGACCAAGGATGGAGGCTTCTAGTTCAAAGTGATCACTAGAGGATCACACCCTTTTCCTGATCTGGTCTCGTTCAGGTGGATCGTCGTAGGCTCTATGGCTTTTGGACGAGTAGTCCGTCCTTTCACCTTGATTGACAGAGGTTGCTTGGCAGAGAGTTACTCTGGCTCCCGGTAGGATTCCTTCTCTGCTTCGGCTGACACCTCTTCCGTGCAGTCTTGAGAGTACAATACGGCATCAGAGTAGTAGGATTCTACTCCTTTGAACGGGTTCAGGTCAGCAATCTCTGTTTGCACTGTTCCTCGGGCGTCTACATATTTGAAGCATTGGTGTAGAGTTGAAGGAACGATGTTGTGGTCGTGGATCCAAGGTCTACCCAGCAAAATATTGTAGGACACCTCTGAATCGATGACGTAACATGTAGCCACAGATCTGAGGTTGCCAATCTGGATCCTCAGGCGAATCTTCCCCAACGGCTTACTTCTTCCGGCGTTGAACCCCACGATCGTAGTGGTGGTGTAAGCCAATTCGCTGGTAGGAATCCTCAGCGGTCTGAGCAGACTATGAGGAATGATGCTGATCGACGATCCCGGATCTATGTGTATCCGGTCGACCTTCATGGAACCGATGTACCCGGTGTAATAGAGGGGTCTGTCATACCTGTTATGTTTCAACAGCATGTCATCTTGAGTGAAAATAATGTTTGGGATCACCTCCATCACACTGTGGCATTGAGGACACGCCACGGGTTCTTCGTCAGGGGACTTGAGCTGGGTCAAGTATGCATCCGCCTGCATCAATGCTTCGCTCAGGGCTTGACGAGTGTCCTGAGAGAGCCTGAGTAGCTTGAAGATGGACAGCCTGGCTGGAGTATTAGCTAGTTGGGCCAGGATGTCGAAGTTGTATGGCTTCTCTAAACCTTTGTTTTGAATATTTTTCACAGGTTTATCAAAGCGCACTTCTTTTTTCTTCCCTTTGTCCGCCGAAGTTGGTCTTGAAGGACCGGCCTCTGGTACGACGAATTCCGGTTCTGAAGGTTTGGCCACTGAAGCGTCTGCCGATACATCTTCTTGGCTGGCTCCATAGTCCTGGAGGTAGGCTTTCCCTGAGCGGGTTCCAGTAGTCAAGACCTCGTCTTCTGATGCCGAGTGTACCGTAATCACGTGACACAGTTTGTGCTTTGAGCTCTTTTTAGACTTAGCCTTAGCAGCTTGAGTCTCTTTCTCGATCTCTGGCACCAGATCTGGATGAACCCACATAGTCTCGCCTCGCTGGGTAGTTAGTGGTAGCAGGTCATGATTTTGACCTCTAGTTGGAAGGAGATTAACGATGTTTATCGTCGTCCGGGAAATGGGCGTAACACCGTCCGGGATCTCTAGGGGATGCAGATTGCCAAATTGCAGGGAGATCATGTTGGCAGTAACCGTCTTCTCGCTGTTGCGCAGAGTGATGGCCTTGGCATCGATCAACTCCTGGATCTTCCTTTTTAGTATATAACACGCCTTGGTGGGGTGGTGTATGTACCTATGGAAGATGCAGTACTTGGGGTTGTTGGTACTGCCGGCCTCATTGGGCCGTCTTACTTCGGGAAGGGTAATCTTGCCGCTTTTGACGAGACATTCGAATATGCTTGGAATATCGTTGTTGTCGAAAGAGTACACCTCGATGGGCCTGGAAGTCCCAGGCTTCGTCTGCGTGGTAGCCACCGTCTTTTGCCTGGACGTGTTGATTGCTAGAGCTTCTTTACCCTTGGAACCCCGAGGATGGTCGATGTTGGAGGATGACCTCTTGCCTTTATCAGAGGCCGAGATCATGATGCCATTATCGCGCGCCTTCTGACTATTGTCCTCCGCGGCTACCGCTGAGATGATGAACGAGGGCCAATCACGGAACTGATATGGTCCTGTGAACACCGAGATCACGGGGAGAAGGTTCTTCCTGCGGATGTCGACCAACGCCGAGTCTGGGACTCCTGGAGGCATTTGCAAAGTGGCTTGACAAAAATGTTCGATAAAAGTACGAACATTCTCTTTTTTCTTCCGCTTGACTTCGATAAGAGAGGACATAGACATGTCCATCCCTCCCTCATAAAATCGCGTGAAGAATAACGCCTTGAAGTCTTCAAAGAAAGTAATGTAGTTGTCCGCCAGACTTCGGTACCACTGGTAAGCTACTCCCGAGAGACAGCCCTTGAACACCCGAGTGAGAAGGGCGTCGTTCCCTTGTAACAACACTGTCATCATGCTGAAGTAGTTCATGTATTGACTCGGTGATTTTTTTTCTCGAACAAAGCCATAGTCTGTGGTTTATATCTTGGAGGAAAAGGGACCTCTTCCCAGTTAGCTGGGTAAGGTTGGTTGATTTCCAATTTCTTGAGCTGATCTTTGTGCTTCAGGGCATCAAATTGGGCTTTCAACTCCCGTACTGCCTGCATTGGGTCTTCAGCCGGTGGCGGGACCACGGAGTGATGAGGAGTTGATTGCATCGCAACCCCGGTGGGAGGTAATACGTTCTTCGAGTGAGGAAGCGGAGGAACTGCTGACTCCTGATATAGAGCAGGCTCTTGGATCGTGTTGGATGGTGGTAAGTCCACCCCCACACGTATCTGAGTTGGAGGAGCCGATGCTGGAGCCATGGCAGCTGCGTGTTGAGTTAGCATCATCTGGTGCATGTTCTCTATCATGGATTGCATTTCCTTCAGATACGTCTCTAGTATAGTGATGCGCTGCTCAGTGTTCCCGGATGGGGAAGCCTCCTCGTGTTCATCTCCAATGGCATAAACTCCCATCTCCCTGGGTGTCATTGAAAGATTAGTATAGGTCTCTGTAGAAGTTGACTCGGCGTCTGATTCGGGAGACTGGCGACCCCCGGCATCGAAATCAAAAGAGTACGAAGCTGGTTGTTGCGACCTCGAACGAGTATTTTGGAACACCCCAGCTTCGGTGTTCCTGAGGAGCATGTTGAATCTCCTTCGGCTCAGAGTTCTAGAGGGATGACGTCTTAAGCCTGACCCTCCTCTAGGTACGTGTAAAGCCATGTTCACAGATGCATGCGTGGGCTCTTCTTCCTGGAAAGATGGAGAGTAGCTCAACCGGTCAAAAATCGACCGTTTTGCTTCAGAACAGCAATAATTAATTACAATATTATGACTATTACAATAGTACTCGCTAGAAGGCGTAATAGACATGCTGGAAGATCCCCTCTCCCTGCGCTTCTGGATCAGATAATTGCGCAGGTCAGTAGGAGCTACCAAAGAAGATGATCGCTTGTTCTTTTGCTGGCGTAAAGGTCGTGAAGTTGAGTAGTCCGCCGCTTGCTTTCCCTTGCGTAGATTGCAGGGACCATCTGCTTTTCCCCGGAAGATAGATGCATTTTTACGCACGGAGCGCGTTTGTGATTCCTGATTTGGCGCTGAGGCATCATCAGAAATTTTGTCTATTCCGCCAGGGACGGTAGACTGAAATTTACGCGCAGAGCACGATTTAGGCTCCTAGACCAGCGCTGAGGCATTGTCAGAAGTTTCGTCTATTTCGCCAGGGATGGGAGACTGAATTTTATGTACAGAGTACGGATTATACTTCTGGGTTAGCGCTGAGGCTTTGCCAGAAGTTTTGTTGGTCCTGCCAGAGACAGGCGACTGAATTTTATGCGCAAGGTGCGGATTATACTTCTGGGTTAGCGCTGAGGCTTTGCCAAAAGTTTTGTCGGTCCTGCCAGAGACAGGCGACTAAATTTTATGTGCAAGGCACGGAGGAAGCAAAGCTACAACCTCATTGGTCGGAGAGATCGGAGAGTCCACAGGAATGGCAGAGGATGTCTTGGGCATCCAGACCTTGCGCAGCTTCCTGTTGCTTTGGACGGAGAGGGAGTGAGAGCTACCCCCTGCTCAAAGCATATCTTCGTAGGCAGACTGGTCGAACTGGATGACCAATGTCTTCTTCACGGATCCCACGGATACCGTATCGTGTTGAGCAATAGCTTCCTTATCAGAAGAGAAAGACGTCCCCAACAGAGTCGCCATCTTGTTTAGGATAATAAACGAGAAAAGATTTGATGAATGCGGGAAAATGAGGTCTTGCGCGAAGACTCGCCTTTCTTTTATGTTTACAAACAAGATTGTACAAATTTGATCCTACACGAGGATGTCTAAGTACAATTTATTTAATCTGGGTGAATATTGCTATAGGTGTCTGATCTGCAGTCGATCACTTTAGCCCTTGGACCATACGATGTTGAAGAAGTGCCGTGGAAGACAGGTAGCAGCTTCGAAGGTTGCTAAAGAGGGTGGATGCCCGATGCCAAAGTCGTCGATCCCTTCTCTTTGCCTGAGCTCTGGATTCTCCTCTCTCTCGCTCTCTCGACCGTTGGATCTGGTACTGGATCTCTTGATCAGTTTTCAGACCTAACTTCTTCGACCCTCTAATTTGTCGACCTTGTTCCTCATTGATAGAGGTCTCTATTTATAGAGTTTTAGTGACAGTGACTATACCGTCGGCATAGAAACCGAGTAGTGGAAAGTACAGCACCCTTTTATACGACGGTTTAAAATAACCAATGCCTGCGTATAAATGACCTTTTGAGTGAGCATGTGACGCGCGTCCAACTAAGGGACAGAACGCATATATCTGCTATGAAGATCACGGCGTAGAAGCCACGTAGGTAGTTATCCCTTGTGTAGAAGAGGTTGGCGTAGAAGCCAAATGACTGTCACTATGGCATAGAAGCCAAGTAGGCATAGAAGCCGAGTAGGCATAGAAGCCAAGTAGGCATAGAAGCCGAGCAGGCGTAGAAGCCGAGTGGTCATAGAGGCCGAGGAGACGTAGAAGTCGAGTGGGCATAGTAGCCGAGTGGGCATAGAAGCCGAGCAGGCGTAGAAGCCGAGTGGGCATAGAAGCCGAGCAGGCGTAGAAGCCGAGACGATGTGGACGTTTTAGTCAGAATTATGGCTCTTGGAGATATAATCAAATCTCTTGCATTAAATGCAGAGATCTGCCCCCATCCTGCGCCTTAAATGCAGAGACTTGTCTTTAAGATTTGCCATCATTCCGTTCATTAAATGCAGATACGCGCCTCGAATCCTGTACGAAGAGTGACTGCTGATGTGGTGGTCTGTTTGCCTTCTGCGGAGCGTAAGAAGCTCACGTCTGCCTGTATAAAACTGAACAGCGTATTCTCTTATATGCGTAAGAGTATTTTACGCAAAGGGAATGCCACTAAACGACGGTTCGGTGACATTTAATCAAATCTCCTACATTAAATACGGAGATCCGCCATTATCCTGCTTATTAAATGAGGAGGCATGGTTTGAAGGTCTGCCACCCTTCTGTGCCTCAAGTGCAGAGACGTGCCTCAGGCATCTGTCAGTATTTGGCACTTCAAATGTAGAGACGTGCCTCGAGAAACTGTCACCGCTCTGCACATTAAATGTAGAGACGTGCCTTGAGCCCTGTACGAAGTACAGCTTTTGACGTGACAGGCTGTTTGTCTTCTGCGGAGCGTAAATAGCTCATATCTGCCTGTGTAAAACAAGGCGGCGTATTCCTTCGTATGTGAAAAAGTGGTTTACGCAAAGGAAATGGCAGTAAATGACAGCCTGGGTTGCAGTATCGTGCCATCATGATACCCGTCGCTTGGGTAGTCGTGCAGTACTCTTTGTCAGGAGTGCAGACGTCAGGTTCATTGTATGCTCTGACAGGTTCATTTCGAAGAACACGAAGCGTTCCTCGTACACTTTAATGTTGTATTCAAAGCGGATAAATTTTACGCCATGAAGGCGATGTAGCACCTCTTTTACGCTGAAGTAGCCTGGACATATTGCACTGCACGGATGGTCCTTGAGCTTATATTTTACGCTGTGCTCAGCGAAAAAGCTCTGTTGCAAGTTGATGGCTCTGAGGTCATCTTTTTACGCTGCCCTGTATAAACATGCTGCGTATAGCCATCCACATATTTTTCATGCTTCTACAGCACTTTTCAGCCAGTGGTCGGTAAGGGTACTGTAAATTGTACAGGTTTAGTAAGATTATCCAATATTTTACATGCTCTATCCTTTCCAATCAGTCTCTTGTCCATTAGTTCTATAATCCTCCAACTTAAATGCATTGTTTCTTTTGATATTCCTAAGGTGACCTTCCAGGAGAAAGGGACAGGACGAAGACTTGGGACTGGCACTTGGCATGAGGGACTGTGGTACCTAGATCAAGAAGGACTGGACTCAGCATTGGTATCTATGGCAGAGAAGGCTGGCATGGAAGGACTGCAGCAAAGGACTGAGGATACCTTGATACTCTATCATCGGAGGATGGGACATTCTTCCTTTGATACTCTAAGTAAGTTGTATCCAGAGATTTATGCAAAAACAAATAAAGAGAAATTAGTATGTGATGCGTGCGAGTTAGAAAAACTTACTAGGAGCTCATATGTTGGCACGGGTCATAGGAGCACTTTTGCTTTTGAGGTAGTACATTCTGATGGCTGGGGTCCATGTGCTACTAACACTATGAATGGTTATAAGTACTTTGTTTCTTTCATTGAGTGTGCCTCTCGTGTTACCTAGTTATATTTGATAAAAAATAAGAATGATGTACCTGCTTGTTTTCGGGATTTCCATAAGCATATCCAGACTCAGTACAAAGCAGTTGTGAAGGTACTGAGGTCTGACAATGGAACAGAGTATACCAACAGGACGCTTGCAGAATATCTGTCAGCACACGGAATACAGTATCAGACCACCTATGCATACACACCAGCACAAAATGGAGGTACAGAAAGGAAAAACAGACACCTTCTGGAGGTCGCAAGAAGTATGATGATCGATATGAATGTCCCACAGAGTCTCTGGGGGCATGCAGTGTTGACAGCAGCTCAACTCATCAACAGGATGCCCTCGAAGGTCCTCGGATGGAAGTCCCTATGTGAGGTATTGCAAGGCAATAATAGTAGGATACTCCCACTGAAGGTGTTTGGGTGTGTGTGTTTTGTGAAGGACAACAGGCCATCAGTTGGGAAACTTGACCCTAGAGCGGTCAAATGCATCTTCGTAGGCTACTCGGCGACCCAGAAGGGGTATGTGTGCTGGAGTCCAATAGAGAAGAAAAAGTTTGTCAGTATGGATGTCCACTTTCGGGAGCATGAGCCATACTACCGCCAGGACAAAACTTTACACAACACGCCTAATACTGCCAGTATTAGGCGAGAGGGGGAGATGGAGAACTTGGTGGTAACCGATTTAGAAGTTTGGCATGGAGGCACAGAGAAGGGACAAGAAGGTGAAGGTGTTAGGCCTACGGCTCAGGGAGAGTTACTTACCTACAGCAGGAGAGAGAAGTAAACTGCAGGACCAGTACCGACAGTGCCAGTGCCAAGTCCCTTGCCTGCGTTCGTCCTAACTCCTGAGGCACCGACACCAACCCCCCTTTAGGTGATACCCCCTCCTTCACAAGATATCATTCCTCCTACTTCTACTCCTCCCACACCACTATCTGTACGGAGGACCACTCGCAGCAATGCAGGAAATCCTCCAAACAAATATGGTTGGGATATTGCTCAGTTTGTTTCTTATGACCATATCCCTTCTTCTTATGGAGCATTTATAGCATCTTTGGATAGTATTACTGTACCTAACAATTGGCAGATTGCCAAGAACGATCCAAAGTGGAAAGAGGCAATGCACGAGGAGTTGGGAGCTTTGGAGAAGAACCACACTTGGGAGCTTGTGAGACTGCCAAAAGGGAAGAGAGCAGTTGAATGAAAGTGGGTCTTTATCGTGAAGCAGAACCCAGATGGACAGGTTGAGCGCTACAAAGCTCGACTAGTAGCCAAAGGATACAGTCAGACGTACGACATCGACTATGACGAGACCTTTGCACCAGTTGCAAAGATGAGCACTGTCAGGACTCTGATTTCTCTGGCAGCGAATGGTGGATGGAATCTACACCAACTAGATATGAAGAATGCGTTTCTTCACGGAGATCTAGTGGAGGAGGTGTACATGGAGATACCACCATGATTTGGCACCAATCAGACAGTAGGCAAGGTCTGCAGGTTGAAGAAGTCCCTCTATGGACTGAAGCAGTCTCCTCGAGCGTGGTTTGACAGATTCAGAAGGGCGATGATAGGGATGGGATATCAGCAGATCAATGCTGATCATACTGTGTTCTTCCGTCGGAGTGGAGGCCACATCACCATGCTTGCGGTGTATGTGGACGATATGATTATCACAGGAGATGATGAGCAGAAGATCGCCCAACTCAAAGGAAAGCTTGGTAAGGAATTCGAGGTGAAGGATCTCGGCCTTCTTCGGTACTTCCTTGGGATTGAGATTGCTCGAGAAGCAGAGGGGATTGTTCTCTCTCAAAGAAAGTATGCACTGGACCTTCTCACAGAAACTGGGATGTTGGGGTGCAAACCTGCAGCGACACCAATAGATCAGAGGTTCAAGATTAATGCTTAGGCTGGAGAACTAGTTGATCGGGACAAATACCAAAGACTGGTTGGCAAGTTGATCTATTTGAGCCACACACGTCCTGATATCTGCTTTGCAGTAAGTGTGGTGAGCCGCTACATGCATGACCCACGAAAGGGTCATATGGATGCAGTGTACCAGATTCTGAGGTACTTGAAAGGTGCTTCCGGAAAGGGACTAATATTCAGGAAGAACAATCACGTGAGCATCGAGGGCTACTGTGATTCTGACTGGGCTAGTTGTGCCGATGACAGGAGGTCTACCTCGGGATATTGCATATTTGCAAGAGATAACTTGGTCTCCTGGAGGAGTAAGAAGCAGTCTGTGGTGGCCAGATCGACAGCTGAAGCAGAGTACAGAGCTATGGCCTTGGGAGTTGCAGAGCTGCTATGGTTGAAGAATATGCTGGTGGAGCTGAAGCTGGATCAAAGAGCCAAGATGAAGCTGTGGTGTGACAATCAGTCAGCTATTAGTATCGCCAACAATCCAGTATAGCATGACATGACCAAACACATCGAGATTGATAGATTCTTCATCAAAGAGAAGTTGGATAGTGAATTACTGGAGCTTGGCCATGTTCCAACCAGGGATCAAGTAGCAGATGGACTAACCAAGGGACTCGCTTCAGTGAGCATGATTAGAGGATGTGACAAGATGGGCTTAGTGAATATCTTTCACCCATCTTGAGGGGGAGTATTGATATGGTATGTTGGGTGTCATATTTAAGTATAGTATAAGACATGGGAATATCCTGAGGACATATTTGGGATGCCAGAATATGTCACAGGATATTCCATTATGAGATTATTGTCATAATGATTGAGATCATTGTATCAATGACTGTAAGGCTATATAATGTCAATGAGACGATCAATAAAATAATCAACTAATTTCAACAGTAACATGTTCCTTGTTTAGTGCTCCTGTCGAATTGTGTGTCACTGAAGATGAATCCTTGTGTAAATCTCAGTGCACCAACTTTTTTTCTGAATTTGTAGAGACGAAATCTTGTGTCTCTACTTTGTGGCTAGTTCTTCTTCTTTGATCTAACTTAGGGACTAAATGTATATACTGACTTTTCCTAGAAGGGTTTCGGCACCCATATTATCCAATCTTCATTGTGGAATAAAATTATTGTGTACCAACAAATTAGTGTCTGCAAATTTTCCCAACAATAGGGTGTAACGACCTACATCCTTAGTGGGTTGACACACTGTCACACTGTCATCAGGACGTCGTATCCTTGTTTCCCATTAAGGGGATAGGACGCCATCGTGCTCACGGGAGTGGAAGAGAACGTGTGTACTACTTTCCCCAATAGCTAGCGGTTTAACCGCTACTTAATTTTTTGTGAAGCAGAACCGCGGAAGGCTGTAAAAACCACTAAAACAGGGCTTTTTATAAGGGCACTGCCAATTTTACTTGGGGCTAGCCCAGCATTGGGGCTAGCCCACTATAGAGCAAACCTTACTCATACTAGCCCAAGTTTTTACTTGGGGCTAGCCCAGCATTTGAAAACATCCCTCCCCTTCTCTCATTCTGGAAACCTAGCTCCCCCCCTCCGACCGGTGCTTTCCCCCCTCCCGCCGACCCCCTCCCGCCGGCCGTTCTCCGTTGTCCTCCTCCTCCTTGTCGATGGCTCCCAAAGTCTCGAAAGTACCAAGGTAGAAATCATCATTCTCCTTGTGCTATTGTATTTGAAAAAATGTCCAAAAATTTTAAGAAATCCTCTTGCATGTTGAAATTTTTTGAGTTATTTTCTTTCAAATGAGGGCATACTACTCCTTGGCGGAGTCTAGGATGTAGTTTAGACATAGAAGTCGTTTGGAACATGAATTTAGGGCGTAGAATGTCGAGACTGCTCGACATTGTCGAGCAGTATCGAGCGGGACTGTAGAATTTCCTACAGTCCCATATATTTTTAGGACTGTAGGAAATTCGACAGTCCTATATATATATAGGACTGTCGAATTTCCTACAGTCCTAAATATATATGGGACTGTAGGAAATTCAACAGTCCTAAAAGATTAGGACTGTTGAAAAATCTGCAGTCCTGTATACTTACAGGACTGTAGAAATGGCTACAGTCCTGAAAAAATTCAATTATTATGTTCAAATATATATTAATTTTTGTCTGTATATATTAATTTTTGTCTTATAGTCATGCCCCTGGAAAGGACACTGTGGATGAAGAAATGAGAAGACGCCCTACTGCGTCGATGCGTAAGGAACGCACAGTTTCGCAAGGCGTGACTATCCGCGAGGCCGAGGCACGCCCTGAAGTGAGGATACGTCCATTGACGAAGAAGATTGCCACAAAGAGACGTGCTCCTCCTAGTTCTTCCGGCTCTTCTTCCTCCTCCGATGAGGACATGCCAAATGTTCCAAATCGGCCTACTGATGGTTCAGGACCTTCTCAGCCTGCAGATAGTCCTGTCGAGAGACCTTCTCAGCCTACTGATGGTTCGGGACCTTCTGAGCAGGCAGATAGTCCAGGCGACACTCGTCCAAACGGTTGCTCTATGTTACCGTCGATCGAAAACCATATTGCATACCAAATATGGAACAATCCGGTAAGTACATTACGTTATGATACATTTATATATAGTTATAAGTTCAAAGTTTATTTTACATAGAGGTTTAATTTCATCCAATTGTTGACTTTTCAGGAGAGTGGTCGTATGTTGACGGTAATCAACCATGGCAAAAAATGCAATACATGGCGGTATGAATTACTGGGAGATGATGTGAAGTCAAAAATCAGTCCCACCGGTCTGCAATATTTGGGTAGCTACTCATATACGACGGTGGATAATGCACTGATTTCAGCATTTGTAGAACGGTGGCATCCAGAGACCAACACTTTCCATCTACCCAATGGGGAGTTGACGATTACCCTTGATGACGTCCATCATATATTGGGACTTAGGGTTGATGGTCGACCCATGCAGAATCATACTTTTGATGATTCGAGCATCAACTATTACGACAATATGGTGGATTATGTATCAGGGTGTCTGGGAGTTGATGCCACTAGTTTTACCAGTATTCGAGAATTCAAGAAGTCCTACGGACTTCCTCTAAAATATTTGGAGGAGATATTCGCTGAGACGGCCCCTGAAATTGATAATAGCGATAATGTGGCCCGCGGATATATTCAGTTCATCTTAGGGGCTGTCGGCATTACCGATAAGTCTGGAACGTCCGTAAATGCGAAATATCTCATCTATTTGGACAACATTGATGAGATAGAGCAAATTTCTTGGGGAAGCGGTATACTGGCATACCTTTACCGCGAGCTTGGTGCGGCATCCCATGTGGGTTCGAAGACTATTTCCGGATGCCAGACTCTACTCCATGTATAGATATATCTTTGTCAACTTGTTTACATAAATTGAAATTGTGTTGTTTATTTTTGGACTAATATATTTCCGGTAACGTGTAGGCATGGATATACGAGCACTTTCCAACCCTGCAGCGGGCGAGCCTGAACCGAGGGTATGACGAGAACATGCCTAGAATGTGCCGATGGAAGCCAAGTAAGGTAGATGCCAAACGTTCTCACACATTGGCCGCTCTACGGCATGCACTCGAAGAAATGACGACAGAAGAGGTGAATTTAGACCTAATATTGTACTTAATTGGTATGAATTTACTACGTTATGCTAAATGACGTTATGCTACATTTTTTGCGGTGCAGATTGTATGGGATCCATACCGTGATTTGCGACAGTCTACCCGTCCGTTGCAACCAGTCGCCTTATATCACGGTCTTATCAGTTGTCATGAGATCGAGGAGGCTTATATGCCGGATAGAGTGCTACGTCAGTTTGGCTACGTACAAACTGTCCCAAGGCGAACTTTGCAAATGATAAAGCCTCCGCGCGGTACAAAACCGCTAAACTATATACCTGCACATTTCAACTGGGTATCGCACTTCTTCACCGAGTGGCAACGCCACGTCATAAGAGATACCGACCGGCTAGCAGCAGTCAATATGGCGGAGTGCAGCGACGACTACCTCGTCTACTTCGCCGGTGTCGGACTACCGACCTTGTTCCAACGCGGAGGGGATATTGTGCGTGTACCGTCAGATCTTCCTCCCAAATCGGTCTTATATACTGCACTGGTCAAGATGGTGAGCCTACTTGTAGACCTTAAGTTTGATATTTGTAACTGAGGCTAACAATTGTTTTCATTTTTCATGAATAGGCAAGAAAAGTTAAGAAATTGGGAAGAAGCCTCGTCAGTTGCCAGGGTTCCAATTATATGACAATCAATGACGAACTCCAAAATATCGACAACGCTGAAGAATATCCTTTCTTGGATACTAGAGAGCAACGCACGAAGAGGCGCCATGACGTTTGAACAATCATTTTGAGAATTGTCAAAATTAGAGCTGTAAACGTTGTAAAAGTTTGATTGAATATGAATTTTGAGGATATTGAGGATTTGAGTTGTAAAACTTTAAACTATAATTTTGCCTACTTGTGACACTCTGAGTTATTTTTGCCTTTTTGTTACTATTTTGATCTGTATACTTTGCATATTGGTCACTGGGTTAAACTTTACTATTTTGATCTGTATACTGTGTCTTTTGATCTGTATACTGTGCATATTGTTTACACTAGACTGTCCAAAATGGACACTGAGTAAACTTTAGGACTGTCACAAATTTGGCAGTCCTAGTTTACACTAGGACTGTCAAAATTGTGACAGTCCTAAAGTTATATAAATGACAGTGGGTAAACTATAGGACTGTCACAAATTTGGCAGTCCTAGTTTACACTAGGACTGTCAAAATTGTGACAGTCGTAAAGTTATATATATGTCATAATTTACAGTGGGTAAACTTTAGGACTGTCATAATTTTGACAGTCCTAGTATACACAAGGACTGTCAAAATTGTGACAGTCCTATAGTTATATAAATGTCATAATTGACAGTGAGTAAACTTTTGGACTGTCACAATTTTGACAGTCCTAGTTTACACTAGGACTGTCAAAATTGTGACAGTCCTAAAGTTATATATATGTCAAAATTGACAGTGAGTAAACTTTAGGACTGTCACAAAATTGACAGTAAGTTATAAGTAGAAATGCGCAATATACAATCAAAATCTTCATAACTCTTTTCATTACACAACATACAACATACAACATATGGTTCAATATACACTTAAACAAACATGGATCAACACATTATACATTTTCACTTGGGCCAGTATCAATCGATTAAAATATCAAAGTAGTCGTCCGACATGATTTTGGGGTCCTCCATCTTCATCATCTTCTTATAGGCCGCCATTGCATCCTTGTAGGGTGTCGTCCATGCGATTTGCCTCCAAACTGCGTTCGATATGTTCAAATAAGGATGGATCTCTTATAGTTGACTCCTCCTCCTTCTTTTTGGCTCTACTCTTTCTTGAGTGTGGTCTTCCCTTAGGAGTTCGAACAACGGATGGCTCTTGCAATCGAGTTGTTCCCGGGACTGCAATCTCCTGGATTTTAAACTCAATGGATCTTCTCTCCGGTTCCGATGCGCCACACCACCTTGTGTGAAGTAGTTTAACTTGGGGCAACGCAAAGAAATCATCTTGCACTTCCACCGCCGGCATTATCGACAGGTGTCGCCAACGTTGATCAACAACATCTATTGGAATAGGTATAGATTCACGACGGTATTCATTGATTTCATGTGCACACGGAAGTCCGAGTGAATGTCGATATGAACAACCGCAAACCTCGGGATCATAACCCACCGACTTCGACCTCCGAATCTCCTCAAACAATAACCCCAAGGCCTTGTGAGATACCACATGGGTTAAACCATCCAAGAGGTGTTCTTGCTTGTATTCATGCTTTGCAATATTGAGGCTCATCTCAAATGATGCTACAATATCGTTCACCGTGGCAATAGTCATCAAATGAATCGATTGCCAAACATAGACAAAATTACCGACCGATGAGCGTAGATATCTTTTTAAACATGAGTGTGCCCCTTCAGCCCGGTTCGTAGTGATCGTGCCATAATGCTTCACCATGTTGGTCCATGCTAACACGAATTGCTCTTTATGTGGTCCTAGCCAAGTATCTTTGATATAAGATATGCATGTCGGGTTACTTGGCTCCCACTTTTGTTGGAACATGTACCATGCTGCCTCGTAACTGTCTGTAGTACTTGCTCGTCATACAAGACTCCAATCACTGTAGAATTCTTCGAAGCGAAGCATGTCAATTTTACCGTCCAAAGTTTCAAATTTTTTCTTGCATTGAGCATGGATATTTCTATTTATATGCCAAGTGCATAGTAGTCTATGCGCATGAGGAAATACAATATCTATAGCATTTATCAACGCATATTCTCTGTCAGTAACAAAAACAGACGGCTCTTTGTAACCGGTGTAAAGGGATTGTAGTTTCCTCAACGCCCATGTGTAATCTGATACTGTCTCACTCTTCATAAAACAAAAAGCGACTGTAAATGTTTTTCCCGTAGAAGTAAACCCGACAACATGAAAAAGAGGCATCTTGAACTTGTTGGTCTTATATGTACAATCAAGGACCAACACGTCTGCGAAGGACCGAGCCATATGTGTGCAATCAGGATGAGCCCAAAACAATGAAAGGAGTTCATCACTTTGTGGATGTCTTTTATGGTACTCCACGTAGTGATGCTCGCCAAGCAACTTCAATACTTGCTGCATCGCCATTCTTCCTTTCATACTATTGCATTTCGCTCTGGCCAAACTATTATAGATCGTCCTCATGGTAGACTTGTTCCCATCTTGTTTTTGTCGCACAGCAGAAAAAATTTGTTTCGGTGCAACTCCTGAAAGGAACAGTTCTTCAACCAACTTTTTCTTATCCTCCTTCAACCGTGCCACGTAGGCATGACCCGTAAGCGTCCCTGGAATAGGATGATTGTGTCTTCCATTCTTAACTTCGATTATCCACTTCACATCTTCAACTTTTACAATCAACAGCTTCAATGGACAACCACATTTTCTCGTCCCAACATTTTTCTTGGGGATTTTCTCGTCACCCTTTTTTTTATGATGCCTAAACACACCTCCTCTTTCGCATCCAAGCTCAATATATTTTCGGCCCGGACGAGATCGGATGGATCTTGCAATGACAATAACTACGTTATGTCGTCTCCCAACTTCTCTGCACCACTCTAATGCTTCTTCATGGCTTGCAAATTCAATATCCGTTGAGAAAATATCATCCACATCAACACCAACATCAGGATGTACCACAATATCTGAACAAGCTTGGTCCTATAACAAATATAAAAAAATATAAAAATTAATAACTTCATATAATTATCAAGGACTGTCACTATTTTGACAGTCCAATTTTTATATAGGACTGTCAAAAGTATGACAGTCCTACTTTTAAGTAGGACTGTCGAATTTATGACAGTCCTATATTTACATAGGACTGTGGAATATTGGACAGTCCTATATTTATATAGGACTGTCTAATGTTTACAGTCCTAACCCGTGACTGTCAAATTCGGGTTGTCGTTTTACGTACCGTACGTGCTTCGGAACAACCAACTTGTTCTTCGGAACGTCCGGAGTGCATAATTAATGAATTGGACGATCCGACTTCGTCATCGAACAATTTTTCATGCATTGTTCCTACATTAATGAAAATAAACTAAATCTTTTTCGCACAATTGCAAATCTTATTCAACGTAGCTTGTCGAAGACATACCGGAAGAATATTCCTTGGAGTATCACCAAAGTAAATTACTCCTCCAACCACAACTAGCTATTTCCAAATTTAGGTTTGGGCTTGGTGGAATGAGGGTTTCTTAGGTCTAGGTGGAATGCCAAAAATAGAAATCCATTCCACTTTTATACTTTGGTGTGGGGTAGCCCAAGTGTGGCAAACTTGTAATTTTGGGAAATGGACTGTCAAATTTTTGACAGTCCTAACAATTTTTAGGACTGTCAAAATTTTGACAGTCCTAACAAGGTTAGGACTGTCATAATTGTGACAGTCCTTCCTAGTGGTAGGACTGTCACAATTTTGACAGTCCAGATTATAACAGTGGGCTAGCCCCGATTAACTTTCATGATGGCAAACTTGTAATTATTTGTAAATTTACGATGGGCTAGCCCTGAGTTATATGTGCAGTGTCCTTAAAAATGGGACTGTCACAATTTTGACAGTCCAAACATGTTTTAGGACTGTCAGAATTTTGACAGTCCTTACAAGTGTTTGGACTGTCAGAATTTTGACAGTCCTTCCAAGTGTTTGGACTGTCAAATTCCCGACAGTCCTGATTATAACAGTGGGCTAGCCCCGAGTAACTTTCATGATGGCAAACTTGTAATTTTTTCTACTTTTTCAATGGGCTAGCCCCAAGTAAATTTGGCAGTGCCCTTATAAATTACCTAAAACAGTTACAAGGGACAGTTCCCTACTAAGCAATAAATAGCCTATATTTGGCTGTTCGAGGGTCGGTAATTCAAACTGTTAAGAGAGCCAAATAGAGAAAAGTCCACAGAGCATAGAGAGAGACTCAATTCCAAAGAGTTTCCTTCACTTCATCATCGACATCGAGGAGTTCGGAAGCATCTGAAAAGAACTTTATCGCCGTCGAGAAACAACCTGGTTCGGATCATCAATGGAGCAGAGTGATCGTGCACTAATCAAGTTTCCACGGTCACATTTTCCCAGACCTTTGTATTTGTAGTAAATATTTACTCGTAAGCTCTTGTTGAAGAGTTGTAACAATTCTTATACAAATCAATATACAAAAGTTTTCTTTCGTTCAAACTTTTCACGGAAAATACCAGCAAATAGAAATCCTTCGTTAGCTTCTGACTCTATATCTCGAACATGCTGCAGCATCTATCATCATCCAACCTCTCAATATACACCAAGTTGAGGCACAAATTCGGTACGTGTCGAACTTCCTAAAGGACAGATTTTGTTGCTAGTGCACAATCCTGATGCCTACAACTATCGATGTCTTCTTGTTTCCCATCTTCACTCATCCAAATTTGTCGCTCTGTTATGTTGCGAAGTCCCCCCTCTATAGAGTAGCTTTATAAGACACTCCAATGTCCAATATATATCCAATCATGGCTACAATAGTCCAACTCCTCGCTCGTCTTGATCAGGGGCGGAGGCACACTGTGCTTGCACTGGGCTGTAGCCCAGTGCAAAAAAAAAAAGTAAACTTTTTTTCATATATATGCTAAGTCCAGTGCAAAAAAAAAAAATAGTAAATTTTTTTTTTATATATATGCTAGTATAGACTTATTGTCCACCCAATACTTCATAAAGCTCACCCATTATACCAATCAACAGATGTGAAGAGTGAATCATTTGAGTCCAGAGACCTCAGACCCCGACTCTCTCACTCTCTGTCTCATAGTCTAGGGTTTATTATACAATGACCCGCGACCGATAACCGGAGACCCGCGAAGCCGCGACCCATGACCGAGATGCTCCAGGTGCTCCCCATCGCCGGGTGCTCCCCTTCTCCACACTCCAGTCCAACCGGCGACCGGCGACCAGGACGCTGCAAATGGACCTGATAGATTTATATGTACTATCTTCTAAAAGCTGATCTTATATATCTTTCCAGGTTGCTTGGTTGTTCAAGTAAGCTGCTCAGTTGTCACCTGAAAATACAAATGTTCATACCTTACTTGGTGCCTAACAACTTGGAGTGCAAGAGTATTTTTTTCTCAAGGTTTTGGCTTTTATTTTCAGATTCTTGCTTCATAGTATTCTTTTTTGAAATACATAGTATATATTTGGAATAGATGGAAGCAATTATATTTGGTGGAAAATTATCAATTAGTAAACATTACCAAAATTTAGGCATAAATTTACAAAAAAAATTCCATCGAATTTACAAAGAAAAGTCTGTCGAATTTTTGGCATAAATTTTAAGAATCTTATAGTAACTACTAGCTAGTCCACGCTACTCCAAAATCCTGGCTCCGTCCCTGGATTTACGGTACTCAGAATCTCATTCAGATGTTACGCCACGGAGGCGCCCTCCATGTACTTCGCGTTGATGAGATGGTGTATAAGAAACCCTTTGTTGCCCTTTCGTAAGTAAAATGAGCACAGCTTCTATCGTAACATCTTCGAAGAGCTCTTTGTTGAGACGATGAAATGCCGAATCATCCAACCATTGGCGGATGGATCCAATGGTCTTCCGATCCAACTTCTTCCAGCCATGCGCAGTTGCATCCTTTGGCTTGGTGTTGTTGCCCTTCAAAAGGACCATGCAAATCCATATAGTAGAAGAGATCCTCCATCATTGGCTTTCAAATAATCAAATTGACCCTATAATGGTCACCATCGTGAATAGATATTCTTCGTAACCATGGGTATGCCTTCGTCGACCATCTCGAACCATAGGCTCTAGTACCACTTTGTAGTGGTTAGAATGAGTGCGGAAGCGGGAACCGTACCCCCACAGAGAAGACACGAACCACACACATGTGCTACGAGGCCAAGAAAAGGTCAAACGCAAGATATGTGGTGGCTATCGTCACTCAAGAAAGTCCCAATATTTATTTATCAAGATTGCAATTACACGATATTGTTAACCCCCTTATCCCATGAGTGAACCCTTACAACCCTCAAGAGAAAGATAAAGTAATGGAGATCGCAAAAGAAATGGCAACCTTTACAATATACTTTCACCTAGTAATGGTTGCTCACCATCTCGGCGATGATCTTGACCTGACAGAGTAGACGACGTTCTTTCAGAACCCTTTCTCCTTCTTGAAGTCGAAGACCTAAGATCTTGTTAAAGTCTTAGATGGCAGTGGAATTTCCTTGAACCCTAATGAATACCTTGAAACCCCCCTAAACTTCTTATTTATTGGACTTAAAATTCCTAATTCGCTTTAGGAACCCAGACTTAAGCCTTGAGTCGGACCAAAACACATATGTACCATTAAAACCTGACCAAAAGCTCTGATCCTGAATTGTTTCCCGCCCAGACCCGGAATCCGTCGGATATCCTGTCCAAAGGTTACCTAAAGACTGTTGTAGTTACCTAAAGACTTAAGCCTTGAGTCAGACCAAAACACTACTTGACTGTAGTTACCTAAAGACTGTTGACACACCTCATGAATATGTGCCATTGCTTTTATCTGTGGCTTTCTACAATTTAGAGGGTTTCAAGTACATGTCAATGTCTCTTTAGGCTTCAAGGTTGTCACGACCCGCACCCGAAAATCGGGCATGAGTCGTGGGTACGTCCAGCCTACGCCGCAGCATCGGCGGTAGAACGCTGTCTAGGTCAACTATCTAGATAATAATCTCACACAAAAAAAATCGGGCATGACCTCTCCAAAAGGAGGGCAACCACACAAACAATATATAAACCTGTAAGATCTCAACTCCAAACGGAGGAGCAATATCAAATGATAATCACAATATACTCAATCACGAATCTAAGCACGATAAGATAACAAAGAAGACTAACAGCTATAAAGTCTAACCAACAACAACTACTACAACAACCACAACATCAAATAATAATACAACAATATCCAAAATAATATACAACAAGGTCTCAAACCAAAACCGGAGACAAATCCGGTGCTAAAGCTAATAAAAACAACAACAAGATCCTAGTGATCCCGGCTACCAACCCGGAAATCACCTCTAAACTAGAGGGTCCCTGTCTGCACCATCGACAGGCTCAGGTCCATAAAACGTCGGACACCAATCCTCCGGATACTCTGAAAAATATGTCCAGTCAGGACTGGAGCAAGTACATCTCTAACAGCAGTTCCATTTAAATGATAAAAACTATAAAACAGTTATAGCAAGTAGCAAGAAAAATGGAGCAAGTATGAACAAGAAAATATGTAAATCACTGGTGCATAAAGGTAAAGATGCATGGGTATCAGAGCAAGATAGTAATAACTGCAGATACAGGAAATCTAAGCTAAAATCAAGTCCGTGCACATGAACGTGTAGTGAGTCCAGCATGAAAAACATGTAGTGAGTCAAGTCCAGAAACATGTAAGTGAGACAAGTCAAGAAATGCATGAGAGTCCAGACTATAAAGAATGAACTCGGTGTCTTTGAAATACTTGTTTCGACATGTAAACGGCTAGGGGTAAGTACGGCTCACCGCGCACTGGGTGCACGGCTGCTATCATTCCAGATTAGACCAGAGGGAGTGATTCCTGATGATGCCAGATAGGAATGTTTACATGTCTACTCGAGTATTTCCCCGCCCCGACTAATACAAGTGGATCCAAGACCCGACACGCAAATCAAGATGAGTCCAGCCTGTACATGAATGATGCCTGTAGTGATGCCTGTAGTGATTCCAGAATAGAGGCCAGAAACATGAAATGTACGTGTCGCAAGTAAATGAATCCAGAAATATCAATCAGTGTCTCGTGTTGTGCCAGAATAATCATATGATACTATACTAGAAGCTGAATCATAATAATCATCAGATAATGAAAACTATCAGAGAATGTACTCGCCTGACGTCCTGAGCAACTGGCGATCCGAACTGGTGTCGCAAGGACCTAATGCGAAAAGCAAGGTTAAACAGGGTTCTAATGAGTTAAACAGATATAAAATAACTAAAAATATGTTTCTAGGGTCGTTCTAGGTCAAACGGGTCAAACCGGTGAAATCTGGGTGAAAAAGTCAACTCTGGGTCCAAAAAGTCAACTCTAGGTCAAAACTAGGTCAAAAGTTGACTTTGGCGGTCAACCGAGTCAACTACGGTCAAGTCTGGGTCAAACTAGGGTGCTCCTGAAATTCTAGGTCAAACCGAGGTCATCTAGCTAGAAAACTCACAAACTCGCCTCCTTGAGATACCGGGATACCCTCGGTATCCGATACCTCAACCTAGGCTACGCACCCCGCCTAAACCCGCTAAAACCTACGCTAGCACACGCAATTATATATATATAAACATATAAAAATCATTCCAAGACAAATCCTAGGCTATTGCTCAAAAACCCCGCTCGAAACCCAATACCTTAGTTATCTTAAGGTATTGAAATACCTTGGTATCTCAAGATATTGAGGTTTCGCTCTCAAACCCTCTAACTAGCTATCTAGCTATTGAATATATACCTAGTTATTAATCTAGGCTAGATAATATATATATCTATCATATTTATATATATCTAAGCATATATGTACCTATGTATATATTTATCCACACACATTTACCCGATTACCCATTATCTTACCTACACACATATATATACATCTAACTATAATATATATATCTAGCTCTAGGTATATATATATATATATATATATATATATATAGGTATCTACCAAATACCTACCTATCTATCAATCCATAGATAGATTTATCTATCTATGTATCTACTAACTACCTATCTATCTTATTTACCTAACTATCAAACCCAATATCTAACTAATAACTTAACTATCTATCTATGTAATTATCTATATGTCTATCTATTTAACTAACTATCTAATCTACCTAGTACTCTATCTATCTATTAATCTAGCATATATATCTATCAATCTATCCATCTATCTAACATACTATCTATTTATAGATATATCTATCTATCTTATGAATCTAGCTAGCTATCTATCTAACAATCTATAATATCTATCAATCTTATTCACTATCTAATATCTATCTAGTTATTTATCTAACTATCTAGATATATATATACACCCTATCAATCTATCTCCCTACTACCTCACTGCTTGCTACTGCTACTGCTCCTACATGTGCTGCTGCTCCTCTATGCTTGCTGATGCTGCTGCCCATGCTGCTGCCACTGCTTTTGCTGCTACTGCACCTGCTTTTGCTGCTGCTGCCACTGCTTTTGCTGCTACTGCACCTGCTTTTGCTGCTGCTGCCACTGCTTTTGCTGCTACTGCACCTGCTATGGCTGCTATGCTGCTGCTAGCTGCTGCTACTGCAGCTTTGCTGCTGCTGCAGCTACTGCAGCTGAAGCTGCTGCTGCTGCTCCAGAATCTGCCCCCCCCTCTCTTCTCTCATACACACACACACACACTCCTATATATACACATATATATATATATCTATATATATATATACATACATCTATATCTATATATATATAACTAAATATCTATATATATATAACTCTCATCTACACACCCTAACACACACACACTAGCACACTCACACACTAATACACACACACCTAAATATATATACATATCTATATATATATACACACATATATATCTATACATCTACACACACACACACACTAACATATATACTAATATCTATATATCCTCACTCACACACACTCACTCACACTAGCACACACCCTCACACACACACTCTCACACACACTAGCACACACATAAACACTCATACATATATATACAAATATATATACATATATATAAACTCATATGTATATACCTATAAACACTCACTCACACTCACACACACTCACCTACACACTCACACAAGCACTCACTCACACACTCACCTACACACTCACACAAGCACTCCCTAACACGCTCACAAACACATAACCACACATATATATATAAATATATATATAAAAAAACACACACACAAATATATATATACATATATATAAACAAACACAACACAACGCACACCACGCCCACAACGCCCACCAACGCACGCCCAACGACCCCGACACGCCCAAACACCCAAAAATATATAAAATATAACTCGAAACCTCTAGCACACACTCCCCGATACTAACCCAACGCGCGCACAAAGCCGAAACGAGGAAACCAAGTCGAAATGGCCGTTCGGTCATTTCGACGAACACGTGGTGCGCGGCTCGGAAAACCTCCTGAAACGCACACCAAACGAACTCGGAATCGGCCCAAAATTTACCCACGCGCTCTACACGATGCCTAGATCCTAGAAAATGCGCTCCCGCGTCGATTCTAGGCCCGTGGCGGAAACGCACACGCACTTAGAATCGGCGACGACGAAAAGCCCCAATTTCGCCCGAAACGCCCGTTTCTCCGCGACGCGGCTTCCCGTGTCCAAACGGAGACACGCACTCACCCTCTAGACACCCGACAACGTCTACCTAGGTCCATCTAACCTAGGGCATCACCCAAAATTGGGCCAAATTCGGATTCCACCCGAATTCGACACAAAACCTAATGTCAAAGTCTCTAAACTCACCCAAACTAGTTCCAACTTCCTCCTACGGGTAGGGTTAGGGTCTAGGAGGGTTCTACAACACTAATTACACTACACAAAAATAATTAGGAAGGGGAAAGTTAGGTTTTACCTCTTGGGAGTTGGAATCCCAAGGCCAAAGTCCCAAATTCCCTCCAAATCAACTCCCTCAAGCTCCAAGCTTCCAAATCTAACTCCCACACTAGATCTAGGCCCCTCACACCTAGGTTAGAGAAAATATAAGGTTAGGGTTAGCTTAAGGAAGAAGGAATGAAGAAGAAAGAAGAAAAATGGAAGAAAACTTACTTGGAGAAGGAAGGAAGAAGAAAGGAGAAGTGGAGAAGAAGAAGGAATGAAGAAGAAGATGAAGAAGAAGAGAAAGGGAGAAGAGGGCTGCTGGTGTGCTGTGATCGGGTGTGGGGGGGGGTAGGTAGGGGCCGACCATGGGAATTAAAAGGGGATTTACAACTTCCAAATTCCCAAAACGCCCCTATTCACTCGGTTTTGGGTTCCGGGTCTCCAAATGCACTCAAACTAGTTCCAAATCTCTCCAACTAACTTCCTAAAAATAAAATAAATATTCTAAGCCCTAAAATAATTCTCACAAGGGTGTGGGCTGGGTCGGACATGGGTCCACTAGGGTCTGACATGGGTCCAGGCTAGCCAAAATCCTAAAACAATCAATAAAAATATAATACAATCAATAATTAATTATAAATACAATTAATTAAAAATAATGCACAATTAACTAAATTAAAAATAAAAAAAAAATACCCGGCTCTGGAAATGGGGTGGTGACAAGCCTATCCTCCTTAGAAAATTTCGTCCTCGAAATTTAAAGTCAATCACACTCCTCTAGGTCAAACCCCCAACAATCAAAGTCAAGAAATCCTACCTAAACAACACACAAGATCAGGGTCCTACTAGTCGTGTTATCACAGTCTCCATCAGGGTCACTACACTATCTACCACAGCACAAAAAAAGTCTAACAGGTACTAATGAAGCACACCACAGGAATGGAAAAGGACAGGAAGAAGAAACAAGAGACAGACCTGCTAACCCGACATCCGTAGCATCGGCCTCCTCGACCGTCAACGCATAAGCCCTGCCCTGCTGGGGTGTATCCCTCTGCTGGTGCGGGGCATGATGCTGTGCCACAGATGGCCTAGCTCCAACTCTCTGATCCTGTGCTCCACCCAATGGAGGTGCAGTAGGGCAATCTCGCATATGGTGAGCAGCGGATCCACAGAACAAACACACCTTCAGCCTCCTCCTACAAACATCCCAGGTGTGTCCTGCCTTCCTGCAGTAGGCACAAGTGGGCACCCTCTGATCCTGACCCTGTTGTGCTGCCTTCTGCACATAGGGACGCTTAGCTGGTCCCGCACTGCCACTCGCACTGCCTGAATCATCCCTGCCTCTCTTGGACTTGAGCTCCAAGTCATCCTCTGCTCTCTGAGCATCTCCTACTATCTGCTCGAAAGTTGCCTCGCGGTCGCTCCTGGTCAAAGACTTGACCGCCATAACCAAGCCCTTGCGAAACTTCCTCGCCTTGGCTGCCTCACTCAAGCCATCCACAAATCTGCCCAGACGGCAGAACTCTGCTGCGTACTCGTCCACTGTCATGCTCCCCTGGACGAGTGCCTCAAACTGGCTCTCCAAAGCACTGAGCGCCACATCTGGGAAAAACTTCTCCTTAAAAAGCCTCTTAAAGGCCTCCCAAGTAAGCCCTGGCGCTGCGATCCTCGTATCTGTGCGATACCACGTCAAAGCGAGGTCGAACATCTGACTGCCCGCTGCCTCTATCTGCATGCTGTCTGGAATCTGCGCCAGCCTGAAGATCCCCTCAATCTGCTCTATCCAGTCATCCGCGTACAGGATCCCTTCTGTACCACGGAACTCCTTGGGCCGCATCCTCTGAAAGTCAATGATACTACCCGGCCTCGGAAGCTGAATCTGATCTGCCTGTGGCTGATTCTGTGCCACCCTATCCACTGCCGTCATGGCCACCTGGTGGGCGTTCTCAATGCCCAATCTCATCACATCCACCTGACGGTGCTGCGCGTCCATCATCTCCCTGAAGAACGCAAACAACTGCACGGCATCTACTGGAGCAGGAAGTGGTGGAGGAACCACCGGAACGACTGGGGTAGTCCTCGGATCGATAAGTGGAGAAGGATCCCCGAGAGAAACAGAGGCTCCCTCAACCGCAGGAGTGGTGAGTGGAGCGGTAGCAGCTGCCTGAATACGAGCTGGACGAGAGGTAGCAGACCTCTCCGAGGCAACTGCTGGAACGGTACGATGGGATCGTGTCTTCGGAGGCATCCTGAACACAGATCAAAAGAAGTCAATACGGCGCAAGATACGATATCATCAAAGAAGGACAGTAATATTTCAAAAGAAGCAATTTCAGAATAATTAGATTTGAATTGTTCCTAGTCGTGATTGAGTACACACTCATCCTAGATCCTAGATCCTATAGCAGGCTCGCAGCAGTACAACTAAGTTGTTGTACCACCACGACATCGCACTAATTGCGAATCGAGACCTGCATGGGGCCGCCACCAAAAACGTGTCACGACCCGCACCCGAAAATCGGGCATGAGTCGTGGGTACGTCCAGCCTACGCCGCAGCATCGGCGGTAGAACGCTGTCTAGGTCAACTATCTAGATAATAATCTCACACAAAAAAAATCGGGCATGACCTCTCCAAAAGGAGGGCAACCACACAAACAATATATAAACCTGTAAGATCTCAACTCCAAACGGAGGAGCAATATCAAATGATAATCACAATATACTCAATCACGAATCTAAGCACGATAAGATAACAAAGAAGACTAACAGCTATAAAGTCTAACCAACAACAACTACTACAACAACCACAACATCAAATAATAATACAACAATATCCAAAATAATATACAACAAGGTCTCAAACCAAAACCGGAGACAAATCCGGTGCTAAAGCTAATAAAAACAACAACAAGATCCTAGTGATCCCGGCTACCAACCCGGAAATCACCTCTAAACTAGAGGGTCCCTGTCTGCACCATCGACAGGCTCAGGTCCATAAAACGTCGGACACCAATCCTCCGGATACTCTGAAAAATATGTCCAGTCAGGACTGGAGCAAGTACATCTCTAACAGCAGTTCCATTTAAATGATAAAAACTATAAAACAGTTATAGCAAGTAGCAAGAAAAATGGAGCAAGTATGAACAAGAAAATATGTAAATCACTGGTGCATAAAGGTAAAGATGCATGGGTATCAGAGCAAGATAGTAATAACTGCAGATACAGGAAATCTAAGCTAAAATCAAGTCCGTGCACATGAACGTGTAGTGAGTCCAGCATGAAAAACATGTAGTGAGTCAAGTCCAGAAACATGTAAGTGAGACAAGTCAAGAAATGCATGAGAGTCCAGACTATAAAGAATGAACTCGGTGTCTTTGAAATACTTGTTTCGACATGTAAACGGCTAGGGGTAAGTACGGCTCACCGCGCACTGGGTGCACGGCTGCTATCATTCCAGATTAGACCAGAGGGAGTGATTCCTGATGATGCCAGATAGGAATGTTTACATGTCTACTCGAGTATTTCCCCGCCCCGACTAATACAAGTGGATCCAAGACCCGACACGCAAATCAAGATGAGTCCAGCCTGTACATGAATGATGCCTGTAGTGATGCCTGTAGTGATTCCAGAATAGAGGCCAGAAACATGAAATGTACGTGTCGCAAGTAAATGAATCCAGAAATATCAATCAGTGTCTCGTGTTGTGCCAGAATAATCATATGATACTATACTAGAAGCTGAATCATAATAATCATCAGATAATGAAAACTATCAGAGAATGTACTCGCCTGACGTCCTGAGCAACTGGCGATCCGAACTGGTGTCGCAAGGACCTAATGCGAAAAGCAAGGTTAAACAGGGTTCTAATGAGTTAAACAGATATAAAATAACTAAAAATATGTTTCTAGGGTCGTTCTAGGTCAAACGGGTCAAACCGGTGAAATCTGGGTGAAAAAGTCAACTCTGGGTCCAAAAAGTCAACTCTAGGTCAAAACTAGGTCAAAAGTTGACTTTGGCGGTCAACCGAGTCAACTACGGTCAAGTCTGGGTCAAACTAGGGTGCTCCTGAAATTCTAGGTCAAACCGAGGTCATCTAGCTAGAAAACTCACAAACTCGCCTCCTTGAGATACCGGGATACCCTCGGTATCCGATACCTCAACCTAGGCTACGCACCCCGCCTAAACCCGCTAAAACCTACGCTAGCACACGCAATTATATATATATAAACATATAAAAATCATTCCAAGACAAATCCTAGGCTATTGCTCAAAAACCCCGCTCGAAACCCAATACCTTAGTTATCTTAAGGTATTGAAATACCTTGGTATCTCAAGATATTGAGGTTTCGCTCTCAAACCCTCTAACTAGCTATCTAGCTATTGAATATATACCTAGTTATTAATCTAGGCTAGATAATATATATATCTATCATATTTATATATATCTAAGCATATATGTACCTATGTATATATTTATCCACACACATTTACCCGATTACCCATTATCTTACCTACACACATATATATACATCTAACTATAATATATATATCTAGCTCTAGGTATATATATATATATATATATATATATATATAGGTATCTACCAAATACCTACCTATCTATCAATCCATAGATAGATTTATCTATCTATGTATCTACTAACTACCTATCTATCTTATTTACCTAACTATCAAACCCAATATCTAACTAATAACTTAACTATCTATCTATGTAATTATCTATATGTCTATCTATTTAACTAACTATCTAATCTACCTAGTACTCTATCTATCTATTAATCTAGCATATATATCTATCAATCTATCCATCTATCTAACATACTATCTATTTATAGATATATCTATCTATCTTATGAATCTAGCTAGCTATCTATCTAACAATCTATAATATCTATCAATCTTATTCACTATCTAATATCTATCTAGTTATTTATCTAACTATCTAGATATATATATACACCCTATCAATCTATCTCCCTACTACCTCACTGCTTGCTACTGCTACTGCTCCTACATGTGCTGCTGCTCCTCTATGCTTGCTGATGCTGCTGCCCATGCTGCTGCCACTGCTTTTGCTGCTACTGCACCTGCTTTTGCTGCTGCTGCCACTGCTTTTGCTGCTACTGCACCTGCTTTTGCTGCTGCTGCCACTGCTTTTGCTGCTACTGCACCTGCTATGGCTGCTATGCTGCTGCTAGCTGCTGCTACTGCAGCTTTGCTGCTGCTGCAGCTACTGCAGCTGAAGCTGCTGCTGCTGCTCCAGAATCTGCCCCCCCCTCTCTTCTCTCATACACACACACACACACTCCTATATATACACATATATATATATATCTATATATATATATACATACATCTATATCTATATATATATAACTAAATATCTATATATATATAACTCTCATCTACACACCCTAACACACACACACTAGCACACTCACACACTAATACACACACACCTAAATATATATACATATCTATATATATATACACACATATATATCTATACATCTACACACACACACACACTAACATATATACTAATATCTATATATCCTCACTCACACACACTCACTCACACTAGCACACACCCTCACACACACACTCTCACACACACTAGCACACACATAAACACTCATACATATATATACAAATATATATACATATATATAAACTCATATGTATATACCTATAAACACTCACTCACACTCACACACACTCACCTACACACTCACACAAGCACTCACTCACACACTCACCTACACACTCACACAAGCACTCCCTAACACGCTCACAAACACATAACCACACATATATATATAAATATATATATAAAAAAACACACACACAAATATATATATACATATATATAAACAAACACAACACAACGCACACCACGCCCACAACGCCCACCAACGCACGCCCAACGACCCCGACACGCCCAAACACCCAAAAATATATAAAATATAACTCGAAACCTCTAGCACACACTCCCCGATACTAACCCAACGCGCGCACAAAGCCGAAACGAGGAAACCAAGTCGAAATGGCCGTTCGGTCATTTCGACGAACACGTGGTGCGCGGCTCGGAAAACCTCCTGAAACGCACACCAAACGAACTCGGAATCGGCCCAAAATTTACCCACGCGCTCTACACGATGCCTAGATCCTAGAAAATGCGCTCCCGCGTCGATTCTAGGCCCGTGGCGGAAACGCACACGCACTTAGAATCGGCGACGACGAAAAGCCCCAATTTCGCCCGAAACGCCCGTTTCTCCGCGACGCGGCTTCCCGTGTCCAAACGGAGACACGCACTCACCCTCTAGACACCCGACAACGTCTACCTAGGTCCATCTAACCTAGGGCATCACCCAAAATTGGGCCAAATTCGGATTCCACCCGAATTCGACACAAAACCTAATGTCAAAGTCTCTAAACTCACCCAAACTAGTTCCAACTTCCTCCTACGGGTAGGGTTAGGGTCTAGGAGGGTTCTACAACACTAATTACACTACACAAAAATAATTAGGAAGGGGAAAGTTAGGTTTTACCTCTTGGGAGTTGGAATCCCAAGGCCAAAGTCCCAAATTCCCTCCAAATCAACTCCCTCAAGCTCCAAGCTTCCAAATCTAACTCCCACACTAGATCTAGGCCCCTCACACCTAGGTTAGAGAAAATATAAGGTTAGGGTTAGCTTAAGGAAGAAGGAATGAAGAAGAAAGAAGAAAAATGGAAGAAAACTTACTTGGAGAAGGAAGGAAGAAGAAAGGAGAAGTGGAGAAGAAGAAGGAATGAAGAAGAAGATGAAGAAGAAGAGAAAGGGAGAAGAGGGCTGCTGGTGTGCTGTGATCGGGTGTGGGGGGGGGTAGGTAGGGGCCGACCATGGGAATTAAAAGGGGATTTACAACTTCCAAATTCCCAAAACGCCCCTATTCACTCGGTTTTGGGTTCCGGGTCTCCAAATGCACTCAAACTAGTTCCAAATCTCTCCAACTAACTTCCTAAAAATAAAATAAATATTCTAAGCCCTAAAATAATTCTCACAAGGGTGTGGGCTGGGTCGGACATGGGTCCACTAGGGTCTGACATGGGTCCAGGCTAGCCAAAATCCTAAAACAATCAATAAAAATATAATACAATCAATAATTAATTATAAATACAATTAATTAAAAATAATGCACAATTAACTAAATTAAAAATAAAAAAAAAATACCCGGCTCTGGAAATGGGGTGGTGACAAGCCTATCCTCCTTAGAAAATTTCGTCCTCGAAATTTAAAGTCAATCACACTCCTCTAGGTCAAACCCCCAACAATCAAAGTCAAGAAATCCTACCTAAACAACACACAAGATCAGGGTCCTACTAGTCGTGTTATCACAGTCTCCATCAGGGTCACTACACTATCTACCACAGCACAAAAAAAGTCTAACAGGTACTAATGAAGCACACCACAGGAATGGAAAAGGACAGGAAGAAGAAACAAGAGACAGACCTGCTAACCCGACATCCGTAGCATCGGCCTCCTCGACCGTCAACGCATAAGCCCTGCCCTGCTGGGGTGTATCCCTCTGCTGGTGCGGGGCATGATGCTGTGCCACAGATGGCCTAGCTCCAACTCTCTGATCCTGTGCTCCACCCAATGGAGGTGCAGTAGGGCAATCTCGCATATGGTGAGCAGCGGATCCACAGAACAAACACACCTTCAGCCTCCTCCTACAAACATCCCAGGTGTGTCCTGCCTTCCTGCAGTAGGCACAAGTGGGCACCCTCTGATCCTGACCCTGTTGTGCTGCCTTCTGCACATAGGGACGCTTAGCTGGTCCCGCACTGCCACTCGCACTGCCTGAATCATCCCTGCCTCTCTTGGACTTGAGCTCCAAGTCATCCTCTGCTCTCTGAGCATCTCCTACTATCTGCTCGAAAGTTGCCTCGCGGTCGCTCCTGGTCAAAGACTTGACCGCCATAACCAAGCCCTTGCGAAACTTCCTCGCCTTGGCTGCCTCACTCAAGCCATCCACAAATCTGCCCAGACGGCAGAACTCTGCTGCGTACTCGTCCACTGTCATGCTCCCCTGGACGAGTGCCTCAAACTGGCTCTCCAAAGCACTGAGCGCCACATCTGGGAAAAACTTCTCCTTAAAAAGCCTCTTAAAGGCCTCCCAAGTAAGCCCTGGCGCTGCGATCCTCGTATCTGTGCGATACCACGTCAAAGCGAGGTCGAACATCTGACTGCCCGCTGCCTCTATCTGCATGCTGTCTGGAATCTGCGCCAGCCTGAAGATCCCCTCAATCTGCTCTATCCAGTCATCCGCGTACAGGATCCCTTCTGTACCACGGAACTCCTTGGGCCGCATCCTCTGAAAGTCAATGATACTACCCGGCCTCGGAAGCTGAATCTGATCTGCCTGTGGCTGATTCTGTGCCACCCTATCCACTGCCGTCATGGCCACCTGGTGGGCGTTCTCAATGCCCAATCTCATCACATCCACCTGACGGTGCTGCGCGTCCATCATCTCCCTGAAGAACGCAAACAACTGCACGGCATCTACTGGAGCAGGAAGTGGTGGAGGAACCACCGGAACGACTGGGGTAGTCCTCGGATCGATAAGTGGAGAAGGATCCCCGAGAGAAACAGAGGCTCCCTCAACCGCAGGAGTGGTGAGTGGAGCGGTAGCAGCTGCCTGAATACGAGCTGGACGAGAGGTAGCAGACCTCTCCGAGGCAACTGCTGGAACGGTACGATGGGATCGTGTCTTCGGAGGCATCCTGAACACAGATCAAAAGAAGTCAATACGGCGCAAGATACGATATCATCAAAGAAGGACAGTAATATTTCAAAAGAAGCAATTTCAGAATAATTAGATTTGAATTGTTCCTAGTCGTGATTGAGTACACACTCATCCTAGATCCTAGATCCTATAGCAGGCTCGCAGCAGTACAACTAAGTTGTTGTACCACCACGACATCGCACTAATTGCGAATCGAGACCTGCATGGGGCCGCCACCAAAAACGTGTCACGACCCGCACCCGAAAATCGGGCATGAGTCGTGGGTACGTCCAGCCTACGCCGCAGCATCGGCGGTAGAACGCTGTCTAGGTCAACTATCTAGATAATAATCTCACACAAAAAAAATCGGGCATGACCTCTCCAAAAGGAGGGCAACCACACAAACAATATATAAACCTGTAAGATCTCAACTCCAAACGGAGGAGCAATATCAAATGATAATCACAATATACTCAATCACGAATCTAAGCACGATAAGATAACAAAGAAGACTAACAGCTATAAAGTCTAACCAACAACAACTACTACAACAACCACAACATCAAATAATAATACAACAATATCCAAAATAATATACAACAAGGTCTCAAACCAAAACCGGAGACAAATCCGGTGCTAAAGCTAATAAAAACAACAACAAGATCCTAGTGATCCCGGCTACCAACCCGGAAATCACCTCTAAACTAGAGGGTCCCTGTCTGCACCATCGACAGGCTCAGGTCCATAAAACGTCGGACACCAATCCTCCGGATACTCTGAAAAATATGTCCAGTCAGGACTGGAGCAAGTACATCTCTAACAGCAGTTCCATTTAAATGATAAAAACTATAAAACAGTTATAGCAAGTAGCAAGAAAAATGGAGCAAGTATGAACAAGAAAATATGTAAATCACTGGTGCATAAAGGTAAAGATGCATGGGTATCAGAGCAAGATAGTAATAACTGCAGATACAGGAAATCTAAGCTAAAATCAAGTCCGTGCACATGAACGTGTAGTGAGTCCAGCATGAAAAACATGTAGTGAGTCAAGTCCAGAAACATGTAAGTGAGACAAGTCAAGAAATGCATGAGAGTCCAGACTATAAAGAATGAACTCGGTGTCTTTGAAATACTTGTTTCGACATGTAAACGGCTAGGGGTAAGTACGGCTCACCGCGCACTGGGTGCACGGCTGCTATCATTCCAGATTAGACCAGAGGGAGTGATTCCTGATGATGCCAGATAGGAATGTTTACATGTCTACTCGAGTATTTCCCCGCCCCGACTAATACAAGTGGATCCAAGACCCGACACGCAAATCAAGATGAGTCCAGCCTGTACATGAATGATGCCTGTAGTGATGCCTGTAGTGATTCCAGAATAGAGGCCAGAAACATGAAATGTACGTGTCGCAAGTAAATGAATCCAGAAATATCAATCAGTGTCTCGTGTTGTGCCAGAATAATCATATGATACTATACTAGAAGCTGAATCATAATAATCATCAGATAATGAAAACTATCAGAGAATGTACTCGCCTGACGTCCTGAGCAACTGGCGATCCGAACTGGTGTCGCAAGGACCTAATGCGAAAAGCAAGGTTAAACAGGGTTCTAATGAGTTAAACAGATATAAAATAACTAAAAATAGGTTTCTAGGGTCGTTCTAGGTCAAACGGGTCAAACCGGTGAAATCTGGGTGAAAAAGTCAACTCTGGGTCCAAAAAGTCAACTCTAGGTCAAAACTAGGTCAAAAGTTGACTTTGGCGGTCAACCGAGTCAACTACGGTCAAGTCTGGGTCAAACTAGGGTGCTCCTGAAATTCTAGGTCAAACCGAGGTCATCTAGCTAGAAAACTCACAAACTCGCCTCCTTGAGATACCGGGATACCCTCGGTATCCGATACCTCAACCTAGGCTACGCACCCCGCCTAAACCCGCTAAAACCTACGCTAGCACACGCAATTATATATATATAAACATATAAAAATCATTCCAAGACAAATCCTAGGCTATTGCTCAAAAACCCCGCTCGAAACCCAATACCTTAGTTATCTTAAGGTATTGAAATACCTTGGTATCTCAAGATATTGAGGTTTCGCTCTCAAACCCTCTAACTAGCTATCTAGCTATTGAATATATACCTAGTTATTAATCTAGGCTAGATAATATATATATCTATCATATTTATATATATCTAAGCATATATGTACCTATGTATATATTTATCCACACACATTTACCCGATTACCCATTATCTTACCTACACACATATATATACATCTAACTATAATATATATATCTAGCTCTAGGTATATATATATATATATATATATATATATATATATAGGTATCTACCAAATACCTACCTATCTATCAATCCATAGATAGATTTATCTATCTATGTATCTACTAACTACCTATCTATCTTATTTACCTAACTATCAAACCCAATATCTAACTAATAACTTAACTATCTATCTATGTAATTATCTATATGTCTATCTATTTAACTAACTATCTAATCTACCTAGTACTCTATCTATCTATTAATCTAGCATATATATCTATCAATCTATCCATCTATCTAACATACTATCTATTTATAGATATATCTATCTATCTTATGAATCTAGCTAGCTATCTATCTAACAATCTATAATATCTATCAATCTTATTCACTATCTAATATCTATCTAGTTATTTATCTAACTATCTAGATATATATATACACCCTATCAATCTATCTCCCTACTACCTCACTGCTTGCTACTGCTACTGCTCCTACATGTGCTGCTGCTCCTCTATGCTTGCTGATGCTGCTGCCCATGCTGCTGCCACTGCTTTTGCTGCTACTGCACCTGCTTTTGCTGCTGCTGCCACTGCTTTTGCTGCTACTGCACCTGCTTTTGCTGCTGCTGCCACTGCTTTTGCTGCTACTGCACCTGCTATGGCTGCTATGCTGCTGCTAGCTGCTGCTACTGCAGCTTTGCTGCTGCTGCAGCTACTGCAGCTGAAGCTGCTGCTGCTGCTCCAGAATCTGCCCCCCCCTCTCTTCTCTCATACACACACACACACACTCCTATATATACACATATATATATATATATCTATATATATATATACATACATCTATATCTATATATATATAACTAAATATCTATATATATATAACTCTCATCTACACACCCTAACACACACACACTAGCACACTCACACACTAATACACACACACCTAAATATATATACATATCTATATATATATACACACATATATATCTATACATCTACACACACACACACTAACATATATACTAATATCTATATATCCTCACTCACACACACTCACTCACACTAGCACACACCCTCACACACACACTCTCACACACACTAGCACACACATAAACACTCATACATATATATACAAATATATATACATATATATAAACTCATATGTATATACCTATAAACACTCACTCACACTCACACACACTCACCTACACACTCACACAAGCACTCACTCACACACTCACCTACACACTCACACAAGCACTCCCTAACACGCTCACAAACACATAACCACACATATATATATAAATATATATATAAAAAAACACACACACAAATATATATATACATATATATAAACAAACACAACACAACGCACACCACGCCCACAACGCCCACCAACGCACGCCCAACGACCCCGACACGCCCAAACACCCAAAAATATATAAAATATAACTCGAAACCTCTAGCACACACTCCCCGATACTAACCCAACGCGCGCACAAAGCCGAAACGAGGAAACCAAGTCGAAATGGCCGTTCGGTCATTTCGACGAACACGTGGTGCGCGGCTCGGAAAACCTCCTGAAACGCACACCAAACGAACTCGGAATCGGCCCAAAATTTACCCACGCGCTCTACACGATGCCTAGATCCTAGAAAATGCGCTCCCGCGTCGATTCTAGGCCCGTGGCGGAAACGCACACGCACTTAGAATCGGCGACGACGAAAAACCCCAATTTCGCCCGAAACGCCCGTTTCTCCGCGACGCGGCTTCCCGTGTCCAAACGGAGACACGCACTCACCCTCTAGACACCCGACAACGTCTACCTAGGTCCATCTAACCTAGGGCATCACCCAAAATTGGGCCAAATTCGGATTCCACCCGAATTCGACACAAAACCTAATGTCAAAGTCTCTAAACTCACCCAAACTAGTTCCAACTTCCTCCTACGGGTAGGGTTAGGGTCTAGGAGGGTTCTACAACACTAATTACACTACACAAAAATAATTAGGAAGGGGAAAGTTAGGTTTTACCTCTTGGGAGTTGGAATCCCAAGGCCAAAGTCCCAAATTCCCTCCAAATCAACTCCCTCAAGCTCCAAGCTTCCAAATCTAACTCCCACACTAGATCTAGGCCCCTCACACCTAGGTTAGAGAAAATGTAAGGTTAGGGTTAGCTTAAGGAAGAAGGAATGAAGAAGAAAGAAGAAAAATGGAAGAAAACTTACTTGGAGAAGGAAGGAAGAAGAAAGGAGAAGTGGAGAAGAAGAAGGAATGAAGAAGAAGATGAAGAAGAAGAGAAAGGGAGAAGAGGGCTGCTGGTGTGCTGTGATCGGGTGTGGGGGGGGGTAGGTAGGGGCCGACCATGGGAATTAAAAGGGGATTTACAACTTCCAAATTCCCAAAACGCCCCTATTCACTCGGTTTTGGGTTCCGGGTCTCCAAATGCACTCAAACTAGTTCCAAATCTCTCCAACTAACTTCCTAAAAATAAAATAAATATTCTAAGCCCTAAAATAATTCTCACAAGGGTGTGGGCTGGGTCGGACATGGGTCCACTAGGGTCTGACATGGGTCCAGGCTAGCCAAAATCCTAAAACAATCAATAAAAATATAATACAATCAATAATTAATTATAAATACAATTAATTAAAAATAATGCACAATTAACTAAATTAAAAATTAAAAAAAAATACCCGGCTCTGGAAATGGGGTGGTGACAAAGGTACAACCTCTTATTCTAGAGGATTATGTTTCTTTTGCAATATGTCTGGTCTGGAGAAGTTGATATGTGTTGCATTTAGTGGCACACTGAAATTATTGGTGAGATCTATCTCGTGTGTTTTGTAATTTGGTTTTCGTTTGGTTGTCAGTTCAGATGGAGGTTGGTGTGTTTTCTACCTACAAGAGAAGGCTTCAGTGGATATAACATTATTTCATTATCTAAAGATGTGCTACTGATACCAACATGTGGCCTACGTTCTTATGTTTAGGACCCTTGGTAGAAAACTAAACATTGGTGGTCCAAACAGCAATCATAATGTTGAGGTATCATGAAAGCAGATAAAACAATGCCATGTTGGTGCCAAACTAGCAAAGCTTTAAAGATTCCTGAGAACCACCAACTGGATCTTGCAAGGAGGTTATGAATATATTTTGTATCGTTGCCAGTGTAATGTGGAAAAAAAAAAATATATGGTTGTTTGAGTGGCATACTCTTCAATTCGGGAGTCATAAAAATGTCTTTCATGGTGTATCAAATGATACTTCTTTCTGTTGGGGATGCGGTGTGATCCGAACCGAGGTTGGCCACAGACATGGATGCAGAAGCGATGCCAACCCACCTGAAGATAACGAACCAACGTCTAACAAAAACAGCAAGACAGTTGGTGACTATGTCACCTGGACAAATCCCAATCTATATAACTTCTAACAAGAAACAAGATTGATAAAAGTATGTTGAACCCTTTGCCCAAAGGTTCAACCCCCTCACCAAAACTCAAGATGAAAGCAAAAGATTACAACGAAATAACTTATCCAACCCCGTAGTGATCTCATTGAACAAAAAAGACGACTCTCCGAACCAACTGTCTTGGATGGCGAACCCTAAGAGAAAAATACGATCTTTCTCTTAGATTTTCTGTGGACTTGCACCAATAATCTTTCGTATGAGTTTTTCATGCCAGCCACACACACACACACACACACACACACATATATATATATATATATATATATATTAGAAAAACCTAATTTAGGGCATAAAATTCCTAAAATAGTCCAGCACTAATCCTGGACGTCTAGATTTGATCACACGGACTTTATTAATGCTCCCAGGATTCCGTCGAGACACCTCTATCGGGTTGGACCCCCCAATTTCTTTTCTAGTTTTCTTTTGTTAGATAATTACTTTGTTTTCAACAGTAGTGTTGGGATTTTGGACGTGTTAGAAATTCCTTAAAGTTGGGATGAGTTTTTATTTTTAAAACAAAATTTTAGTTGCTGGATTATGCCTTTTTCTTGATATATGTTTGTGATGACTCTGTGCAACTTACTCTTAGAAAGGGATTAGTTGGCTGACTATTCTGCTGGTTGCACACACATGACAAAATGTACGTATCCATATCGTATGCATACCCAGGTCCGTGGCCATACTCCTGCCACATATGTAACTACTTTTGTACCTATTTGAAAATGTCCTTATCCGTGTCCGTATTCGTGCAATATAGCTCTTCTGCAAACTCATTTATCCAAATATGATGAAAGAGTAAGACCTACCTCATTGCACCTTATTGTACATAACAATTACCAACTAAACATGTATATGAATGTGTAGATTTCTTGTTCTGTATGCTCCACCCATCCAGAATCATTCTTCAACTTTTAGGTATATTTACATAGAGATGGACAGGACATTCATCTACTATTGGTGCTTGCGTGCCTCAACTTACCTGAAAGTTCTTTGCTCGTACCTCCAACTATTATGAAGTCTATCTTATAATACTATATTGGTGAACTTCTTGCACTATGTACTAAAGGTGTTTGTCTTCATATTTAATGAAATATGGCTGGGAACTGCTTGATCCCATCCTTCTCTCATAAGATGAACCAAAGTAGATATTCTTACTAACCACTTAACCCAGAATACTAAAAGATGTTGAATCGAAAGTAATCCATGTTATTGATTCACAGTGAGGCTTTCTATTTTTACTATATCTATTCCAGTTCCAATAATTCATCTTAGTATAAGAACCTTCGTAATCCTTATTTTCAGAACTAGAGTATTTGGCATAAATTTATTTTAATATTATCTTTCAGTTGGGGAATGTTCAATGGTGAGACAATATATACTGTAAGGACTTAGGAAGTAAGTCAACTTATTTGAGTATCTCACATTCAGAAATCAGAAAGGCTATCATGTTTCCGTTTTGGTAGAATATAGAAATAAAACTCTCTCAAGTACTTTGACTTCACAATTAATAAATGTTGAGAGTATTAATGGGTTTTAATCCCACAATGTTACGTACCTCTTTTCCTAGCGCAGTGAAGTAGCTCAAGTGTGCCAGTGCTAGAGTCCAAGATCAGTCTTCAGTCGAGGGGGTCAACTCCAGTTCCTTACTGCTCCTATCTCGAGTATCAGAGCAGCAGTATAAGTATCGGAGTATCTGGAGCTGCCAACTCCAGTCAGCAGCCAGATGTGTCACTGCCAGCTGGGAGAACAACCAACGACCTGTAACTGTCTGTCTCTCCTCTCTGCAACAGAAGAGAACAACACAAGGATTCGCCTATAAATAGGACAATGTCTGAAGAGAAATGTATGATGAGAATATGTGAGTTTAGTTTACTTAGCTTTAGTCTCCTTTCTAGTTTCTTTCCTTTCTTCTTCATTGTATACAATTCTTGGTTCCTCAAGAACCCTAAATAAAATGACCACTGTTCTTCCCAAAATCTGAGCCTCTTTCTTGTTCTTTACTGCAAGTTACTGAAGTTCCATGGCAGGAGACACTAGATCCTCTCCAATTCTAGGTCAATTAGGTCAAGGACCTAACAATTGGTATCAGAGCTATGATCCAGTTTCAGAAATCGTTGGATGGCAAAGCTACAACGGCCATGGCGGATCGGGAACGCAACGGAGAGCTCCACCGGAACCACAACCATGGCGGAATCAATTCGATTCCTCCCCGGAAGTGATCGACCATAGTTCTTGGCAAGGATCTCCGGCATTTCTAGGTCAGAGCAGCCATGATCCGATTCTTGAAGGTCGGAATCGGCAGAGCCACGATCTCTATGGAGGATCAGGAGCTTCACAATGGCCGAGTTACTACTACCATGGCGGAACGAGTTCTTGGCAAGGAGTCTCACTGGAACAACCCCTTCCGCCATCAACCTCCGAGCAATCTCCTCACGAGCAAAGGTTTCAATCGAATGAAGGTAAAATTTCTCAACACAAGGATTCAATAGATCGCATGATCGATAAGTTCGATCACATGAATAGTAAGTTGGATCGAGTCCTGAAAGAATTGGTTAGGGAAAGGGAAGTAATAGAGAGTCGACTGTACAGGAAAGTGTCTCTCCCAAATTCTTCCATGAATCCAAACCCTAACTCCTGGAATCACAATTATGGGGTTGATCAAAACCCTTACCGATCCAGTTATGTGTCTCCCTTGGATTCCAATCCAAGATCAAATCAAGATTGTCATCGTTACTCAAGTCCCGAACCAATGGTTCAGAACCCTTATCAACAGCAACCCCAACCCCAAGTAGCCCAACCACAGTTGCAGCTACAGCCAATTCCTCATACTCAACCACCAACCTTACAACCCCAGCCCCAGGAAGTTTTCCGAAGGGAAGTAGCAGCTCCTCATTATGAAGACCCTGCACATAAGTGTGTCAACATATCAGTTCCTGAGAATGAAACAAATGTAAGGATATCTGGTATTAGTGGCGATGTTGAAGAGGGAAAAATAGAAATTCCCATAGAGCATGGTTTTGATTTCACCTCAAGACCCAATGCAAATGAGCAAAGTAATAAAAAGAACTACATAGATACTGAATTTCAGATCAGTGATGATGAGGCTCAGGTAGCCCATTTAGTATCTACCTTGCAACCACCCTTGGTGCAGATGTCCTTGCAGATATCTCCAATTTTTCAGGATAACAAATTCAAACTCATTGAGGGAAACATGGAGAGCTATATAACTGGCAAGGATGCTATGGAGATCCACCTTAAGAACTCCATCAGGGATAAGGAGAAGGGGAAGGCAGATGCTGACAAGAAACATAAGCCTGTGAAAGATTTGATAATACTAATGCTCGAGACTCCTCTAGTTACATCTGGTTTCAGCTTTCCTCACTCTCAAGTTGTTTACATAGTATGGGATCCAGGAAGCCACGGTTTGGTATTGCAAATATTGTGTAGGTCAGCCTTTAATCATTTCAGAATTCATGTTGGCCCTATGGGTGAACTAACACTTGATCCTGAGGGTAAAAAGGCTGAAGCAGAAGTCCCAGTATCTTCACGAGGTGAGAGTATTTCAATTGACCTATGCCTAGGTGTACGTGTCACAGAACATGGTCTTCAGCTGGCAGGACTAGACTGTGGTTCTTACAAGGTTATCATCATTAATCGCCATGGCCAACTTGATAATGGTCATTCCCTTGTGCTTGACTACCACATGACCCACTTTGCTGTTAAGATTGCTGAGAACCTCCCAAATCATCAGGATCAGCAAATTCCAGTCATGTTCAGGCACAAAGATTTCGGATTTGCACCATGGGATCCAGGTATACCTATCATGTTGTTTCTTCAAACATTAAATGGCAGAGAGCATCAGGATACATCAATCTTCAGTATAGAGAGTATCGAGTTCACTGTCAGATGCACATCTTGGAGACATTCCGACATTTCAACCTATGAAGAGGATTGTCAACCAAAGAGAAGCTTAGAAGAATTCATGATAACACTATGGGATCCGGGGATCAAGTTATTAGTACATTGACCTTGGGACAAGGTCAATTTGAAGGGGTGGGTATTGTTACGTACCTCTTTTCCTAGCGCAGTGAAGTAGCTCAAGTGTGCCAGTGCTAGAGTCCAAGATCAGTCTTCAGTCGAGGGGGTCAACTCCAGTTCCTTACTGCTCCTATCTCGAGTATCAGAGCAGCAGTATAAGTATCGGAGTATCTGGAGCTGCCAACTCCAGTCAGCAGCCAGATGTGTCACTGCCAGCTGGGAGAACAACCAACGACCTGTAACTGTCTGTCTCTCCTCTCTGCAACAGAAGAGAACAACACAAGGATTCGCCTATAAATAGGACAATGTCTGAAGAGAAATGTATGATGAGAATATGTGAGTTTAGTTTACTTAGCTTTAGTCTCCTTTCTAGTTTCTTTCCTTTCTTCTTCATTGTATACAATTCTTGGTTCCTCAAGAACCCTAAATAAAATGACCACTGTTCTTCCCAAAATCTGAGCCTCTTTCTTGTTCTTTACTGCAAGTTACTGAAGTTCCATGGCAGGAGACACTAGATCCTCTCCAATTCTAGGTCAATTAGGTCAAGGACCTAACACACAATGAGTAGAATAGTAGAGAGAGGGGTTAGCCTTATATATGTAGCTCTACCTCAATAATAAACAAGCCAAGTATTGTACTAAATTTCTATTTGGTATCAGAGCCACCAAACCCTAACCCTAATCCTAGCCGCCACCATTTTCCACCAAACCCTAACCCTAACCCCACTCCGCAGCCGCCCCCCTCCAAACACCGCCTCTGTCAAACCCCTCACCCCCCCCCCAATTCTTCCCACCGGCCCCTCCACCCTTTCGCCGCCAGCACAGCCGCCCCCCCCACCGGCCAACAACCCCCCTTCTCCACGCCGGCCACCATGTCGGGAACGAAATGCGGAAACCGTTCCCCAAACCAGAGAGTACCTACGAGAGAACTGAGAAAAATGCACAAACCAAAAAACACCAAACACAAATCGCAGACACAGAGATTTTTACGATAAAAATTCAGATGGAAAAAACCACGGGACGATCGGAGTCCAACCCTGAAAAACCTCGACAATAAGAAATACCCCAAATTGATTTCCTTCTCCGAAACGACCTCCAATTCTTCTTTCTCCTCTCCAAAGTTGCAATTGTACTCTTGCCACCTTTTTTTCTCTCTTATTTTTTTCTCATACTGTTATATATTGCATGAGCCTTTATATAAACCCTTGCATGAATTAGGGTTTCCGTATGAAAATCTATATATGTAAGCCAAAAATATTTATGGAAATCCAATTACATTCAATCATATATTTAATGAAAATCAAATCATAATTTAGCTTACCATAAATTGAAAATCCAATTATATGAAAAGTTAATATATGAAAGATCCGATCATAAATATATAATTAAAGTCAAAGATGAAAATCTAATATAATATTTGCTTACCATAAATGTTCCAATACACGGCGCTAGATGCACTTTCCGAGCTTTTTTGACACACGGATGACGCTCGTCGCACTCCGGGGTATTCTTTATATAGGTTGGGAACCCCACCCACTCTAACAAATCTCTCCTTCACAACTATGTGGAGGGGGTCGTCATCCCGACGATCCGCTTGCAGTACTCAAACTTTTCCCTTGGAAGAATCTTTATGAACATGTCTGCTCCATTGTCATTTGTATGAACCTTCTCAAGCGCCGCTTCATTCTTTTGCACAACATCCCATATCCAATGATACCAGGTCTCAATGTGCTTGGACCGACTATGAAATGTCTGGTTCTTTACAAGGTGAATAGAACTCTGACTAACAAATCAAAGGATACTGCTCTTGCTTTAGCCTAATTTCCTGCAACAACTTTTTCATCCACAGCAACTCCTTGCAAGCCTCCGTCGCCACAATGTACTCTGCCTCTGTCGTCGACAAGGCAACACACTTCTGCAACCACGACTGCCGCGATACTGCTCCACCAACAAACATCATCACGTAGCCCGAAGTCGATCGTCTCGTGTCTACATCTCCAGCCATATCGGCGTCGGTATACCCAACTAGCTTCAGCTCGTCACCACCAAAAGAAAGTTTCAATCGGCAGTTCCCTGAAGATATCATAGAATCCACTTGACCCCACTCCAATGTATCCTTCCAGGATTGGAAGTATACCTGCTAACTGTGCCAACTGCGTGAGCGATGTCTGGCCTCATACACACCATAGCATACATAAGACTTCCCACAGCTGAGGCATATGGAACCCGCTCTATATCTTTCTTCTCTTTATCGGTAGATGGACACTGCTCCTCGGTGAACTTAAAGTGAGACACAAGGGGGTTACTCACTTTCTTCGACCCGTCCATCCCGAAACGCTGAAGTACCCGGTGAATGTACTTCTTTTGGGACAAGTGTAGCAGCTTGGACTCTCTCTCTCGGCTGATCACCATCCCAAGAATAGTTTTTGCTGTACCCAAATCTTTCATAGCGAAGGCGCGCCCAGTTGGTGCTTCAACTCCACTATCCTAGTGGCATTCCGACCCACCAGTAGCATATCATCAACATAGAGCAAAAAAATGATGAAATCATCCTCGACAAAGTACTTCACAAATACACAGTAGTCTGACGACGTCCGTGCGTAACCATGCTCCCCCATAAACAACTCAAACTTTTATTACCACTGCCTCGAAGCCTGCTTCAGACCATACAAGCTCTTCCTCAATTGGCAGACCAAGTGTAACTTGCCCTTCTCACAAAATTCCTCTGGCGGCTCCATGTACAACTCTTTCTCAAGATCACCGTGGAGGAATGTCGTCTCCACATCTATTTGCTCGACCTCCAATTCAAAACTGGCTGCCAATGCTAGCACCACCCGAATAGACGACTGCTTGAAGACTAACAAAAAGATCTCATCATAATCTACGTCTTTTCGTTGACCGTAGCCTTTAACTACCAACCTTGCTTTATATCGAGGGCGACTAGCATCATCTGTCTGCTTCACTCTAAACACTCATCAATTCTTCAAAGCCTTCTTGCCCTTTGGCAACAGCACCAGATCATAAGTAGAGTTGGACTCCAAGGAACTCTTTCCTCATGCATGGCCTCTATCTGCTTCTGCTTGTGTTCGTCTTCCATAGCCTTTGCAAAACTTTTGGGTTCTCCACCGTCAGTCAGTAGCACATACTCACCCGGTGAGTATCACGTAGATGGTTGACGCTCTATCGCTCCTGCTCAATGGAACCACTGGTGCTGGATGTATACCAACAGCCTTCTCCTCAGGAACTGCCTCCTCGACATGCTCATCCTCTTAAAGATCATCCTGACCACCATCAGCAGGTTGATGATCAAGGTTGGGAGCAACTTCATGTATTGGCTCCCCAATAACTGGATCCTCTGCGATGTCCTCTAAAAATTGCTCGAAGCAAAATGACTCTAACTCAGGCAATTCCTTAGCCTCAGAAGGCATCTCGGAATCCTGAGTGTTGGTCATGGTCTGATCCTCGACGAATAAAATATCCCTGTTTCTGTAGATCTTTCTTCCCACTGGGTCGTATAGTCTATAGCCAAACTCATCCCGACCGTAACCGACAAAGTCGCACAGTCTCGTCTTCAGCTCAAGTTTGAATCTCTTATCCTTCGGTAAATGCATGAAGGCCTTGCAACCAAATACTCGCAAGTGATTGTATGACGGCTCTTTGCCGTACCATACTTTGTCAGGCACATCACCCTGCAAAGGAGCACTATGAGATAAATTAAGAATATAAGCAACTGTGTAAAGAGCCTCACCCCAATAGTTGCCCGACAAGTTTGCTTCTGACAGCAAATACCGTACCCTCTCCATCAATGTCTTGTTCATCCGCTCTGCTACACCATTGAGCTGAGGTGTCTTTGGCAGAGTTTTCTGATGTCGTATCCCTTGCTCTTTGTAGTATGCATCAAAGGGACTGATAAATTTGCCGCCATTGTCCGACCGAATATATAGTAGCTTCTTGCCCGTTCACAAATACACAATGGTTCGATATCGCCCGTGCATAACTATGCTCCCCCATAAATGACTCAAACTTTCTGTACCACTGCCTCGGAGCCTGCTTCAGACCATACAAGCTCTTCCTTAACTGGCAGACCAAGTGTGGCTTGCCCTTCTCACAAAATCCCTCTATCTACTCCATGGACAACTCCTTCTCAAGATCACCGTAGGGGAATGTCGTCTTCACTTCTATTTTCTCGATCTCCAAGTCAAAACTGGCTACCAATGCTAGCACTACCCGAATAGACGACTGCTTGACGGCTGACGAAAAGTTCTCATCATAATCTATGACTTTCCGCTGACCGTAGCCTTTAACTACCAGTCTCGCTTTGTATCGAGGACAAGTAGCATCATCTGTCTGCTTCATTCTTAATATCCATCGATTCTTTAAAGCCTTCTTGTCCTTTGGCAATCATACTAGATCATAAGTAGAGTTGGTCTCCAAGGAACTCATCTCCTCCTACATGGCCTACATCGACTCCTTCCTGTGATCGTCTTCCATAGCCTGTGCGAAACTTTTGGGTTCTCCACCGTCAGTCAGTAGTACATACTAAACATATGAGTATCTCGTAGATGGTCGACGCTCTCTATCACTCCCCATTCCCGATATACGTATTTGAAACGTATTTTATTTTAGCATGGTTGCATATGCATGGAGACTAGACCCATTCTTTGGTTTAACCTATTTCATGGTTCATTTTGTGGGTTGGTTCAAGTTATGAGAACCCTTGGTTCAACCCTCAATCCTACCATATAAAATCTAACATTTTCCTTCTCTCTCTTCATTACTTCATTTCCTTCTCTTTCTTTAGTTTTATCTCCACTTTCCATAGGCAAGTATATCATACATGAGAAAATGGAGAAATCCTCCATATTATTGTTTCATTATGTTTGTTATATGTTTCTAATCACTTTTAATTCTTGGATTTTTCTGTTTTGATGGGTAATTTTTAGTAGATCTACACTTCTAACTTAGGATTTTATGGATTTTATAAGTTTTTATTGGTTTTGATCTATTAAACATGTATTTTTCAAAAACCAATTTTTGCTACATGATAGAGCTTTCAATTTAGAGCATTTTAGCTTTTGGTTCACTCGATTTGGACTTAAAGTGAGGATTTTATGGACAAAACAAAATTTTAATTTTTGGAGAGTTTTTGCCATGGCCGAACCTGCTGTTTGGAGAAGATGAAGTCTTCATGCGGCCAGCGAGATATGCGACCGAGAGTGCTATGCGGTCTGAGAGGGCTATATGGCCTGAGCTTTTGCTGCATACTGACCAGCATGCGTCCATCTTGTTGGACCATGACTGCCATCACACAAGTGTTCTAGAGCTTATCCTTGAACTCCTTGTGTGTTCACTCACTGAACGAATGAGAAATTTGCTAAGTCCAAGAGACCACCATGCGGCATCGAACTCCATGCGGCACCGACCTTTATACGGTAAGCGGACATATGCGGCAAGCAGAGCATGCGGCTACTTTCCCTTGGACTCATGACTCTGAAACTTTGGCGCATCTTTCTATGGTTTTGTCTTTTCTTCCTGAAACACTTTATGGATTGTCACATTAATTACTTTATGTCACTTTACTGACACTTCATTCATTGCCCCTTACTTCAAACACTTGTCCCAAGGAGTAGACTTTAATCCTGAGCATGACGCCCAGACTTCATATGCGGCCAAGTGGTTCATGCGGCCTGACTTCATATGTGGCTAGGATTTGTCATGCATCCCTGACTTCATATACGCCACATATGAAGTCAGGCCGCATATGAAGTCAGGGTCGCATGACAAGTCCTGGCCGCATATGAAGTCATACGACCCTGGCTTCATATGTGGCCTAGAGTCATATGCGACCTGGACTTTTCATGCGGCTTAGAGGCCCATGCGGCCTTGCTTGTTTTGATTGAATATTTTCTTGATTCATGTGACCCAATATATAATTGGTAATTGGACTCGAATATTGTATCCGTGCTTATACCACTTTTGCCTGATAAATTGTCCATGATATTAATGTGCATTGAGGTATGACACATCGTGTCATGAGTTAAGTGATTATATTTTGGTTGTGCATCAAGAATGCCTCCAATTTTCTGAACGCGTAATATTATAAATTTATACTATTTCCACAGCACGGGCATAATAAGCGAGTCAACTACCAAAGTATGTCTAGGAAATTGATTGACTGAATGTTGCATACACGCTTGGGTGAATCCATATTTGACTTCTATGGATTCGTATCTAGCGTGCCCGTACTTTGTACGACATTTTAAGGGAAATTCTCATGTGACCACGCCTTGAGATTTTGAACACAACATAGGGCTAATTAGGTAACTAAAAGTGGTAGTAACATTGGAGGAAACGGTACCCCGAGATCATGCCAACGAACCTTCCCACAGAGAGATTCGTTCTATGTGTGCTATGGGATGGCCAACACAAATACTTTATATAAACTGCCTTAGTGGAGTGCAGTATTTGACATATTATTATACCGAGCCACTATTTCACTATCGGAATACTAGAACTGCTAATACCGTATTTTTAGCGCAGTGGCCTTACGGAAAACTAGTGCATCTCGTGAATACCTATTTTATTTATCTATTGGTTCGGTTAGCTCATGTTCGACACTGACGTGATCTGATGATACCTATTATGTATTATTTCTGAGATAACCTCAGACTCCACAAAAATAACAAGTCGTACAAATGATTGGCCGATATAAAAAAATGGACTTGGTTGTGATTGTATTATCGGTTAGTAGCCTAAGGAAATAGACTATCATAGTGTGATGGATTAACCCTTGTCCTTGTTTGGTTGTAGGGTTGGGCCTTTGCGCTAGAATATGCCATGGACCAAAGTTACGACACTGAACCTATGTATTATTATATATTTTATTTGGTTTTTTGTTTCTCTATTTCATGCTTCCTTTGTGGTACTTGATATTTGGGGTCTAACCCCACTGGTTTTGTATGGCCAGATTTTGATCCACCACCCGAGGATCCAGCGTACCTTCCCCCAACTCATGGCGCGTATCAGGAACATGGTCGCATGGGATAGCGAGCGGGTTTTTCTTCTTCCCTGCCCATCACTGAACACTTACTTTTCTTGGACGTTTAGACACCGACACCTGTTAGCCGGCTCGTTTGGACATTAGTTTTCTTACATGATTGTATTAAATCAGACTGCAGCTGATCACTGCTATGTACTTTTGTTACTCTTTCAGCTTCTTATTTTGCACAGCTGGTCTCCAGAATATTTTGAGAAAGTATTTGGGACACCTTATTGCTTTATTATATATGCTCTATGCTTACTGTTTCTTATTTGAATGATTGAGACATCGAAGTTCTTGACCCAATTAGACTTGATTGTAGCATGCACCCCTTGTCTTATACAGCCGTGATCGTCGTACGATGTATAGCACCTTGTACGGGGTAGCTGGCCATGTCCGTCTCCGTATTCCGGTACTAGGCATGACAAGGTTTTAGTTATGGCCTAATACAGGTTTGTTCTTCAACTTGTGGGGTGTCAGGGTCATAGGAGTCTCAATCAAACATGATCCTTCTTGAAATTCTGAATTCTTCCTCTTCGATACTCATCTTGAATTTTCCCAGATTGGTTGCTTCTTTGTTCCTTCTCGTCATGTACTTGATATTTCTTGTACTCTTCTTTAGGGCTTCTCTTTTCCCCGATGCTGTAGCAACAAGAGAGAAAGAGTTTCCAGTAGAACGAGATCCTGTAGAACCTCAGCCAAAGATCCGATTTGATCCCCACATTGAATGGGACAGAGTAGCAAGCTCCAGGTATTCTCGTACCTCCCGTAGTGCCAACAATATTGGATACCCCGGCCTTGCTAGAGATTATGTAGATTACTGGCTGCCCAACAACACCAGATTGTGGTTGTAACAATAATAAAAACTACAACATCAGCAACAACAGCTTTAGCTGTAGGAACATAATGTCTTGTTGAACCAAGGGTTTCAAACGGCCCTAGAGCGAGGGGGAAGAACAGATTTTGGGCCATCTATTAGATTTTGCAGACTGAACCACAAATATTTTGATGGCACAGAGGATGCAATCATGGCAGATGATTGGCTCCAGGATATTGAGACTATTCTGGCAGCAGCTAAAGTTTCGGTTGAGGAACAGGTTGACCTGGTTCGCTTACAGCTCCAGGATCTTGCAAGAGATTAGTGGGCCACGATGGAGGTAGGATTGAGGCATCTTATTTTATGGGATGATTTCAGAACCTGGTTCAGGGCGAAGTACTTCAGTATTGTGGCTCAGTGTGAGTTGCAGTAAAGGTTCATCAACCTCAAGCAAGCTGAAAGGACTGTAGACGGCTATGGGGCAGAGTTTTGCCAACTAAGTAGATTTTCTCCAACTATGGTGGCAACAGAGTTGGAGAGAGCAATGAGGTTCAATCAGGGACTTCACTTAGAGATCTAACACATGGTAAAGGTGCACGACTACCAGACCTTCGAGGCGGTATTGATAGCAGCCAAGAGGGTTGAGCTTACTTCTCAGAGGATGGCATCAAGAATAGTTGATCAAAAGAGGCCTCATGGACAGAGCAATGAGGGAGGATCAGTATCACGAACTTCAACACCATCCCCTGGAATTCACATCCATGATGTGACACAGAGGAGGCCAGTGACCTCGACAGTGATGGCACCAACTCGGCAACAACAGCCGAGCCAACAACAACAGCAACAACAACGACGGGGAGCGCCGACAGGTTATACCTACTGTGACAATTGAGGTCATACCCGGGATATTTGTCGGGCAGCTAACAGATTATGATTGAGATGTGGAAGACCTGATCACAAGGTTTCCACGTGCCCTTTAATATAGAGGCCAGGAGGGCCAGTATAACTGTTTCCTGCATTGCCAGCTCTAAGGGCAGTGCAGCAAGGAGGACCAGCAGTAGCAGTACGGCCTTTAGCTCAGCGTCCATTGCCGACGCAGACCCAACTTTATAGACAGCAATAACAACAGAATCAGCAGGGGCCGCAACCACAGCAATAAGGAAGATAGCATTAGGGAACTCAATAAGGCCAAGGGCAGGCACTCACCTTGTCTTTGGAGGAAGCTATAGCGTCGGGCGACGTAGTGGTAGGTAACATTTCTGTAACAACCTTTTCTGCCATAGAATTAATTGATTCTGGAGCTTCACACTCATTTATATCTGCACAATATGTGATATGTATTGGATTAAAGTTTGAGGCATTGCCAGCGAGGCTGAATATACTCACTGGCAATGGGATCTTAGAAGTTAGTAGGGTGTGCTTAGCATGTCCATTCGTAGTATGTAGGCATTTATTACCTGTAAAGTTGATCGAGTTTCCTATGGGTAACTTTGACATTATCTTAGGTATGGACTGGTTTAGAGACAGTCATGCAACGATAGACTGTCGTGAGGGTAGAGTGTTGTTTAGAATTTCTAATCTAGAAGAGTTTGTCCTTAGCAGAATAGCAAAAGACCAACATAAGGAAGGATTCACAATAGTATCAAGGAAAGAAGACCCGCCGCCCAAGATAGTTGAAGAGTTCATGGACGACTTTTTCAATGATCTTTCAGGATTACCCCAAGTTAGAGCAGTAGAGTTATGTATAGGGTTGATGCTAGGAGCAGAACCAGTATCCCAGAAGGTGTACCCAATGTCACCGTCAGAACTTGATCAGTTATATCGACACATGGAAGAAATGAAGACGAAGAAGTTTATTCGGACCAGTGGATCACTGTGGGGAGCACCAACGGTATTAGTGAAGAAGGATGGATCGACGCGGTTGTGTATGGATTACAGGCGGCTTAATGCAGTGACCGTAAAAAACAAGTACCCATTACCAAGAATTGGTGATTTGTTTGACCAATTAAGTGAGCAAGAGTCTTCTCCAATATAGATTTACGATCAGGATATCATCAGGTGCAAGTCCGGGAGCAGGATATACCGAAGAAAGCATTTAGGTCACGATATGGGCATTATGAATTCTTACTTATGTCATTCGGACTGACTAATTCTCCAGGGGTATTCATGGATTTGATGAACCGTATTTTCATGCCTTACTTAGACCAATTTGTGGTAGTATTCATCGATGACATCCTGGTGCATTCTCGTAATGAGGAGGAGCATGAATAACATCTCAGGATAGTGGTGCAAACTTTAAGGGAGCACCAGTATATGCGAAGCTTAGTAAGCATGTGTTTTGGCTGGATAACATATCCTTTCTTGGGCACATTATTTCTAGAGCAAGAGTGTTAGTTGATCCCAAAAAGGTAGATGCAGTAGAGAACTGGCCAATTTCGAAGACAATATCAAAAGTGCGTAGTTTTCTGGGATTGACAGGATACTACAGAAGATTTGTGTCAGATTTTGCTAGAATCTCGGCACCATTGACTCGGTTGACGCGCAAGAAAGTTAAGTTTATATGTTCAGTAGAATGTCAGATAGCCTTTGAAGATTTAAAGAAGAAGTTAATCTCTACATCAATCCTTACTCTTTCAGCAGACTCCGGAGGATTCACAGTGTATTGTGATACATCTGGCAAATGACTTGGATTTGTTTTGATGCAACAAGGGAGAGTGATAGCATATGCTTCTCGGCAGCTCAGAGATCACGAGAAGAACTATCCAACTCACGATTTAGAGTTAGCAGCAGTAGTGTTTCACTTAAGTTATGGAGGCACTACTTATATGGCGATCGAGTAAAAAAATTCTCGGATCATAAGAGTTTGAAGTATGTGTTCATGTAGAAGGACCTGTACATGAGGCAGAGAAGGTGGCAAGAGTTGTTAAAAGACTATGACGTAAAACTTCAGTACCATCCATGCAAGGCTAATGTAGTAGCTGATGCACTTATCAGAAGAGGTGGCAAATTTATGTTGACTACTCAGAAGCATATTCTAGAGGACTTGTGAGAGATGGTTATCGAGATAGTACTTCTATAGAGTACAGGAGTTCAGGATAGCCTACAGATTCAGTCAACTTTGGTAGATAGAATCAAACTAGCTCAGGCAAATAATCCAAAAATTTAAAAGCTACGAGAAGAATGTGAGTCAGGTCTTCCGAATGAGTTGACAATATATGCGGATGGAACGCTAAGGTTTGGAAATCGTCTGTGCGTACCAAGTGGAAATATTCGGCAAAAAGTTATGACTGAAGCACACAGTTCATAGTATTCCATTCATCCGGGAGGCACGAAGATGTACCAAGATATCAAGAAACACTTTTGGTAGAATGGAATAAAAAAAAATAGCACACTTCGTATTGCGATATCTGATATGTTAGCAAGTGAAGGCAGAATAATAAAGACCGACAAGATTATTACAACCTCTTCCTATTCCGGAGTGGAAGTAAGAGCATATCAAAATGGACTCTATGACTGTTTTACCTAGATCTCCGACTGGTCGAGATACAGTTTGGGTGATAGTGGATCATCTCACAAAAGTACCTTATTTTCTTACTTTTCGAGTATGACAGTCTACAGAATAATTGGCTAATATATATATACTACAGATAGTGAGACAATATTGTGTCCAAGTATTTTGTCAGATCGAGACACTCGATTCACATCACATTTTTGAAAAATTTTGTATCAGAGTTTGGGCACCAAGTTAAGATTCAGCACAGCTTACCACCCCCAAACAGACAGACAATCAGAGAGAACCATCCATACCTTGGAGGATATGCTTCGATCTTGTACCTTAAACCTTGTTGGATCTTGGGAAGATCACCTTCATCTCATCGAGTTCTCGTACAATAACAGTTTTTAGACCAGTATTCAGATGGCACCTTTCGAAGCAATATACAGCAATAAGTGTAAATCACTGTTGGCTGGGGACATTGGTGAGCGGAAGATGTTAGTCCCCAAAATGATTACACAGACAGTAGAGGTTGTCAAGCAGATTAGAGAGCAACTTTGGGTTGCACAAGATAGACATCGTCAATGGGCAAATCAACATCGTAGACCTTTAGAGTTTCGTGTCGGCGACCACATATTTTTACGAATTTTGCCTACCCATGGAGTCATTAGATTCGGGGTTCGCGAAAAGCTTAGTCAACGATACATAGGTCCGTTCGATATTCTCGAGCGGGTAGTAGATGTTGATTATCGTCTTGCCCTAACGCCTTCGCTACGTGAGGTGCACAATGTATTTCATGTGTCTCAGTTGCGTAGGTATGTTCCAGATCCGATTCATATCCTCGATCACTCTGAATTAGTCGTTGGTACCGACTTATCTTACGAGGAGCAACCCATATCCATATTGGACCGAAGGGAGAAGGTGCTTAAGAACCAGACTATTTCTCTTGTCTGGGTTGCTTGGGGTCATCACTCTCTAGGGGAATCAACGTGGGAGCGTGAGGACGATATTCGATCCCTGTACCCGCACATATTCGATTCAGAAGGTATATTCATTCTTATGCCTTTATATCTTAAATTTTATGATCATGTGACCACCTATATATTGTGATGATATTGCTTGCATGTGTAGTTGCTGGTAGATTTATATCGTGCTTGTCCTGACTTCTCTAGCTATTGCTTGGATTCGAATTTCGGGGACGAAATTTTTCTAAGGTGAATAGAGATGTCACTCCCCATTCCCGATATACGTATTTGGAACGTATTTTATTTTAGCATGGTTGCATGTGCATGGAGACTAAACCCATTCTTTGGTTTAACCTGTTTCATGATTTATTTTGTGGGTTGGTTCAAGTCATGAAAACCCTTGGTTCAACCCTCAATCCTACCATACAAAACCCAACATTTTTCTTCTCTCTTTTTATTACTTCATTTCCTTCTCTCTCTTGTGTTTTCTCTCCCCTTTCCATAGGAAAGTACACATTGCATGAGAAATGGAGAAACCCTCTATATTATTATTCTATTATATTTATTATATGTTTCTAAGCACTTTTAGTTCTTGAAGTTTTTTCTTTTGATAGGTGGTTTTAGTAGATCTATATTTCTAACTTAGGGTTTTATGTATTTCATGAGTTTCTCTTGGTTTTGATTTATTAAACATATATTTTGGAAAACCAATTTTTTCTACATGATAGAGCTTTCAATTTAGAGCATTTTTGGCTTTTGGTTCACTCAATTTGGACATAAAATAGAAATTTTATGGACAAAATAAGATTTCAGTTTTTGGGGAGTTTTCGCCATGGCCGAAACTGCTATTTGGAGAAGACGAAGTCTTCATGCGGCCAGCGAGATATGCGAATATGAGTGCTATGCATCCTGAGAGGGCTATGAGGCATCAAAGGGCTATGCGTCCTGAGCTTTCGTCATATACTGACCAGCATGCGTCCATCTTGTTTGACGCATGATTGCCATCACACAAGTGTTCTGAAGCTTATCCTTGAACTCTTTGTGTGTTCACTCGCTGATCAAATAAGAAATTTGCTAAGTCCAAGAGACCTCCATGCGGTATCGAACTCCTTGCGGCATCGACCCTTATGCGGCAAGCGGGTATATGCGGCAAGCAGAGCATGCGGTCACTTTCCCTTGGACGCATGACTCTGAAACTTTGGCGCATCTTTCTATGGTTTTGTCTTTTCTTCCTGACATACTTTATGGATTGTCACATCAATCACTTTATTTCACTTCACTAATACTTTATTCATTGTCCGTCACTTCAAACACTTGTCACAAGGAGTAGACTTTAACCCTGAGCATGCGGCCCAGACTTTATATATGGCCAAGTGGTTCATGCGGCCTGAATTCATATGGGGCCAAGACTTTCCATGCAACCCTGACTTCATATGCTGCCTGACTTCATATGCGGCCTGGACTTGTCATACGGCCCTGACTACATATGCGGCATGGAGTCATATGCGGCTTGGACTTCTCATGCGGCTTAGAGACCCATGCGGCCTTGCTTGTTCTGATTGAATATTTTCTTGATTCATGTGACGTAATGTATAATTGGTAATTGGACTCGAATACTGTATCCATGCTTATACCACTATTGCTTGATAAATTGTCAATGATATTAATGTGCGCCGAGGTGCGACACATCGTGTCACGTGTTAAGTGATTATATTTTGGTTGTGCATCGAGAATGCCTCTAATTTCCTGAACGCGTGATATTATAAATATATATTATTTTCCTAGCATGGACATAATAAGCGAGTCAACTACCAAAGCGTGGCTAGGATATTAATTGACTCAATGTTGCATACATGCTCGGGTGAATCCATATTTGACTTCCATAGATTTGTATTTAGCATGTTCGTACTTTGTACGACATTTTAAGGGAATTTCTCATGTGACCACGCCTTGAGATTTTGAACACAACATAGGGCTAATTAGGTAACTAAAAGTGGTAGTAACATTGGAGGCAACGGTATCCCGAGATCATGCCAACGAACTTTTCCACAGAGATTCATTCTAAGTGTGTTGTGGGCTGGCCACCATATATACTGTATATCATCTGCCTTAGTAGAGTGCAATATCTGACATATTATTATGCCGAGCTACTATTTCACTATCGGAACACTAGAACTGCTAATAGCGTATTTTTAGCACAGTGGCCCTACGGAAAACTGGTGCATCTCATGAATACCTATTTTATTCATCTATTGGTTTGGTTAGCTCATGTTAGGCACTGGCGTGATCTGATGATACCTATTATGCATTATTTTTGAGATAACCTCAGACTCCACAAAATAGCAAGACGTACAAATGATTGGTCAATATAAGAAAATAGACTTGGTTGTGATTGTGTTATTCGGTTAGTATCATAGAAAGATGGATTATCATAGTGTGATGGTTCAACCCTTGTCCTTATTTGGTTGTAGGGTTGGGCCTTTGTGCTAGGATATGCCATGAACCTAACTTACGATATTGAGCCTATGTATTGTTATATGTTTTCTTTGGGTTTTTGTTTCTCCATTTTGTGCTTCCTTTGTAGTACTTGCTATTTGGGGTCTAACCCAACTGGTTTTGCATGGCTAGGTTTCGAGCCAGCACCTGAGGATCCAGGGTACCTTCCCTCAACTCATAGCGCATACCAGGAACATGGTCGCAGGGGATAGCGAGTGGATTTTTCTTCTTCCCTTATCATCATTGAACACTTACTTTTCTTGGGCGTTTAGCCACCGGCACCTGTTAGCCGGCTCATGTGGACATTAGTTTCCTTAAATGATTGTATTAAATCAGACTGCAGATGCTCACTGTCATTTACTTTTGTTACTCTTCCAGTTTCTTTTTTTGCACAACTGGTCTCTAGAACATTTTGAGAAAGCATTTGGGACACCTTATTGCTTTATCATATATGCTTTATGCTTACTATTTCTTTTTTGAATGATTGAGACATAGAAGTTCTTGACCCTAGGAGACTTGATTATAGCATGCACCCCCTTATCTTATATAGCCGTGACCGCCATACGACGTATAGCACCTTGTATGGGGTAGCTGGCCATGTCCGCCTCCGTATTTCGGTACTGGGACGTGACACTTGGTCTTTAAGGCATAGACCCAAACCTTTCTGGAATAATCATCAATAAAAGTTACAAAGTAAGAGTCACTACTAATGGATTTTACCTTCATAGGACCGCAGATATCCGAGTAAATCAACTCGAGCAACGCCGGCTTCCTTGAACTTGGGTAACTTTAAAAAGATACCCTATTTTGCTTTTCTGCCAAACAGTGAGTGCACATGTCCAATTTTGTAGACTTTAGCCATAGAATTACCTTCCTATTAATCAAGTAGCTCATCCCCTTATCGCTGATATGGCTGAGCCGTCTGTGCCACAACTCGGTAGACGCATCAGTAGTTGCGTTCACCTCCTGTACCCCCTGTGCGCTCTATTCCATATAGTAGAGTTCGGACCTCTTGCTTCCTCTAGCAATCACCATCGAACCTCTAGAAAGCTTCCATTGGTTGTTCCCGAAGAGATTGAAGAAACCCTCATCTTCCAACCTTCCAACTAACACCAGGTTGAAACAGATATCAGGGACCTGAAGAATATCTTTCAGAACAAGAGCTGCACCTATCTTTGTCCTCAAATGCATATATCCAATGGCAACTACCTTCGACACATCTCCAATGCCCATCCTCAACATTCCATAGTTGCCTGTTGTGTAAGTAGCAAATAGTGCCCTGGTGTGAGATACGTGCGCTGAAGCACCTAAGTCTACCAGCCAAGAGTTGTCATCGCATGCGAGGTTCATAACTACCGCATCACCTACAATAATCAGATCACCTCCATGTGTCAAGGTCGTTGTTGTAGTATTCTAGCCATGCTTCCCCTTGTCGCCTTTCTTCTATCTCTTCCAAGTGAAACAGTTCCGCTTGATGTGGCCCTTCTTGCCATAATGGTAATACTACGAGTCCTCGTACCGACCCTTGGTCCTTCCACTACTTTTGTCTCTGCCACCGCCTGGACCCCTGCTTTTACCCCTTCCGCGGCTCTCTGAAACAAGAGCCTCTGAGTGGGATATGGATAAAGTGCCCTGAGAATGTCTTCGCATCTTTTCATTCAGTACCCCACTCATGGCAAACTCTAGACTGACCAAGCCTTCCGGAGCAGAAGCGATCATAGACACTCGTACGGTCTCCCACGAGTCTGGCAATATATACAACAGCCATAGTCAATGAACCTCTTCGTCGAACTTGACTCCCATCGAGGATAGATGGTCAACCACGCCCTGGGACTCACTCAAATGATCCATAATGGATGTCCCATCTTTGTACAGCAGACCCATCATCATCCGAATCAGGAACAATTTATTTACCACGACCTTCTTCGCATATAATTTTTTTAGCTTATCCCATAGTGTCCTTGCGTGCTCAATACTTGCAACATAGTTGTACACGTTCTCATCAATGAACTGCCTGATGTACCCACACACCTGTATATGCTTGAACTTCTAGTCCTTTTCGGATTTGTCACTGGCCTCTCGGAAGCAAATACCGACAAGTGCAGCTTCTTTACAAATAGCAGATCCTTCATCTTGCTCCTCCAATAATGATAGTTGGTACCGTTCAGGTTTACCATGCGTACTGGCTTCACGTCCATCTCTCCTTCCTAGTTCCCCTGTCAACTCCTGACACCCTTCTGAAATTCTAGAAACTGTTCCCCAAATCAGAGATTACCTGCAAGAGAACCGAGCGAAGTGCACAAACCAAAAAATACCAAACATAAATTATAGACATAGATTTTTACGTGAAAAACCCAGATAGAAAAAATCACGGGACGATCAGAGTCCAACTCTGAAGAACCTCCACTAATGGAATAAAGATATTACACCCTCTACAAGCTCCTCATCGATCCAACACGGATCACCGTAACTCTTTGGAACAGAAAATAGATTACAACCACGAAGAAAACAGATAATGAGAAATACCCTAAATTGATCTCCTTCTCCGAAATGGCCTTTAACCCTTCTTTCTCCTCTCCAAAGTTGCAATAACACTCTTACTACATTTTTCTCTTATTTTTTCTCATGTTGTTATATATTGCATGAGCCTTTATATAAACACTTGCATGAATTAGGGTTTTCATATGAAAATATATATATGGAAGCCAAAAATATTTATGGAAATCCAATTACATTCAATCATATATTTAATGTAAATCAAATCATAAATTAGCTTACCATAAATTGAAAATCCAGTTATATGGAAAGTTAATATATGAATGATCCAATCCAATATAATATTTGCTTACTATAAATGTTTTACTATACGGCGCTCGATGTACTTCCCGCGCTTTTCCAACACACGGATGGCACTCATCGCACTCCGGGGTATTCTCCACATAGGTTGGGAACAACATCCACCCTAACACCCCGCCCCCTCTCCGTCACTACAAGCATAGCATTCCTCCTACTTCTCGTCAGGCCATGCGACCTCGGGTTACGAACATGCACTGGACCTGAGCAATAACTTTTGGAGACGATGTTGCCACTGAAGAAGGAACAATAGACGTGAAGAGGACGATGATCGAAGGTGGAGACGATCTAAATCTGCTACCGTCTTGCTGATGGAAGAGAAGAAGAAGAAGAAGAAGAAGAAGAAGACGATAGAAATATTTACGACAAGCTGACGGCCAAAGAGATGAAGGCTTTGGTGGACGATCTCTTCTCCAGGAGGCTGACTGAGACTGGCTTACGTGCTGCACACGCAAATGTGGATCCTTCACCATATAAAATGGGAAAGTTGGAAAAACTTGAGGTAAAGTTGGAGGGTACTTTCAACTACTTGAAGTGGTCGTGTCAACTAGCTTGCACCAAAAGGTCTTGGCGCACGATACTCAACACAACATAGCTAAAAGGCTGTGTGCATAGCTAACCGTTTGAACAATATTCTATTTGGCACACTAACTAGTTGGGTAATCATGTATGGGTATTCGGGTTTGCACATAACTTGCAAATTATAGCACGAGTCTATTCAAACCAAGCCTAACACAGGTCGGCACAAAGGCCTTCGTATTATGATTTCGTACAAGGAATCACATCATTTATATGCACTTTTGAAAGTATTTAGACTCATTGTTTGGAATATTTCGATGGGACATTGAGCGAGAGAGAGAGCGTATGCACATAACCCACAAACGAGCTTCAAAACTGAGAAAATCGAAACAAAGTCCAAAGACGTAAAGCCATGCTCTCATACCAATATGTCACGCCCCGATCTCCCATAGGCAATTGGCTGTTGTAGTGCCTCACTCTGCGTAGGCACTATGTACAAGTGATATCGCTTTGCTTGCTCGAGTGGAAGTCTTCTCGGAGAGTTCCCGACCGAACCATAAGACGATTGATCAATGTGAGTGGGCAGAACTGCATTCTCTGATTCTTGCACGCCTTAATAATGAATCTGAGTTTTTGAATTGCTTGTTTGCTTAATAAGATAAAGTTGCATGAATGATTGAACGCGAACCTGTCTGCCATAAAAGAGTTAGAACCATTGCTATGCTAAGTATAAGAAATATTGCATGCTAGTTATACTGACACAGCTATCGAAAGAACCTTGCCTTGCTAAGGAAAGAGTAGAACTGCATGTTTAACTTGAAGAGATAAATAGACCCGTGCCATGCTAGCTTCAGCTAAAAGATCATTCATATGTTTGCTTGTCATCGTGTTTATACTTGCTTATCTTGAATACTGAAGCTTGATGGAATGTTTGCTTATTTTGATAAAAGAGTAAATGCTTGTCTTGTTTGTGCAGAGACTAGTAGCCCGTCCTGATGTTCCGGTCCTACGGGATCCAGGGGGTACGACTATTAGATAAGAGAAAGATGGGTTGAAAGCTTGCATTGTCACGTTGTGTTTGCTATTGTGATATTTGATATGCTTGGTATAGAGGGAGCTTGCGGTGGATGGAGGCTAAACGAAATATGGGAGACTAATAACGCGCCCTGAGCTCGGGGTGTGGATATTAGAATGGAGAATGGAGATTGATGGGGTAAGACTAATAGTACGTCCTGATGTTCCGGTCCTATGGAATCTAAGGGGACGTGGCTATTAGATGGGAGGCGGTACTTCTGTTGAGAAGAGTTGAGTCTGTGTTAGAGAAGTTAGCTTGTTCATGGAGATAGCTGCATTCAGGCAGTTAGGGAGCATGCTAGGCTAGCCTTCTTGCACACCTAACTGTTTGATGCAGAGACGGACAGGAAAAGAGAACCATATGTTCATATATATATATATATATATATATATATATATATATATATATATGTTGCTAACTTGTATGTCTGCTGCAGGGATAACCGTTCTGCAATGGGTTAGAAATACATAGAGTTTATAAATATAGCCTGCTTTTCTATGAACATGTGCAACTTAGAGTTTATCTGATAGTATTTCATGCATTTGCATCGGTCGAACAATGGCTATTAGTGAAGAGCTGAACCATGAGTCACAGCTACTAATAGCATCAGATTTAGGAGTCATTGGTCAGCTGGATTACCGCTACCGATCCTGAGTTTCTCGGGGACCGATCTCTGGTTGATAGTTCAACTTGTGTGCTTGATTGAATGATAGTTCCTATATGTTGCAAGTCCCTAGAGTCTTTGTGTATAGTTCACGAGACACGCTGCGCACATCCGAATTGGTACATCGTGCTTGAACTGTTTGCCTCGATTGTTTGGTTGTATTGGATTATGTTTTCAAAGATGTTTCCAAAAAGAAATTAATATGACTCCATCCCTCCTGCATGTAATGAACATAGGTAAAAACTAGAAAGATCACTAGTAATATAATATTTTATAATATGATTACTTAGTGTTGATTTTAGTGAATATTGCTTCTGTTCAGTTGTTTTATCTCACCAGTACTTTCTCCAAAGTGTTGACCCACCAACAGTTTGCTTGTTCTCAGGTGCTGGATCGTCCGAGAAAGTGATAGGCGTGCCTCATCCCAAGAAACCGAAAATCTGGAGTCGATGCCTTGAGCCGTATCGAGTTTGAGCTGCTTTTGTATAGAGGAACATAATGTATAGAACGGTGTCATTGTAATCGAGAGAAAGAGTGCTTGAGCGATCTATAATCTTGGCCATGCGCCGCTTGTAACACTTCTGAATATCAATAAAAGATGCTTATTTTCATGTGTCATTGTGTTCTTTACTTTTCTGCAATATATGTGTCATTGTTTCTGTATTGAATAGCTTACTTGCTCTTGTTCAAAGCTTTGGTCTTGTGCAAGCGTATTTTAGGCTTGCACGACATCACGCTCGTGCGAGGACGATCAGTTCCGTAGGGACCAAGCGAGGACGAACGGTCCCTGCGGGCTCGGGACGTGACAGCCGTCTCCGCTAGGCGCGAATCACCACGCCAGCGGTCCCGCGGGACGATCGCTAGACCCATCTGGGCGTGATGCCGCACGAGCGTAAGCCGCACCCGTGCAAGGCCGTGGTCCATGCAGGGGTAAGAGGTCTAAGTTATAGAGTCGCACAGATTGTTAGAGTGCAGCAGAATAATAAACGCATAGGCGATTGATAACAAGTTCACATAGTCATCAATAGCGGAAGCATTGAATAACACAAGTATAGAAGTAAAACAACTCTTTATTGATATTGAACAAGTGTTACAAGCGGCGCTAGACCGAGATTACAAGTCGCTCAAGCCTCTCTCTCTCTGAAACAGTAAAAGCATACCAAGTGGCTACATTTGTGGAATGATACATAGGAGATGTTCCAACATTATGTCTTGTATATGTGCTTCAGTTTTGGATGCAACGCTCAAAGGCTCCAGAGTGATCTCTACGCCTTAGCACGCACGAAGGAGGCATCCGCACCGAACGAGGTTCTCCCGTACCCTGCAAGCAATCTGGTGGGTTATCAGTACATGAATGCACTGGTGGGGAGGCTACTCGCCCGCTCGATAAATCCAAACACGTTATATAGGTTCCGTGTACCATCTATTAAGTTATCTTTCTAATCTTGACTTAGGATCAGTTTTATGATATTTATGAAAGGCCTAACTCGTGTGGTAGTGCGTCGTACGATATAAAGGATCACGGCGAGACTTACCAACTTACCATTCGTCCTTCTCTGTCTAAGGCAAAAACTATGTTAAATCATGTACGAGCATATATATAATGAATCCAAGGGAAATAGCATATGCAAACATAAGTGTCATGTGCGAGGTACTGTTTCAAGTGCACGATTACACGTATTATAAGGCATTAACATAGGATGTTCAATGTGTTCAATTATGCACAAATGTTTCATATTCATATCCATTCAAGTATCTCGATGCAGTTATAAGTACATATGTGTTATACAGAGCAGTTGCCTATTCAATGACTCGTACGTGGGTTGCCATAATCGAGCCAACTTAATCTATATGACAAAAGGGTCACTAGCATAATGTCATAAAGGACGGGTTATGGTCTCAAGACAAAAATGTTATGCAACGCAGATGGCGAGCCCCGCTACATAACATTCCGTCCATACAAACGACCATACAATAGGCTCCGTCTAGATCGGATCGGCCCTAGTGTCCCGACGACCGTCCGCGGAACTAGATTCGAAAATCCACCTTGTGCACAAGTTGTCCGTGACCATGCAGTGTCTATACTAAGCAATCATTTGATGCAGTCTGAGGCAATATGAGCACGAGACAATCACATGACATGATCTGTCTATGATCATGAGACAATCACATTGCATAATCTGTCTACGAGCACGAGACAATCACGTGGCATGATCTGTCTTGCATAGTCTCCCTGAGCCGTCAGATTTAGTACAAGACGAGTATCAATTTTCTGAGGTGTTGTGATGTTATCTTACTTAACTGTCCATTGATGCAGTCCCCTAGTTCGGAAAATGCCTTGGCGACCTAACGGTCCCGAATACTTTCAATATTTTATACTTGGCTCAAAACGACTATTCTGATAGTTCTCTTGTCTCAACTGAGTGGATCACAGATGGTGAAGTGCGATGAATATTGTGGCATGCATATAAGTGACAAGCATTAAATTGAGACAACGAGTACAAGTTAGCTTCTAAGCAGGCAAGCATTTCATTCCTATAGAACATAAGCATTTACTTTGGCACGGGTCTAAGGGGTAGTGCGAAGAGTGAAGCCGTACAGGGACATACCGAGCGACATAGTCTATGGGCGTGCAGTGTAGCAAGTAAAGCAGTGCACTACGAAGAGTATATATATCATTCTACTCGAGGCATAGCGGGGTCTAGTTGTACAAGGCAAAGGTAGCATGCAAGGGTCCATTTATAAGAAAAGTTTCATTTTCATGTTCTAACACAAGCAATACAAGTTGGGATTATTCCCTTAGCTAGGTATGTTGTATTATTTATTAGCATGCCGGGGGTGATTCGCCTAGCGACTAGCATGTATTGTCCATATTTTAAGTGTGCTGGCTAAGCAAAAACAAGTTCAGCGTAGCCACCCACCTTAGCGATGATTCGTCTCGGTCGAGCGATACTCCGAGCGAGCCTCTGAAAGCCTAAGCCGAAACTCCTGAAGGGCCAAATCGGGAAATCCTTTTGCCTCAAACGAGTATTCTCGCTGAGCAAAGCAGGTCGGGTCGTTGCACTTTTTCCATTTGATTTGGTTGTCCGCTTGAGAGAAACGGGTCGTTACAACCTAGTCTCATAGAGAAGAAAAAAATAGTCTGTGGTAGCACGATCGACCGCTGAAGCAGAATATAGAGCTATGGATCTGGGAGTGTCAGAGTTGTTATGGGTAAAATCAATGCTGACAGAGTTGAAGCTGGACCAGGGAACACCATTGCATCTTCTGAGTGACAGTCAAGCTGCACTAAGTATAGCTAACAATCCATTTCAGCATGACAGAACGAAGCTGTTGAAATTAGTTGATGATTTTATTGATTGTCTCATTGGCATTATATAGCCTTACAGTCATTAATAGTCATTAATACAATGATCTCAATCATTATGACAATAATCTCATAATGGAATATCCTGTGACATATTCTGGCATCCCAAATATGTCCTCAGGATATTCCCATGTGCTTATACTATACTTAAATATGACACCCAACATACCATATCAACACTCCCCCTCAAGATGGGTGAAAGATATTCACTAAGCCCATCTTGTCACATCCTCTAATCATGCTCACTGAGGCGAGTCCCTTGGTTAGTCCATCTGCTACTTGATCCCTGGTTGGAACATGGCCAAGCTCCAGTAATCCACTATCCAACTTCTCTTTGATGAAGAATCTATCAATCTCGATGTGTTTGGTCCTGTCATGCTGTACTGGATTGTTGGCGATACTAATAGCTGACTGATTGTCACACCACAGCTTCATCTTGGCTCCTTGATCCAGCTTCAGCTCCACCAGCATATTCTTCAACCATAGCAGCTCTGCAACTCCCAAGGCCATAGCTCTGTACTCTGCTTCAGCTGTCGATCTGGCCACCACAGATTGCTTCTTACTCCTCCAGGAGACCAAGTTACCTCCTACAAATATGCAATATCCTGAGGTAGACCTTCTGTCATCAGCACAACTAGCCCAGTCAGAATCACAGTAGCCCTCGATGCTCACGTGATTGTTCTTCCTGAATATTAGTCCCTTCCCGGGAGCACCTTTCAGGTACCTCAGAATCTGGTACACTGCATCCATATGACCCTTCCGTGGGTCATGCATGTAGCGGCTCACCACACTTACTGCAAAGCAGATATCAGGACGTGTGTGGCTCAAATAGATCAACTTGCCAACCAGTCTCTGGTATCTGTCCCGATCAACTAGTTCTCCAGCCTCAGCATCAATCTTGAACCTCTGATCTATTGGTGTCGCTGCAGGTTTGCACCCCAACATCCCAGTTTCTGTGAGAAGGTCCAGTGCATACTTCCTTTGAGAGAGAACAATCCCCTCTGCTTCTCGAGCAATCTCAATCCCAAGGAAGTACCGAAGAAGGCCGAGATCCTTCACCTCGAATTCCTTGCCAAGCTTTCCTTTGAGTTGGGCGATCTCCTGCTCATCATCTCCTGTGATAATCATATCGTCCACATACACCGCAAGCATGGTGATGTGGCCTCCACTCCGACGGAAGAACACAGTATGATCCGCATTGATCTGCTGATATCCCATCCCTATCATCGCTCTTCTGAATCTGTCAAACCACGCTCGAGGAGACTGCTTCAGTCCATAGATGGACTTCTTCAACCTGCAGACCTTGCCTACTGTCTGATTGGTGCCAAATCCTGGTGGTATCTCCATGTACACCTCCTCCACTAGATCTCCGTGAAGAAACGCATTCTTCACATCCAGTTGGTGTAGCTTCCATCCACCATTCGCTGCCAGAGAAATCAGAGTCCTGACAGTGCTCATCTTTGCAACTGGTGCAAAGGTCTCGTCATAGTCGATGCCGTACGTCTGACTGTATCCTTTGGCTACTAGTCGAGCTTTGTAGCGCTCAACCTGTCCATCTGGGTTCTGCTTCACGGTAAAGACCCACTTGCATCCAACTGCTCTCTTCCCCTCTGGCAATCTCACAAGCTCCCAAGTGTGGTTCTTCTCCAGAGCTCCCAACTCCTCGTGCATTGCCGCTTTCCACTTTGGATCGTTCTTGGCAACCTGCCAATTGTTAGGTACAGTAATACTATCCAAAGATGCTATAAATGCTCCATGAGAAGAAGAGATATGGTCATAAGAAACAAACTGAGCAATATCCCAACCATATCTGTTTGGAGGATTTCCTGCATTGCTGCGAGTGGTCCTCCGTACAGATAGTGGTGTGGGAGGAGTAGAAGTAGGAGGAATGATATTTTGTGAAGGAGGAGGTATCACCTGAAGGGGGGTTGGTGTCGGTGCCTCAGGAGTTGGGACGAACGCAGGCAAAGGACTTGGCACTGGCACTGTCGGTACTGGTCCTGCAGTTTGCTTCTCTCTCCTGCTGTAGGTAAGTAACTCTCCCTGAGCCGTAGGCCTAACACCTTCACCTTCTTGTCCCTTCTCCGTGCCTCCATGCCAAACTTCTAAATCGGTTACCACAAAGTTCTCCATCTCCCCCTCTCGCCTAATACTGGCAGTATTAGGCGTGTTGTGTGAAGTTCCGTCCTGGTGGTAGTATGGCTCATGCTCCCGAAAGTGGACATCCATACTGACAAACTTCTTCTTCTCTACTGGACTCCAGCACACATACCCCTTCTGGGTCGCCGAGTAGCCTACGAAGATGCATTTGACCGCTCTAGGGTCAAGTTTCCCAACTGATGGCCTATTGTCCTTCATAAAACACACACACCCAAACACCTTCAGTGGGAGTATCCCACTATTATTGCCTTGCAATACCTCACATGGGGACTTCCATCCGAGGACCTTCGAGGGCATCCTGTTGATGAGTTGAGCTGCTGTCAACACTGCATGCCCCCACAGACTCTGTGGGACATTCATGTCGATCATCATACTTCTTGCGACCTCCAGAAGGTGTCTGTTTTTCCTTTCTGCAACTCCATTTTGTGCTGGTGTGTATGCACAGGTGGTCTGATGCTGTATTCCGTGTGCTGACAAGTATTCTGCAAGCGTCCTGTTGGTATACTCCGTTCCATTGTCAGACCTCAGTACCTTCACAACTGCTTTGTACTGAGTCTGGACATGCTTATGGAAATCCCGAAAACAAGCAGGTACATCATTCTTATTTTTCATCAAATATAACCAGGTAACACGAGAGGCACACTCAATGAAAGAAACAAAGTACTTATAACCATTCATAGTGTTAGTAGCACATGGACCCCAGACATCAGAATGTACTACCTCAAAAGCAAAAGTGCTCCTATGACCCGTGCCAACATATGAGCTCCTAGTAAGTTTTCCTAACTCGCACGCATCACATACTAATTTCTCTTTTTTTGTTTTTGCATAAATCTCTGGATATAACTTACTTAGAGTATCAAAGGAAGAATGTCCCATCCTCCGATGATGGAGCATCAAGGTATCCTCAGTCCTCTGCTGCAGTCCTTCCATGCCAGCCTTCTCTGCCATAGATACCAATGCTGAGTCCAGTCCTTCTCGATCTAGGTACCACAGTCCCTCATGCCAAGTGCCAGTCCCAAGTCTTCGTCCTGTCCCTTTCTCCTGGAAGGTCACCTTAGGAATATCAAAAGAAACAATGCATTTAAGTTGGAGGATTATAGAACTAATGGACAAGAGACTGACTGGAAAGGATGGAGCATGTAAAACATTGGATAATCTTACTGAACCTGTACAATTAACAGTACCCTTACCGACCACTGGCTGGAAAGTGCCATCAGCTGTCTGAATGCTGTCTGCTGATGCTAGGTGAGTGTAGGAAGAAAACTCACTAGCATTCCCAGTCACATGTCGAGATGCTCCCGAGTCGATAATCCAGTCTGATAATTTAAGGGAAGAGATAGACGCAAGGGCAAGTGATTCGTCAGTACCTTCTGATGGATGGGCATATATGGCAGCGTTGCCCCTAACAAAGAATGAGGTGGACGCCTCCTCTGTTCTACTCCTCATGTCTCCCAGTGCCTGGTCCTCCACAGTAATGGTGCCATCAGCTTCTCCGTTCCCTTCTGATATCAGGAGGTTTGCTCGATAACCTCCTCGGCCGCCTCGTCTACCCCCTCGACCACGACCACGTCCTCCATTATATCCTCGTCCGCCGAACGGTCCTCGTGCACCACCTGAGTCTCCCTCCCTAGGTGGTTTGGTACAAGCATATCGATGATGACCCATCTCCCCACAGTTGTAGCACTGCCGGTTATCCTGCCAGGGTTCTCCCTTAGATCGTGTGTTACCTGAGCTGGTGATCGCTAGTGCTGACTTTGCTTCGGGGGGACCACATGTCCCTGCTTGCAGCCTGATGCGTGTCTCCTCCTGGATCATGGCTGAGATAGCCTCCTCAAGGCTAGGGATCTTTGGTTGGGCTAGAAGTAGGGCCGTCCTCTGTGCGAAAGCTGCAGTCAGCCCTTTGAGAAACTTCATCGTCCTCTCCTGCAGACACACCTGTCTCTCCTTACACTTAGGGTCCCCGCAGCTCGTCCGATCTGAGGAGTGATCATAATCCAACCACAGACGCTCCAACTCCGTGGCATACTCCTGCACCGTCTTCTCTCCCTGTACGGTGTCATCAATCTCCCCCTTTATCTGGAAGACCCGTAAGTTGTTCCCCACACCATCATAGGTCCTTCTCAACTTCTCCCAAACATCTTTCACCATCTCAATACCGTCTACTGTGGCGGCAATAGACTGGACTAAGGAGTTGAGAAGCCAGATGTAGATCACCATATGAGTGGACTTCCACTCATCGCGTCCTGTCGAGCCCTCGTCCGGCTCTGTCGTCTCGCCCGTCAGGAACCCCTCCATGTTTTTTCCTGCGAGGGTTCTTCTCACCCGCCGTGACCAACTCAGATAGGTGGCTGGTCCATCTAATTTCAGATCGATGGAGGGAAGCTTCAACTCCGGCGACGTTCGTGTCGTGTTCTCACCAGCCGACATCGTCAACAACTTCATCAACGTCGCCACCTCTGCAGAATCTAGCTTCTTGATGATCTCCTCCATCGATGCTTCGTCTATCCAATCATGTCACGTCCGCTCCACGACTCACGCTCGTCCTCGTCGTCCGCTCCTAGATCCGAACATGTCCCCCCTTTTTCCAGATCTAGGCATCCCTATTAGGCGATGTCTAGTGCTGGTGTGGAGGAGGCGGCAGCACGCATGTCACAGCCGCCGTCGCAGCAGCAGCAGCAGTCGCAGCAGCCGTGAAGATTTTTTTTTTTTTTTTTTTTTTTTTTTTTTTTGAAGGGAGGGGGGTAGACAAGGCGGGAAGGGAGGGGGGCGTGGAAGAGTTCGGTGGAGGAGATCTAGAAAATCCTCCTGTGGGTTTGTGGAAGCTTGGTGACGGCTAGGGTTTGTGGAAACTTGGCTCTGATACCATGTTGAAATTAGTTGATGATTTTATTGATTGTCTCATTGGCATTATATAGCCTTACAGTCATTAATAGTCATTAATACAATGATCTCAATCATTATGACAATAATCTCATAATGGAATATCCTGTGACATATTCTGGCATCCCAAATATGTCCTCAGGATATTCCCATGTGCTTATACTATACTTAAATATGACACCCAACATACCATATCAACAGAAGCACATCGAGATCGATCGATTCTTCATCTAAGAGAAGTTAAAGAAAGAGATATTAAAGCTCGATCATGTTCGCTTAGAAGAACAAGTCGCAGATTGTCTTACTAAGGGTCTTAATTCATTGAGTCTCTCTAAACTATGTAACAATATGGGGATGATTGATATAGATCTCCCATATTGAGGGAGAGTATTGAGAGTATTAATGGGCTTTTGGTCCCACATTGAGTAGAATAGTAGAGAGAGGGGTTAGCCTCTCCTATATATATGTAGCTCCACCTCAATAATAAACAAGCCAAGTATTTTACTAAATTTCTATTATAAAATGATACTAATTGCAAATATTATAGGTTATACTCTTAGTAAAAGTGCATAGCTCTCCGAAGACAAACTGCAAAAAAAGGCTCTTCCAACAAAGCCGTTCTGATCTTCTCATAAAATATTAATGTATATGGGTCTTACATTCATTGCATAACCCCTTCGATCTAAAAGCTTGAGCTGTTAGTCAGGTGGCCAACACTGAACTGTATAGCAAAGCAACATGAAAAGTGAAAACCTTTGAGTATTTTTCCTGCTACATCTTGAAGTACCTATGTGAATGTAATACTGGATGTCATAACTTGTGGAAAATCTATAAAGGCTACTTATACATAAATATAAAATTTTCCTGGTTATTTATTGCATCACAACAATGAAAAAAAATTCAAGAAAATACTAAGCTCCCAAAATAACCCTCCGACTAATGGCTATCAGATTTTCGTCAGCTTTCATTTTTGGCCAGTAATGCTTGAATCTCTTCCAGAGTCCGACCTTTAGTTTCTGGTACTACTTTTGCTACGAACAGAACAGTTGTTGCACAGGCTGCTGAGAATAGGAAAAAGGTACCTGAAACCAGCAAAAGAAAACCAGTTAATTCACCTACTCAGATCAGTAAGTTTTACATTTGTCGACAATAACTTTCTCGGCCTTTGGCTAAGATCAAGTGTAGTATCTGTTCTTATCAGTTTAATCTGATATGTGGACAATGTTCTCACAATGATATTAAATTAATTTCTTTCAGGAGGAGGGTCCACCCAGCAGTAGCTTGCTATTGCGGGGCCTCGAGCCACCCGTGTGTTGCACTACTGCAAGGGCCCGGGGCACCCCAACCATAAAAAAGAGAGAGATGCTAGGTGATACATTATTATGTACCAGACTTGCATACTTTTGAATCAAGCAGAGAAAGAAGGCAGAACACTTCTAAAATTTATAATCTTAAGCGAAACTTCTTCTCTATTTGCTCTCTAAAATGCTCAATTTTGTTTACCTGAAGGACTCCAACTCATGAGGAAGTTGAAGGCATAGGTCATCAACCATGAACCGGACCAGTTTACCAGAGTCACTAAACTGCCAGCTATTCCTTTGATATTGATGGGGAATATCTGCAAAAGAAAACATGGGGGTAAAATCTTTGCTTCCTTTAGATAGAAATCGGTTATCGATTATTCCTACCTCTGACATCATTACCCATGGAACAGCACCCATTCCTACTGAGAATGATCCCATATACACCTATATCGTTATATAGCATGAAAAAAAGAAGATAATGTGATTTCCTTGACAGTATTTTTTAAACATAGGTAGAGAATAAGGATTCATATATTAGAGTTCAATTATTTCAAGGAAGGACTTACCAGTATTCCAGAAAGAGCTAGTATAGGTACCCACTGGATATAAATTCCATGGCCCTGTTTTGGTTAAGAACATGAGTTCCAAATTAAGAATTATTGCTTTGTTCAGTGTACCATCAATTGACTGAAGATTAATTATTACCTTCATGTAAAATGAAATCCCTGTTAAAAAGCAACCTACAAAGGTTCCCGATGCTGATACCTGAATCACATAAAGAACTTTACTGTTAATATCTTGAATGACATTTGATTCAAACCATACATAGTGCACTACTATGCCTACCATTAGAAGTGGCCTTCTTCCACTCTTATCCATTAGGAAGACACCCAATACTGTAATAGGTACCTGAAAAAAGAGTATAGTTTTATCAGTAAGAACTTCCATTAAATTGAGTCTTGCAATCTTGTGACAATGAAAAATTCTAACCTGTATTAAGCCTATCAAAATGTTTCCAAGGTTTCCTGAAGCAAATCCTGCCGATACAAAAATTTCACTGGCATAAAATCCGATCGCATTGATTCCCCCAAGTTGTTGAAAAACCATAAGGCCAACTCCCACCTAAGTATCAAGATAATTAATAGATACTAATTGATGGTAGAGTTTCCTTTATGGAAATAAAACTGAAGTGTTTCTTACAATAACCGAACCGATATATTTTCTCTGAAGGAGATCCTGAACTTTAGCCTTGGGAAGGCTCTGAAAATTCTCTACGTATTCCTGTGCACAAAAAAAGAAGAAGGTTAGTTTCTCAACCACCTTCACGATTTCCTCAATTCAAAATGTTAGAAAATAGGATTTAATAGTTTCGGGATTGTGAACAACCTGAATCTCTGCTGCTTCCTTAGATATGTCAGCATCCTTTCCCCGCAGCAATTGCAGTGCAATCTGAAACTCTTTTTGGCTTCCCACCTTTGCCTGGTAAGTTTTATGCATTCATAGATTGAGATTTCTTCATGCTTACATACAGAGACAAATGCCGATTTTCATGTTTACAATTTCGATGCACACATGCATGCTCCCATGTTTATGGTTAATACCATACATGCCTAGGAACACTATTACAGTGTCAGGCATACACAGTTGATCTACATCTGTCAAAATAATTTGCATCTAACTGTACCAATCCAAGTAACATGCTAAGAAATATTGATTTGTCATAAATTGGTTGTTTAATTGTGACCAGAACTAAAAGTTAGTTAAGGATTTTCCATAAAGGGCTATGGAATACCACCCAAAAAGGTTTAGTCCCATAAGGATGAACCTAAACTGGTTTTTTTTTTTTAACTTTACAGTGATCAGCAAGATGGATATTTACATACTGATACAAGTCATTATAATTTATATATTTCACATGGGAGTCTGGGACTGATGAATTGACAAATATTAACCATAATTGCTGATAAAAGAATGGACAATTTGGAAATGAGATATTGTACTGTATTTATCAGGTTATGTAAACAGAGAGCATAGATGTGAAGCCTTGCCATCAGAACACTTTCTTTTGAAACATGAGATTCTTTTAGTCTATGCATGTTTGGACATTTTTTTATTACTTAAATCTAGACTAGTTGGATTCGGGCCTTCATTGAGATTATGCCCTTTAGCTATCTTACCAGCCATCTTGGTGACTCTGGAATGAAAAAGAGACCCACTAGAAGAGCAAGGCATGGAAGGATTCCTGCATGGTTAAACCTCATTAGTTATCTACTTCATATACAGTTATGTTTCTTCTGTTTATTTATGCTATTCATTCCATTAAATTAGTAAAAGTACCAATCGATGCTAACGTGCGCCATGTAACAAATGTTCCCACAATGAACCCAGTTGAACCTCCAGCACAGATTAATAACTGCATGATTGAGATCCATTGTTTAGTGGCCATTTATACATAAATAACAAATTTTAAAGATTTTCTAGTCTCTTTTTTCCATTCTGAGAAGAGATTCTCTATGAGTTCAACCTGGTTCAATGTGGTAAGTGCTCCTCGTAGGTTCTTTGGTGCAATTTCCGCAATGAAGATTGGAACCTGTCAAACGATTGGTCACCCATTATGTTGTTACATTCAGTTATAATCGAATGCAGTTTCTACTTGAAATAAGAAATTGAGTAAAACCAAAGGCAGCGTGTTAGATTTACACATTGAAATATTTTATTCGAGGAGAGGATAGTTTAAGAAGGGCGTACCACATAAGAGAGAATTCCAATTCCATATCCCGTGAATAGTCTTCCCAGATACAGCATCAAAGCATCCTTGTTAAAGTGGAAGATATTCAAATCATAAGTAGAGGAACATTTAATTAAATGCGAAGATCACTGAGTATCTAAGTTTATTGTTGCAACCTAATTTCCTGTGGCGAATCAAATTCTACTCGTTTAGATCACAAACCTTTGCAAAGTAAATAGCAAGCCACCCTATTATGCAGACAATAGCTGATGCTCTCATTGCCTGCTCAAACAAACAGAGGCTAGTTACTAGTAGAACAACAATAAATTTACTATCAATGTAGCATATGGCATGAGAAAGTTGAGATGGCCTGTTATAAAACAATGAAATGGACTAGGTATTGGAAGGGTTGCGTGAGGATATTGTGGAGGAATGGATATTCAAGCTCTTTGGGAGTGTATGTTGAGGAGCTGAAGAGGTTCCTACATGGATGGTTGAATTTGGAGGGAAGAACGAGTTAACCTGGATAGTGATCATAAGAAAGGATTTGACTAGCTTGAACATAATATGTTTGCCTTTAGAATTATCACTTAGATAATCACATATGGTACGTATAGATTTGAATACACTGGTTGCAGGCTTATAGTTATACAAGAGTAATGTTACACTTAAGTAGCAACTTTGTTTTGCTTCTTACTCTTTTTCGACCAAAATAATCAGCGATGCGTCCACTTGTGGTTGCACCGACCATTGCACCAATAGTTAGTATGGATCCAAAGACTGCATACTACAATGAAGGCACGGGAAATATAGTGAGAATCATCCACAAAGTTGATTTATGAGTTGGCTACATGCTGAATTTTCCATTCTAGAATATTATTAGAAGGTTCAATAAAATTAAATTTTGAACATTATGAACCTAAGAAGAATACTCAAAGAAAAAGAAGAAATATATATATATATATATATATATATATATATATATATATATATGTTGTATTGCATTTTATTGAGGGTAATGTGCACATATTAAGCATGAGCAATGAAATAAAAAGGATCTCAGCGTAAGCACTAGAATACAGAACATTAATCCATAATATTCAATGATTAGATAAATACTGAATATTTCCTAAATAGCTGGCGAAAAGTTCATTTAAATATGTGATTCTTGTATTTTTCCTGAACTAATCTTTTGTTAATGACTGATTTTCCATAATATAATAATTTACTGAAACTGACCAGTTTTTTCGATGATTCGTAGTTCTTATCTTAAACTTGGACATTCACAAAGAAGTTACGAGCATCGACTTGATAAAAGCCAAGACCCTTTAAAGGAATTTTTCCAATGAAACCATCTTTTCAATCCCAAGCCATTTCATTCTTGAATTATTTCTTTACTTGTATTGAGAACCATACAAACTGTTCCTGGACGCTCAACTAGATAGAATTTGCACTAGATTTGATAGGATCCCTCTTTATTATTGGTATTGACTCAAGATGTATTTTTAATTGTGCTCCAAGTTAATTGGTTGATTAGCATTTGAACTGCATAGCCATACCAGTTGATATACTCCTTTTTCCATTATATCCAAATAAAGACTTGCTACACATCACATCTCGTCTAATTAGGCTGCACCCTAGTACTTCAGGGGACTGAAAAACACAATCATACTGTGTTGTGATTGTTGAAGAATAAATTATTTATTTTCTTTATGTATATTTCCAAGGGTTGGTGATGTAATTTCACATACTTGGTATTTACTATAAATATTTGGCCAAGAGGCCTGATAAAATTAATCCTATTCTAGCACAGTGTAGTCTCCACCTTATATCAGTGTTGATGCATGTTTCTAGAGCATCATTAGTAAGTGTTGGTGTTTATGCCTTTGGACTATGAGAGATAGTCCTACATTCGCTACACCACCAAGTGAGTATCTTAATATAATGCTTTGCTTCTGTTGAGGTGTGCACATGGGGTGTGGTGAGGCACACGGGTGCCATGTGAGAGTATTTTATTAGGATGAAGAGGGATTGACTCCTAAATGAAAGCAATTATGCTTTTTGTCATTATCTTGGAATTTATTCCATAGGAGCTAAGTCCCAAAGGGACTTAGCGACTCGGGCTCAAGGGCGCAAACTGGCGCTTTGTTGACGCACGTTGAACTTATCATGTCAGCATCGGCGTCTCTCGCATGAGCTGCGGCTTGCGTTGCCGCATGCGCTGCGACTGCTGCGAATATATTTGAACGGTTATGGAAAGATACAGTATGTTATTCAGATCCGTTTTTTGAGGGATTTGAAATTAATACGTGCCTATTTTTTAGGGATTTGTAATTATATATTCTATTCCTATCTTTCCGTAACTATTGGGTGGCTAGGGTTTTTACCCTCTCTCTATAAATACTCTCTTCGTGTCTCTTTGAGAACTTACTTCAAAAATTAGGAGACGAAGAGAGTTGCGCCACCGTTGTATTCCAGGGAGTTCGTGCGAGTCCAGACAGAGGTGACAACGAGCGTTCCAGAAGTTCTACGTGAACTTGCTGGTTCCTGGGAGCAGATCGTATGGGACAAATCTTGCTTTAAGTAACGGTGATCCTTATCACCCCAGCAAGCAAAGACTCTTCTTCTTCTCCTCCTTCCTCCTCTCTTTTGTGAGTTGTAACTCTGTTATGTCCGTTTGCAACTGCGATTGCAAAAAAGAACGAGAAGATAGTTTTATCTAATTCTTTTATTATCTTGTTTTCAGTTGTAATCAGATCCTATTTATTATCTTCTTGTTGGATCGAGAGATATCAGAAAGAAAACTCTTGTGGGAACTCCTAATCTCGACTTTAACTTCTGGTTCTACCATCTTTGATTAAGTCTCGGGACTAACAATCTCAAAACAAGATCCGAGTAAGATGGAGAATCGATCAAACCTTCTCGATACTAGCTTTCACAATCTTGATAAGTTTGATGGCGAACACTACAACATTTGGAAGAGGAAGATCTTTATGAATCTTCGTCTTGTCAAAGTTGCTTATGTATTGGTTGATCCAGAACCTAACATCACTAAAGATGGAGGAGAACTTGAAGTTGGTGTGGCGCAGGACGCGCACAACAAGTGGAAAGAAGACAACGACCTCCACAGGCTATTGATCCTCAATGTAATGGAGGACTCGATAGCAGAGTCTTACAGCAAGAAAGAGAAGGCGAAGGATGTCTGGGAAGCTCTTGAGAAGCATTACAAAACTGACGAAAAGATATCTAAAATCCATCTCGTCGAATTTTTTTTCACTTTGCAATTTGAAGACCAGAAGGTAATGATACCGTAAGTTAAGAAACTTATGAAGATGCAGCAGAAGCTGGAGGAAGAGGGCATAAAGCAGGAAGATAAGTTCATGGTGGGGGCTATCATCACCAAGCTTCCTCCAGGCTGGATCAAGTTCAAGACTGACATATACTGTAAGAAGATGGAGATCCAGCTCGAAGATCTTTTTCACTGGATTCACATTAAAAATGAGGCCAGGGGACGACTGAAGTTGGATTTCCTGTCCAAAGAGTTGGCAAAAGCCAACTTGGTGCATGCTGGTGATTCCAAGGGGAAGCAGAAGGCTTCTCACAACAAGAAAAAGAAGGACTTCAACCATCTGAAGGTGAAGTCGGCTTCGTTCAAACCGAATCCAAAGCCCAAGTCCGAAGTGACTTACTTCAATTGTAGCAAGAAGGGCCACTACTGGAGTGAATGCAGATCCAAGCCCAAACAGACAGAGAAGTGTGAGCCTAACAAGGTTGCTATGATTGCGCAGGTTTTCACGACTAGTGTCGACTCTGACTGGTGGGTGGACACTGGCGCATCCTGCCATGTTTGCTCCAAGAAGGAGTTGTTCACCACCTACACGCCTACTTTTGAGAAGGTTATGGTGGCGAACCAGGCACAAGCTGAAGTACTAGGGACCGGAACGGTGGTACTGAACCTTACTTCGGGGAAGTCGCTGACGCTTCAGGATGTGAAGCATGTACCAATGATAGCCAAGAATCTGGCCTCAGGAAGTCTGCTCTGCAACGCAGGCTTGAGGATGGACATTAATGCTTGACAGATGGTAATATCTTTCAAAGGAACATACTTCGGAAAAACTTTCTATACAAAGGATGTTCAAACTTCAACTTGTAACTCCTGCTACAATGATAAATGCAGTCGCTTCTTCTGGTTATTCTCTTGAGTTATGGCACAATAAACTAGGACATATTCATTGTAAAAGAATAAACAAGATATCTAGTCTAGGGCTTATCTCCAAATGTAGGGGTAAGAAGGTAGAAAAGTGTGAGGTCTGTGTGCAGACAAAGATCACCAAAAAGTCCTTCAATCGGGTTAACCGAAGCACAGATCCTCTGGATTTGGTGTACTCAGATATCTGTGACTTCAAACAATTCTCCACAAAGGCAAAGATGAAGTATTTCATTACATTCATCAATGACTACTCGAAGTATGCGTTCGGCTATATGCTCTAGTCAAAGGACGAAGCATTCGAGAAGTTCAAGGAGTTCAGGGCTGAAGCTGAACGTCAGACATGACAACAACTCAAGAGATTTAGAAGTGATCGAGACGGAGAGTATAGGTCTATTGAATTCACATTGTTCTGCAAAGAATATGGAATTGTCAATGAGATGACTGCTCCGTATTCTCCTCAATCAAATGGAGTAGTTGAGAGGAAGAACATGACGCTGACAAAAATGATAAACTCAATGTTGTTAACTGCGGGTCTTCCAAACTGCTTCTGGGGAGAAGCTGCTTTGACGGCAACGTTCATCCTGAGCAGAGTGCCGTACACAACATCCGATGTCACTCCTCATGAACTCTGGTTCAAAGTCAGACCCAACTTGAATGTCATTCGAGTGTGGGAGTGTATGGCATATGTGAAGCTCCCGGACTTGAAGATTCAGAAACTGGGTACGAGGACAACGAAAACCATATTCTTGGGTTATGCTGAGAAGAGTGATGCTCGTAGGTTTCTTGATATAGAATCAAATCATATCATTGAATCTTGCGACGCAGAATTTTTTGAAGATAAATTTGTAACCCACAAGAACATTATTATCACGGATATTCTGGAGAATAGTGTAGGTGCACAGGAGGCTGAAGATTCCAAAGAGGATGTAGTACATGAAGAAGTTATCATTCTCGAGACGACGTTCGAACCAGAACTCGCAGAACCGAGAACTAAGCGGGTGAGGAGACGGAAGGACTTCGGAGAAAATTTCGTCACCTATCATGTGGAAACAGATTCGCTTACCTATGATGAGGCAATGAAGACCAGAGATGCTGTCTTCTGGAGGGAGACTATTAATGATGAGTATGACTCAATAATCTCCAATAATACTTGGGTGTTGGTCGATCTGCCGGAAGGAGCTAAACCAATTGGAAGCAAGTAAAACTTCAAAAGAAAAATGAAGGCCGATGGAACTGTTGACAAGTTCAAGGCAAGGTTAGTTGCCAAGGGTTTTCTCAGAAGCTGGGGATCGACTACTTCCAGACATATGCTCCAGTAGCGCGGATGACGAAAATCAGGATGTTGATTGCTTGGAGTAAAATTCACAAGCTAGTTATTCATCAGATGGATGTCAAAACAACATTCATGAATGGATAGTTGACCGAAGAGATTTACATTCAACAGCCAGAAGAATTTATCGTCGAGAGGCTTGAAGACAAAGTCTGCAAGTTGGTAAAATTGTTATACGGTCTGAAGCAAGCTCCCAAGATGTAGCACGAGAAATTTGATAGAGCCATAAAGATCAAACGGCTACAAGGTCAGCGAGACGGACAAGTGTGTTTATACAAAATTTGCTGACGGAAGAGGGGTCATCGTTTGTCTTTACGTAGATGACATGTTGATCCTAGGCACGGTTCTAGCATGAGTCACTTAGATAAAGAAGTTTCTCTCATCCAAGTTCAGTATGAAAGACCTAGGGAAAGCTGATGTTATCCTCGAGATAAAGATCATTCGGACGGACACTGGAGTGGCACTGTCACAGTCTCATTATATTGAGAAGATGCTCACACTCTATGGATATCAGGATCTTCCAGGGATCGATACCCCGTACATGTGTGACAAGAAAATGAAGCCAAATCCTAGGGAAAGCATCAGGCAACTGAAGTATTCAAGGGTCATTAGGAGTTTGATGTATGCAACAACTGCCACAAGGTCTGACATAGCTTTTGCCATGGGGATGCTGAGTCAATTCATCAGCAACCCAGGTGTAGAACACTAGAAGGCTGTGAAGAGAGTGATAAGATATCTCAGAAGGACTCAGAAGTATGCACTACACTACAACGGGTATCTGACAGTAGTGGAAGGGTTCAGTGATGTAAGCTGGTGTTTAGAAGTAGAGAGAAATATCCACAGGAGGATACATCTTTTTCATGGGTGGAGCTGCTATATCGTGGAAGTCGAAGAAACAGACTATGCTCTTTCATTCCTCGATGGAATCTGAGTTTTATGTACTGGCTGCTGCAGCGGATGAAGCAGAGTGGCTTCGGGAGATCATGTATGATCTTTCATTGGTTGATGCATAGATTTCGGTGGTACCGATATATTGCGACAACCAGACGACTGCAGCGGTGGCATCAAATGACCTCTTTAATGGTAAGAAGAGGACTGTGCGGTTGAGGCACAGGGCTGTGAATGATCTGATAAAGACTGGAGTCATTGCCGTAATTGATGTTCGGAGTCAAGAGAACCTGGCGAACCCATTCACTAAGGGTCTCAAGCTCTAGATGATCGAGGACACAGCAACCAAAATAGGCTTGAAGATATTCTGATATTGTGTCTATATAATTCTACCATAAAATTTTATGCTATTAGTTCAAAAAGAAATCTACTAGGCATCTAGATTTTGGTTCAAAGAAGGACCATTGACTGAAAGAATATTAGGAACAGTGGGTAGTCATTTGAGAGATTGAGACATTGTGGGGTTACGGACCCAGAACCACTGTTGTCTACTTCTTGTTCTTTATAAAGAATAATTTTCTGTAGAAAGATGGCTTTGATGCCTTAATGAGTTCTCGAACAGAGTGAATGTCCGGTGTGCTTTACAGGAAGCACGTAGTTTCAGCACTACAAGGGACTTGTATCCCATGCTACAGTGGTGTAACGCCATAGAGGTAAAAGATGTAAATCATCGGCATTAAGTCATGTCACAGCGGTGTAGCACCGCACATAGGTAGGTAGCCTAATGATGTAGAATGAAGAGTGGTAGGCAACACTACAAAGAGGGAGTGAACATCATGTTACAGTGGTTGGACACCACAGAGGTAAAAGATGTAAATCCTCGGTGGAAAGTCATGTCACAGTGGCGTAACACCGCAAGGAAGCGCAAGGCTTCGTTCTGGGTAGTTTGGCACTACAAAGAGGGAGTGAACCTCATGCTACAGTGGATGACACCACATGAGCGAGTGAACCTCGGTAGAAGGCCATGTCATAGCGGCGTAGCACCGCAAGGAATCACAATGCTTCATGCCAAGGACTATTTAAGAACTCACCTATAGTGTATGAAAAGAGATACAGACCGTCTCTTAAAGAAAAACTTGTAGACAATCAAAATACATACACCGAAACCAGGCGTGCACAGTGCCTTCAATGTGCAACCGGAAGCACAGTTGATGTCATTGTGTGAGTAAGAAGAATTACAAATATGGTGCAGAATTCAAGGCTTAGTCCATTCTTGTATCATACTGTTATTTTGACCCATGTAGGAAGATTCAAGTTGAAGCGATATCTATCATAATGCATGATGAGCAATCACTGTGAGAAATGCTCAACCCATATATTGAGATATGTGGGAGATTGTTGGTGTTTTTGCCTTTGGACTATTAAAGATAGTCCCACATTGGCTACACCACTAAGTGGGTATCTCAATATAATATTTTGCTTGTGTTGAGGTATGCACATGGGTGTGGTGAGGCACATGGGTTCCATATGAGAATATTTTATTAAGATAAAGAATGATTAATTCCTAAATGAAAGTATTTATGCTTTTTGTTATTCTCTTGAAATTTATTCCATAGGAGCTAAGCCCCAAAGGGGCTTAGCGACTCGGACTTGACTCGGGCTCAAGGGTATAAAGTAGCACTTTGTTGGAGCACTTTACAGTTAGCACGTCAGCATCGGTGCAGACGCTTATGCTCATTTGATGCGCTATCTCATGCGTGATCTGCATGTGCGGCCGCATTGGCAGGCCGCATTGGTGGGTCGCATGCGCGATCGAATGTGAGGGTCGCATGCATGGTCGCATGGGCCGTCGCATGGGCAGGCCGCATGGGCAGGCCGCATGGTTTGCAGCATGCGCTGCGGCTTGCGCTGTCGCATGCACTGTGACTTGCGCTGCTGCTGCTGCGGATATATTTGAACGGTTATGGAAAGATACGATTTGTTATTCAGATCTATTTTTTGAGGGATTTGAAATTAATACGTGCCTATCTTTTAAAAATTTATAATTAATCTGTTCCTATCTTTCTGTAAATGTTGGGACCCTTTCTCTATAAATACTCTCTTTGTGTCTCTTTGAGAACTTACTTCAAAAATTAGGAGACGAACAGAGGAGCTGCTGCCGCCACCATTGGAGTTTAGGGAGTTAGTGCGAGTCCAGACAAAGGTGACAACGAGTGTTCCAGAAGTTCTACGTGAACTTGTTGGTTCCTGGGAGCAGATCGTGTGGGGCAAATCTTGCTTTGAGCAACGGTGATCCTTATCACCCCAGCAAGCAAAGTCTCTTCTTCTTCTCCTCCTTCCTCCTCTCTTTTGTGAGTTGTAACTCTGTTCTGTCCATTTGCAGCTGCGATTTTAAGGAAGAACAAGAAGATAGTTTTTTTTTATTCTTTTATTATCTTGTTTCCAGTGGTAATCAGATCCTATTTATTATCTTCTTGTTGGATCAAGAGATATTAGAAAGGAAACTCTTGTGTGAACTCCTGATCTCGACTTCAACTTCTGGTTCTACCATCTTTGATTAAGCCCCGGAACTAACAATAGGTCCATCCCATATTTTAGATTCTAGATTCAAAATATAGGAGCTCATTTTGTAGAATAGTAAGTCTCATCCCTAGATCCAATTTATAGATTTTCGGTCCCATTCCACTCATAGGTGCTAAGGGTTGGGCCTTCCAATTTCTAGATTCTAGATTGTAGAAACTCATTTTATAGAATAGTAAAGCCTAACTTTATAGATTATAGATTTTACATTATTTTTTCCCACATCAATTTTTGACCACACAATCTTTGGAACCTGAGCTCACTTTATCATTTCCTATTATTCTCATACAAACCTAACCCATTCTACATTTTTTTTTTAATTTTGGACCCCAAATTGCATTGGAGAGTCCCAATTACTAAAAATGTTGTAGAATATTTTGAAGTAATTATTATATTTTTTATTGATAATCTCTTAGCTATTTATAGCCTTATAACTATTCATCTTACATTAATACCCCATTAAAATCCTATGTAGAATATTCTAATATCCTAACAAATATACTAAAAAAATTCTAATATACCAACAAATATACCAAGAATATTCTAATATACCAACACCCATCCTCAAGATGGGCGAAAGATATTCACTAAGCCCATATTGTTACATCCTCTAATCATATCTACAGAGCTAAGTCTCTTGGACATATTGTCTGCTACCTGCTCCTTGGTTGGAACATGACCTAGCTCCAGTAGTCCACGGTCCAACTTCTCCTTGATGAAGAACCTATCGATCTCGATGTGTTTGGTCATGTCATGTTGCACTGGATTGTTGGCGATACTGAAGGCTGACTGGTTGTCACACCACAGCTTCATCTTGGCTCATTGATCCAACTTCAGCTCCACCAGCATACTCTTTAGCCATACCAGCTCTTCAACTCCCAAGGCCATAGCTCTGTACTTGGCTTCAACTGTCGATCTGGCCACCACCGACTGCTTCTTACTCCTCCAAGAGACCAAGTTGCCTCCTACAAATATGCAATAGTCTGAGGTAGACCTCCTGCTATCAGTACAGCCAATCCAGTCAGAGTCACAGTAGCCCTCGATGCTTAAGTGATCATTCTTCCTGAATATTAACCCCTTTCCGGGGGCACCCTTCAAGTATCTCAGAATCTGGTACACTGCATCCATATGACCCTTCCTTGGGTCATGCATGTAGCGACTCACCACACCCACTGCAAAGGAGATATTAGGACGTGTGTGGTTCAAATAGAGCAACTTGCCCACCAGTCTCTGGTATCTGTCTTGGCCAACTGGTTCTCCAGCCTAAGCACACACACTTGAACCCCTAGTTGATCGACGTCGCTGTAGGTCTGCATCCTAACATCCCTGTCTCTGTGAGAAGGTCCAGCGCATACTTCCTCTGAGAAAGAACAATCCCCTCTGCTTCTTGAGAAATCTCAATCCCAAGGAAGTACCGAAGAAGGTCAAGGTCCTTCACCCCGAACTCCTTGCCAAGCTTTTCCTTGAATCGGGCAATCTCTTGCTCATCATCTCCTATGATAATCATATCGTCCACATACACCGCAAGCATGGTGATGTAGCCTCCACTCCGACGGAAGAACACAGTATGATCAACATTGATCTGCTGATATCCCATCCCTATTATCGCCCTCCTGAATCTATCAAACCACACTCGAGGAGACTACTTCAGTCCATAGAGGGACTTCTTTAACCTGCAGACCTTGCCCACTGTCTTATCGGTGCAAAATCCTGGTGGTATCTCCATGTATACTTCCTCCACTAGATTTCCATGAAGAAATGCATTCTTCACATCCATTTGGTGTAGCTTCCATCCACCATTCGCTGCCAAAGAAATCAGGGTCCTAACGGTGCTCATCTTCTCCACTGGTGCAAAGGTCTCATCATAGTCAATGTCGTACGTCTGACTGTATCCTTTTACTACTAATCGAGCCTTATAGCTCTCTACTTTTCCATCTGGGTTTTGCTTCAAAGTAAAGACCCACTTGCATCCGATTGCCCTCTTTCCCTCTAGCAGTTTTACAAGTTCCCAAATGTGGTTCTTCTCAAGAGCGCCTAACTCCTCGTGCATCACTACTTTCCACTTTGGATCATTCTTGGCAACCTGTCAATTGTTAGGTACAATAATACTATCCAAGGATGCAATGAATGCTCTATGAGAAGAAGAGATGTTATTATATGAAACAAACTGAGCAAGGTCCCAACCATATCTATTAGGAGAATTTCTTCCATTGTTGCGAGTGGTCCTCCGTATTGATAATGGTGTGGGAGGAGTAGGAAGAATGATATCACCTGAAGAGGAATCTGTTGGTGGTGGTGTAAGTGTCTCAGGAGTTGAGACAGACACAGACAAGGGACTTGGCACTGGCACTATAGGTACTAGTCCTGCAGTTTACTTCCCTTTTCTGCTGTAGGTAAGTAACTTCTCATGAGTCATGGGACTAACACCTCTCATCGCCTCCCCCTGTCCCTCTTCACTCTCCTGCTCCTCCTCAAACATTCCTTCATGCCATACTGCTAAATCGGTCACCACACTTTCACCAATCTCCCTCTCTTGCCTCATACTCTCAGTATCAGGTGAGTTACTTATGGATGAGGTTTCCTCCTGACGGTAGTATGGCTCAAACTCCCTGAAGTGAACATCCATGCTCATAAACTTCTTCTTCTCTACTGGGCTCCAGCACACGTACCCTTTCTGAGTCGCCGGATACCCAGAATACACACTTGACTGCTCTGGGGTCAAGTTTTCCAACAGACGGTCTGTTGTCCTTCATAAAACATATGCAGCCAAATACCTTTTCTTGCAATATCTCACATGGAGACTTCCATCCCAGTACCTTCGAGGGCATCATGTTGATCAATCGAGCTGTTGTCAATACTGCATGCCCCCATAGACTCTGTAGGACATTCATGGCGATCATCATGCTCCTTCCGATGGATAAGCATACGTGGCAGCGTTGCCTCTGGCGAAGACTGAGGTAGACGCCTCCTCAGTCCCATTCCTCCTGTCTCCATCGCTTGACGCTCTCTGCTTTCTCCTGAGTACTTCCAGCATGCCCAGTAGTGCTTGATCCTCCTAAGTATAGGCACCATTAGCTCCCTCCTCGCCTTCTGCTACCAGCAGGTTCGCCCGATAACCTCCTCGACCACCCCGTCGACCCCCACGACCACGGTCACATCGTCCAAACTGTCTACGTCCGCCACCTGAATCTTCCTCCTTGGGTAGTTTGGTGCAAGCATACCTCAGATGGCCCACCTCCCCGCCGTTGTAATACTTTCGAGTGTCTCCCTTAGGTCCCGTGCCACCTAAATTGGCAACCGTCAGTGTTGTCTTCACTTCAGGTGGGCCACCTGTCCCTGTCTGTAGCTTGATACGAGTCTCCTCCTAGATCATGGCCGAGATAGCCTCCTCAAGTGTAGGAATCTTCGGTTGGGCTAGTAGTAGTGCTGTCCTCTGAGCATACACTGTGGCCAGCCCTTTAAGAAACTTTATCGTCCTCTCCTGTAGACATATATGTCTCTCCTTACACTTTGGGTCCTGTAGCTCGCCATATCTGAGAAGTGATCATAATCCAACCACAGACGCTCCAACTCTGTGGCATACTCATGTACTGTCTTCTCTCCCTGTACGGTGTCGTCGATCTCCCCCTTGATCTGAAAAACCCTCAAGTTATTCACCACACCATCGTAGGTTCTCCTCAACTTCTCTCATACGTCTTTCACCATCTCAAGGCCGTCCACTGTGGCGACGATCGACTGGACTAAAGAATTAAGGAGCCAAATGTATACCACCATATGAGTGGACTTTCACTCGTCGCGTCCTGCCGAGCCCTCATCCGGCTCTGTCTTCTCTCCTGACAAGAAACCCTCCAGGTTCTTCCCTGCGAGGGTTCTCCTCACCCATCATGACCAACTCAGGTAGGTTGCCGGTCCATCAAGCTTTAGATCGATGGATGGAAGCTCCAACTTCGCCAATGTTTGTGTCACGCTCTCACCAGCCGACAGTTTCATCAGCTTCATCAACGTTGCGACCACCGCAGAGTCCAACTTCTTGATCATCTCCTCCATCGATCCTCCTCTTCTCCGATCACCTCACACCCGTCCCACGATTCACGTTCGCCCTCTTCGTCCTCTCCTATACCTGATCATGTCTCTCCCCAATCAGATCTAGGCCTTCGATGTTAACGTCTGGAATGACCCGCGGGAGACGGCAGGAACCGAGGCAGAAGGCTCCGCGGGAGTTACGGCTTCGCGGTGGTGGTGGCGAACGAGCGGCGATGGTGGTGGCGGGCGGTGTGGCAGCAGTGGCGGGGGGCGCGACAGCGGTGGTGGCGGGCGGTGTGGCAGCGGTGGCGGTGGTGGCGGTTAGGGTTTGGGAGGTGGTGGCTAGGGTTTGGGCTCTGATACCATGTAGAGTATTTTGGAATAATTGTTATATTTTTTATTGATAATCTCTTGGCTATTTATAGCCTTACAATCATTCATCTTACATTAATACCCCATTAAAATTTCATGTAGAATATTTTAATATTCCAACAAATATACCAAAAATATTCTAATATACTAACAAATATACCAAGAATATTCTAATATACCAACAGAAGCTAACACCTAACTGAAGCACGTGCTTTTTTAAACATTAGAAAAACACTGTTTTCTATGGTGTCAGGGTGTTTGAAACCAAATTTCTCCATAGTCCTGAATGAAATTAAATTTGTCAGGCTGACTAGAGTAGATGAGAATTAAAATGGCTCATGCTTCCTTGATTTCTGTTATACAAAGATCTATTATGCATGTTTAAGGCATCTTTGTGTTGAGGAAACTGGGGAGTGTTCATATTAACTAGGATTTTGGACTGAAGTGAAAACCATGTGTAGTATGCCCAGAAGCCAGAGGTAGTTTCTTAGAGGAGAGAAATGTTAGAAAATTACCTTTTATTTTTTTATAAACAGCATATAAAATAATAAGATTAGAGATACTGGTCTTCGGGGTTCGAAATATTGTTCTAAGAGATTATTAGAATTCGAATCGACATTCGACATCCGTAGATGTGAAACCATATCCGTATCCATTATCCGCGTCGAACCGAACCAAACCATGCCAAACGGCGGACAGCGGCGCACGTGTGTGACCCACAAGACTAATCTACAATAACTCACAAGTGAGCAAAGAAGAAAAAGTAATATAAGCACTCTAACATGAATGCTTCCAACCAACGTTTGACTAAAGAGTTTTGGAAGTTGATATTTTCAACAAGAAATGGGTTCAAGATAACTCCAAGCAACCTAGGCCCACAAACTGGTGTCTCTGTCCTTCCATTTTGTCCCAACCATGAAGTTTCAGTTCTTGGTATGAGTATGATAGGGGTATAGGCTTGAACATGGCAGTTCAGTTCGCTTAAGAGCGTATGTTTGTGTTTGTATATAAATTCAAAAATGTTATTTGTCTTCTAAAAAAATTGGATTATAGCATCTTCCATTATTTGACATATGACATGAACAAACTTTAACATTAAAATTAACATTAAAATTAATATTAAAATTAACATAAACATTAAAATTAATATTAAAATTAATATTAACATTAACTTTAACATTAATATTAATATTAACTTTAAAATTAACAATAATATTAACATTAACATTAACATTAACATTAAATTTTTTTGAGTAATTAACTTTTTTGGGTTAAAATTTGCCATGTCAGTTGTAATGTCAGATGTCACATAATGGAAGATAGCATCATCCAATTTTTTTTGAGAGACAAATAGCATAATTGATATAAATTTGTGTCTACTAGGAAAGAATTGGTTGTGAATCCTTCCACAGCCTACTATTGTGTGTTTCATTTTGACAATTAAGTAACTTTATTGTCTTTTACATTACAATTTGATAGATATCTTTGTTGAACTTCATCTAGTAAGGACCTGGTTCATTCGTGTCCCTATTTTTGGCTATCTGGATTGGGAACACGACGCATTTGGGATTGGGGAGATCCATAACACGGTTAATTTGGAGGTAGGGGGATCCTAGTAACTATGGTTCCAAGCATAATTAAGATAAGAAAAAACTAACATTTCTTTACCGTGGATCTTGTTTGTAACTTCTTGGAACTTACGTATTATCCAAAACATGTATAAATATATAAATATAGATATTATTGAAATCTAACTTTATATGTTTCCTGTGCATATTGTATCATGTTCATGCCAACCAATTTCCTTAGGTTTTAAAGAAAATGTCATATTCCAAGTCCGTGACATGTCCGCATCTAAATATGTATCCAAGCATATGCACCCTAGAATAACGTGTTTGTGCACAATTTCACTAGTACATGTATGAAGCATTAGTATGCTCAATTTTTTTGAAAAGTACAAATACAGGGTAAGTACCTAGTACCAATTGTTGAAGTATAGGTGATTCATAGTATAGGACAGATGTGGATACGCAAGGTAACTTTATAATCCAATTGAAACAACTAAGAAAATAAAGACCACAAGTAAGTCCCATACTCAAACAGAACCTGATGCAAAATTTATGTATGTCCATTCAACTAAGAAAATAAAGACTGCTGCTAGTGCCGCTTTTGCTACTATCCATCATTTGATTAGTCGTTCCGAGACTCGAAGTGAAGTACGTGAACATTTATGTTTTAAATAAAAATCACGGATTAGGTATTGTCCTGTTGATTCGAGCGATCCCTGACACGAATCTATCACACGGAAAGGCACGTACGGCATATACAGTCGACGTGTAAAAATTGACGGAACTCGAATTTGTCAACTGTGTGCGACGAATTTGGTCCACTTCCGTCAAATTTCACTGTATCGATGTTTTCCGAAAATTTGCAATTATTCTTCTTGCGTTGTTCGTATTGTAAAGAGACTTGCGCCATTGGATGCCTAACATCGAATTTGTACTACGACTTAAATTTCGTCTACTTCTGAGATCGTCAACTAGATCACCATTATTCACTGTATTTATTATAATTTATGTTTTTTATTTAGTACTAAGCATCAGGGGCTGACGCATAAATTTTAGAGAGGGGGGGGGAGGGGGATCAACCTTAACCGTGAACGTAAAAAAAATCCAAAAATAAAATCACATACTAAAACTTAACATACATATATTTAGTTTCACATGGCTTACAAAAAATAAGATAACTAATCTCATATTACTACACTCCTCTCTGATTGTACATATTATAAAATCGTTGAATAATATCTTCATTGCTGACGCTTGACAGTCTCAGTCATGGGAGATAAGCCTCAACTCTTCGATAGGATGAAATCAAAAGTTTGATCCGGCATCAAAGCCAACAAGACTTTGCGACAAAACATTGGACGGAGAGTTTGTAATATAAACTGTGTGATGAAATTTTCATCTTCGTTTAATGTTCTTCGCTTGTACTAAAGTACATTTGAATAGCAAACTTAGATTTAAATTGCATGGATTAAGTATAAGAATAGAAACAAAGAGGTCTTGGTAGGATACTGGGATTTCAGGTGACCTCTCATAAAGCTTCTGGTATTTTTCTCCTCTTATACAAATTGCATTCAATAGCAAACTAAAGTACATTTGAATCCCCAAGTTATAAGTAGTATACTATATAAGTATATCCATGCTCTAACGATCTAGTCTTCCTAGCAACAATTTAAATTCTATAATGTAGAAAACTGATAGAATGATCACCAAAAAATAAAGAACATGACAGTCTATCTTCACACAAAAGAGTTGAGAACAACTATTGCTGCTCTTGCTTGTCTTCAATAGAGAAGTAATGATTCTTATGAAGAAACCATTGTCTTCAATCTTCATATAAAATTCACTTCATTCTTCATATATATATATATATATATATATATAATGTAGAGTGGAGTACGACGACACCATTGTCTTCTAAGTGACAGGGGGGTGTCTTCTAAGTGACAGGTGTGTGTTGTAGTGTCCCGCTCTGCGTAGACACTATGTACAAAAGATATCGCTTTGCTGGCTTGAGCGGAAGACTTCTCGGAGAGTTTTCGATCGAAACACAAAATGATTGATTTAGGTGAGTGGGCAGAACTGCATTCTCTGATTCTTGCACGCCTTAATAATGAATCTGAGTTTTTGAATGCTTGTTCTAAGAAGATAGTTTCATAAGAAGAATGATAGAACCTACATCTGCATGCTTAATAAGAGAACTCGTATAGCTTGTCATTGAAATGAACCTGCTTGCTTAACTAGAGAACTTGTATGCTTGTCTAAAAAGAGATAGAGATAGAACCATTGCCATGCTAAGAAGAGATAGAAATGTTGCGTGCTTAGCTACACGGGCACTGCTATCGAACGAACCGCTGCCATGCTAATAGACAAGAGAAATAGATGTTCATATATTTTCTTCGTATATGCTAAAGAAAGAGTAGAACTGCATGCTTAGCTAAACAGATAGAGAACTGTTTCCATGCTTGCTTGCTTAAATAGATATTGTTACATATTTTCATAGAAGTTATCGAAATGCTTGAACAGTATCAGAGAAATGGTAGCCAGTCTGCATAAAAGATAAAAATGGTGGCCTATCCGCATAGAGACAAGAGACAAAGAAAGAAGATATTGATTATATGCTTGTTATTGAACTGATGCATCAATATAGAGTTTATCTGATAGAGTTGCATTCATGCATTGGTCTTACACAACTTGTGCACAAAGAAAAATCCCATGAACGTTTTTCTGGGGCGCTAGGGACTGTTCGACCTGGGGGGATTAGAGGAATTCCTGAGGCAAAGAAGTCCTTGCGATTAGGGGGTGTTCATGTCTATTAGATAGTTGGTTCACGTGTCAAAGCAGCTATGTATATGAGCGAGTATACATAGTGCAGTGTTGGGCCGTGATAGCACTGCTTCTAATATTGAGGAAGGAGACTCATGGACCATCATATGGTTAGGTCGCATGCTAGGATTCAGCCTTCTTGCATACCTAACTATTTGATGCAGAGACGGATAGAGAAAGAGAGAACCTTATACATATATGTTTATGCAAATTGTTGCTAACTTGTATATGTCTGCTGCAGGGATAACCACTCGGCGAAAGGGTAAGAATCACTGAATAAGTGATATGCATGCTATCAAATATGCTCTTCTGTATTAAATGCTTGCATAGAGAAGTCTATTTTTCGTATATGCTTCCATCTCATTCACACGGTAATATGTTGCTAATAAGAGAAAGATATAGATGCTAAGAAGATAGTCCACTAGATGCATATGTTAAAGTCTTTAGAGAAATGCTTATGATTCACGAGACACGCTGCACACTAGAGATAGTAAATGAATCTTGCATATCGTATATGAATTGCTTGTCTTGCTTGCTTGCCTTTATATCGAAGATGAACTCTGATTTCAAAGATATTTTCGAAAAGAAGTAAACTGACTCAAATCCTGTGTTGCATAAAATGAACATTGGTAAAAGTAGCAAGATTACTATTAATGTAATATTTTTCCACATGCTTACTTAGTGTGGATTTCAGGAGGTGTGGCTTTTGTTCGTTGATTTTAGACTCACTAGTACTTTCTCCAAAGTGCTGACCCACCAACAGTTTTCTTGTTCTCAGGTGCTGGATCGTCCGAGGAAGCGAAAGTCGTGCCTCATCCCAGGGACCCAGAAATCTAGAATCGATACCTTGAGCTGTATCGAGATTGCTTTGTGGTGCTTTCGTATAAAGGGACATAATGTATGGAACGGTGTCATTGTAATCGAGAGAAAGAGAGCTTGAGCAACCTGTAATCTCGGCAAAGCGCCACTTGTAACACATCTTGATTATCAATAAAGAGCTTATTTTTATATGTCATTGTGTTCTTTACTTTTCTGCAATATATGTGTTGTTGCTTCTGTCTTCTATAGCTTACTTGTCCTTGTTCAAAGCTTTGGCCTGGTGCAAGCACAGCTTAGGCTTGCACGGCATCACGCCCAAGCGAGGACGAATCAGTCCCGCAAGGACCCAAGCGAGGACGAACGCCCCCCCTGCGGGACCGGGGCATGACTTAATGGTATCAGAGCTACTCGATTCTTTGTCTATTCCGTTGCCTTCGACTCAGAGATGTCCCAGATGTTGTGATGCAATGAACGTTCCATACAATAAGTCCATAGATATTCTCAAAGATGCTAGCAAAAAGTTTTCTGGATTTGATTTATCGTTTGAGAGTTTTGGCTTCTAATTTTTGTCTGCCTGAGTAATCATTTTTGATTACTAGAGTTTTCGATTGAGGATGGTGAGGGATGAGGACTATCGATGCTTTGTATATCGAAAGTTTTTCTTGAAGTTTCGAGGATGAAACTCTTTGTTGGTGGATAAGTATGTAGTGTCCCGCTCCACGTATGCACTATATAAAATATCATTTTGCTGGCTCGAGCGGAAGCCTTCTCGGAGAGTTCCTGATCGAAACACAAGACGATTGATCTAGATGAGTGGGCAGAACTGCATTCTCTGATTCTTTCACGCCTTAATAATGAATCTGAGTTTTTGAATGCTTATTCTAAGAAGATAGTTTTATAAGAAGAATGATAGAACCTGCCTCTGCATGCTTAATAAGAGAACTCGTATAGCTTGTTATTGAAATAAACTTGCTTGCTTAATTAGAGAACTTGTATGCTTGTCTAAAAAGAGATAAAGATAGAACTATTGCCATGCTAAGAATAGATAGAAATATTGCATGCTTAGCTACATAGACACCGCTATCGAACGAACCGCTGCCATGCTAATAGACAAGAGAAATAGATGTTCATATGTTTCCTTCATATATGCTAAAGAAAGAGTAGAACTACATGCTTAGCTAAAGAGATAGAGAACTATTTTCATGCTTGCTTGCTTAAATAGAGATTGTTATATATTTTCATAGAAGTTATCGAAATGCTTGAACGGTATCAAAAAAATGGTAGCCAGTCAGCATAAAAGATATAAATGGCGGCCTGTCCGCACAGAGACAAGAGATAGAGAAATAAGAGATTGAATATATGCACGTTATTGAACTGATGCATCCATATAGAGTTTATCTGATAGAGTTGAATTCATGCATTGGTCTTAGACAACTTGTGCACAAGAAAAAAATCCTACGAACGATTTTTCGGGGCGCTGGGGATCGTTCGCCCTGGGAGGATTAGAGGAATATTTGAGGCAAAGAAGTTCTCGCGATCAGGGGGTATTCATGTCTATTAGATAGCTGGTTCATGTGTCAAAGCAGCTATGTATATGAGCGAGTATAAATAGTGCAGTGCTGGGCCATGATAACACCACTACTAATCTTGAGGAAGGAGACTCATGGACCATCATATAGTTAGGTCGCATGATAGGATTCAGCCTTCTTGTATATCTAACTGTTTGATGCAGAGACGAACAGAGAAAGAGAGAACCTTATACATATATGTTTATGGTTATTGTTGCTAAATTGTATGTCTGCTGCAGGGATAACCGCTCGGCGAAAGGGCAAGAATAACTGAATAAGTGACATGCATGCTATCGAATATGTTCTTTTGTATTAAATGCTTGCATAGAGAAGTCTATTTTTTGTATATGCTTCCATCTCGTTCATACGATAAGATGTTGCTAATAAGAGAAAGACAGAGATGCTAAGACAGAGATGCTAAGAAGATAGTCCACTAGATGCATATGCTAAAGTCTTTAGACAAATGCTTATGATTCACGAGACAAGCTGCGCACCAGAGATAGTAAATGACTCTTGCATATCATATATGAACTGCTTGTCTTGCCTGCTTGCCTTTATATCGAAGATGAACTCTGATTTCAAAGGTGTTTTCGAAAAGAAGTAAACTGACTCAAATCCTATGTTACATAAAATGAACATAGGTAAAAGTAGCAAGATCACTAGTAATGTAATATTTTGCCACATGCTTACTTAGTGTAAGTTTCAGGGGGTGTTGCTTCTGTTCGTTGATTTTAAACTCACTAGTACTTTCTCCAAAGTGCTGACCTACCAACAATTTTCTTGTTCTTAGGTGCTGGATCGTCCGAGGAAGCGATAGCCGTGCCTCATCCCAGGGACCCAGAAATCTAGAGTCGATGCCTTGAGCCATATCGAGATTACTTTGTACTGCTTTTGTATAGAGGGACATAATGTATGGAACGGTGTCATTGTAATCGAGAGAAAGAAAGCTTGAGTGAACTGTAATCTCGGCCAAGCGCCGCTTGTAACACATCTTGATTATCAATAAAGAGCTTATTTTTATATGTCATTGTGTTCTTTACTTTTTTGCCACATATGTGCCGCTGCTCCTGTCTTCTATAGCTTACTTGCCCTTGTTC